>CM023947.1:28578291-28671540 GCA_013407115.1 Glycine latifolia | reverse complement strand
GGGGGGATAGCGATTTGTGAGTGACATTTGGCCCATTTCATTTCGTGCTTTTAGTTTGCTTCTACAAAATAGGAAAGGTTTACATGTTCCACGCCGTTAAGCCTCCGTTAGAGTGTCGGTTCCGCCGCTACGACGTAACCCATTTCTCTTTCAGAATGGTCTACTAATTTGGGCCATGGATGGGGTTTCGGGCCAGGTGTCAGCATCCTAACTCATCCTTTGGGGACCCTGTATCCCATCAACGGTGACTGATCTACCCTCCTAATCCTTGACCATGATAGATGCTGGGTCCCATAAGATACGCTGCTTCCTCTCATTCTCACGCTTTTTCTTTCCCTATTTGCTTTCTACTCAAATTTTGTTTTCGTTTAACTAATAATTATGAAAAAAGATTTCAGGGTGTTTGATTTGAGGGTTTGTTGTTTACTTTCTGAAAATAATTTTTATTTTTATTTTTTAAAAATTTATGAAACATATATCGAAAGGAAAACATTCTAAGATATTATTGAATTTTTACTTTTTTTTATTATAAAAGATTAAAAATGTTAATTTTTAATTTTGAGTCTTTTTTTTTAAATATTTTTAGAAAAAATATTTTCTAAATTTTAAAAAAATGTATTATCACATTTATTTTTTGTTTTTTAAATAAAAAATATTCAAACCAAACGTCACCTTAATTATTTATAAATTTGATTTTAAAGTTGACAATATACTAAAACAAATGAAAACAAATATTGTGTATAAATACATATTTAGTAAAAATGAAACATAAATATAAGAAACGTATATATAACTCATATAAGTCTTTGGAAAAAAATGACATGCTATTTTTTTAATTAGTAAACTTTAACCATTAGTTTTGTTAGTTTTTTTGGAGTAGGAATCAAATTCATAATGTTTTTCTCATTTATTCCTTAACCACCTAATTATCCTTATGTTTTCCTTAGAGACATGCTATTTAAAATTTGAATAATTATATTTTAATATAATAATAAAATATTTTACTTCATTTAACAAGACGAACTTTTTCCTCTAAAAAATAAACAAGATGAACTTTGTTTTCAATTTTAATTATCATTATTTTGATTATTTTAACTAGAGATGCAATTGCATATTTGCATTGTCTACCAAAAAACAAAAAGACTTGCAATTGCACTCAGTCTTGTTATAACCTCGCTGCCATGCCGTTCTCGCATGTCATTCGCGTGACATGCTCGCATCATGCATGTTTAATTTTTACGCTCTCTTTTTAATTCCATTTGGATCATTAATTACCCTTTACAATTAATATTGACATAATATAATTTGTCCATTTGCTAATACTATTAAACTAACCACAACACTCGGAATTCATGCATTAAATAACGTAAAAAGGCATCTCTTTTGCAAACATGAAATGGTGAAGGATTCCGGTAATTGATCTAGAAAGACATAAATATAAAATTCATAATTTTTTTTATCAAAATAATTACTCTAAACTTTAATATGATTATTTTATGTTTTTCTCTTTTATAACATGAAATTATTATTATCATATTAAAACTCTAAGCCAAAACTGTACATTTTTTCACAAGTATAAGATGTCAAATTAACTGTTTATTGTCAACGGCGTGAGCACTTAAGCAGTAGGTGAGGAATCACATATGTATGAATGCGAACTTATTATCAAGTTATCCAAAAAAAAATTTGGAAAGTTCAATGTATCGTTCGTAATCAGCAGTTAACTGAACTTGCTCAGCACAAGAAGAAAAAAAAAAAAATCCTTCATTACAATAATAATAATTTTGAAAGTTCTGATTTATTTTAAACTATTAATAAAATTATACTTTTCTTTCTTATGATTATTTTAAGTTATATTTTAATTTTTCAACCCCTAATTTGTCTACCATTTTCAAAGCAAGATAGTTATATAATTATCCCACAAAATCAAAATTTTCAATTAACTCCTGGCTGCCGGTCGTACCATACCAAACGTGAAGCCGTTCTCATCTAGAAGCTTTTACATTTTTATTAGAATTGACCGCATGAAAATGACCAAACTGTGTAGCTTCATTTATGTTTTAACACCAACGAGTGAAACTATAACTGGTTTCAGGTATTGCCAATAATGTCTTAGTGTGCCTTTTGAAAGCCATTAAACACTATGTTCAACGCTAAATTACAATTTTCTTTATATGCTATTGGAAAAGTTTAGTGACGTAATGATTATAATTTATACTAATTAATTCTAGTTATCCAACTCGGGAGCTGACTTGACTTTATCATTTCCATACTAATTATTTTTTCAACTTCGATGCGATAGAGTAATGCATACTCACAAAACCAATAACTTGTTATTGGATACAAATGATATCTTCCACCATACATATACTGGCTGCTCCCAAGAATATTTCCTTTGGAATAATATATAATATGCGCAAGTTGAATTGGGTATTTGTGATTGTACATTTCAATTAAGCCTTGCGAAAAAGACTACTTCAAAGTCCTCTTCCTAATTATGGTCTAGAGATGCGAAGCAAAATAATATTAGTATCCGTATTACCCAACAAAAAAAACAATATCAGTAGACCATCCTCTTTGGGCAGGCATTTTTAAAAACCAACTTTGAATTGTCTTTGCATAAACAAAATGACCACCTATATGAAGTACGAAAATATATGGATTGCGATTTGAGATGTCATTGAGTTAGAATCAATGGTAATCCTTTCTTATTTATTTATTTAATACAATAAATATTTTTGGAATACTTATGTGTCAATTAGTATTAAATATCTCTCTGAAAAAGATCTTTAAAGGACATGTGATATCATACATAAATTCTTTTTTTTTTCTTTAAGTAAAGGGCGGTTCACTTACAACTTTTGCACATTATAAGTAATTCAATTTTATTAGTTAATTTAATGGACACCTTACTTATTAAATGTTTAAAAAAAAACGGAGTGGACTATTTAACCAAGCCAGCTTTATTTAACCAGTAGAAGTTCATTAAAATATTTGAAAGTTCCTCTCATGTTTGTCTTGGGAACAAAGAGTACATTGTCCTTAATAAGTTATGATTAGATACAAATTGAAGACATCGAACGGCAATATTCATCAGGAAAAATCCGCCAATATTTTTTGACTTTCTTTTGATTATCGTTACTTCAAATTTACTTCTGTTTCTGGTGTCATCTTATGGTTTCACATTTAGATGGAACATAATTAAATAAGAAAGAAAAAAGTCGTTAACACAACGAGAAGCCCATGAATGTCTGAATTATGGGATAGACACATGACTGATTATAAAAAAGTAAACTGAAAAAGGAAGGGGCATGGGATTTGGGGAATGAAAAAAAAACAGCAAATGTTTGAGTTAATGGAAAATGACTATAGTCTATTAGCATAAACAATTTCATCTTATCCTCAGACAATCAAACGTGCTTCCCGTTTCTCATTTGAGGGAAAAAAGCAGATGTGAGATAAAGTTACCAAAAAAAAGTAGAAGCATAAGTTATTTGGCTGAAGTAGGTGCTCACATGATTCAAAGTTAGACGTAATCCAGCTGGAGAATTATTATACAGCTATAACCTATAGCTAAATAGTATTTGAAAATATAGATATATAAAGTGGAAACACCTGCAGAATATTCCAAATTCTTGTATCTCATAAGCAGCCATTGAATGAATGCCAATTTTAGTTGGCTTCTGACATTTATAAGCAAAATAAATGAAAGAAAGAAGAAAAATAATAAGACATGGTATTATTGCAAAGCCTCCAAATAAACAAAACCAATACACAAAATAACAAAACTACTCCTAAATAATAAAACTCTCACGCGGCTTATCATTCATCAAATAAGAAACTTTACTAATGATTGAACTGGGACCTGGGAAGGGAGGAAGAAGGCAGTGGCTGTATATGAAGAGGATCACTTGACATTGAATTTGATATAAAAAAATTATATTTGAAGTAGCATATTACTTGTTAAAATTAAAATGTGATGGAATATTAATTAATTTTAAATTGTATGAACTTTAATACACTTAATCATTGTTATTAGAACTACCAATCTAATAGTTAGATTGATAAAATATTTTTAAAAAAAATATTGAAGATAATATTTTACAAAAATATCAATTAATCACGTCATATATATTTATGAGAAAGAAACTCAAGGCCAAGTAAATGGGGGCATAGCCATTGCTATAGATAATCAATTCAAACAAAAAGAAGCAATTTTTAAAAACTTTATGATAAACACGCCAAATAGAGAAGCAAACAAGAAGACTGCACAATGGAGCAAAAACTAATAATCTCAAAACACATGATTGGGAATTGAACGAAGACATTGCTATTTTAATATGTTTATAGTATCGTATTATGGGTTAAAAACAATGTTTTCAAATTGGATCGCACTAAGGCTTTTTATTTGTCAGCACTTAGCAGACTCATACCGAAGTTAGAGCCCACTAAAAATTAAAATGGCAGTTTCCAGGGAAAACGACACTGGAGAGTTAAGATCAGGTTCGATTATCAAACGTATCCCAGTCTGGTTCTTGAAAAAGAAACACACAACTTGTGGCTGTGGACTAATTTCCTGTAATTTTTTAATAAAAATGATTTTAGTGAAATTCATTTTAAATTATAAATGTGATTAAAATATTTTTTAAATTAATCTTAGTTAAAAATTTTAATTAAAATATACTACTGTATTATGTAGTAGTGTGTAACATTAATTTAAAATGCTAACTAAAAAACTGACCTTGTGGGATAAAGCTTCGATGTAACTAAAGAACTGAATTGAAAAGAAAAATCATGTCTCCCAAAGACGCTCACGGGACAATCGGATCGAGTGAGTATGAAGATTGATACATTTCAAATCCTTAATGGCTAGCTACCTTCGTTAGCCAGTTAAAAAAAAAAACTCATCTAGATTCGCTTCTTCAAAAGTTTATTGAAATAAACTAAATTTAAATAATATCAAAGCCTTATTTCACTAAATAAAGGTAACTATCTAAATCTCACACTTAGACACAATTAAAAATCAAAGTTTTAAAAATATAATTTAGAAAAAAAATGATAAATTGTTTACATTAGCTCGGATAAGAGTTTTCAGGCATTCCCTTTCCCTAAACGTTATCAAATCCACACATTTTCCTCTGCTTCTCAATGCAATACAATAGGATCCAAGTATACACATCGGGGGACAAGCAATATCTGTATGATTTTTCCTTTTCCTTTCAGTACATTTAATGTGTATTTTTTACAAAAAAAACTAACAAAACTAGACACCAAATAATTAACTTTTCTATAATCACAAACCCAACTTTTTCATCCCTCAACATGGGGAAGCAACTACATAAATAAAGGGGCAGGAAAAGGTTGAAAGAATAAATGTAGGAGGCATCACGGAACAGATCAGCCACCGTATGTGTCGCATCAATAAATTAAGCCTCATTTCATCATGTATATTCTCAGGCATATTGCAACCACTTATTTAATGTCAGTCAATAATTTCAAGCACCATCTATGATTTCCCTTTCTCATCATCCTGTACATTCAAACAAGTTATAAAATAAATTAGTACTACAAATGCCGCCATTTAATAAAATTTCAGACCGAAATGAAGTTCCATTTTTTTTTTCATCAGTTAGTTGTTAATTTTTGTTAGAATATTAACAAAATGAAGTTTCCATTGGTCTGATTAAGTCTTCTATTATAGGGAAAAAAGTATCTGAATGGTTATGGCTATACTAATGTCCTTAGTCCTTACAGCAAAAGCTAGGATTATGGCTATATAAAAGCAGGCAATTGCTTGTTTCAAATGGAAAGGCTAAATACTTCTACTTTGTCATCCCAAAAAAGAGGCTTGATTGAGTATATTAGTAGAATTACAAAAACAAGAACTCTCACAAGTTTAACAATTATTTAGATTAACAGCAACAAGTGCATGGATCAAAATGTAGAATTCACTTTCTCTCTCTCTTGCAAGGATCAAAACAAAATGTATATTACAAAATAAAAAATTATTGGCTATAAGGACCAAATCTAACAGCGTTATAACATCTGCAAATGAAGGACCAATTTGTAATCGACTTTCCATGTAGAAATAAGAATTTTTTTTATACAGGAACAAAAATGAAAGTAGCATCAAGTGTAGGGATCAAATTTTAAATATAACTTTCTATGAAAAAAAATAACAATTTAACCCCCAAAAGTATTTCAAATGGTAATTTTTTTGGTCAAGCCTAGACAAGCATTTTTTAGGATAATGAAGAAAAAGTTTATTTAATTTTATTTTAAGATAACATTTACTAAGGGACCAAGCTGCTTATGGATGTAACCACAATTAACATCACTACGGTCGGGCTATCGAACACGGAGTCAGAAGTGAATTACGAGTCGGACCAATTTGCGAATCGAGCGAGCTCCCCTTGCATGCAATGATGTGGTGGTGAACCTAATTAAAAAAGTCATCCACACACAGAGGTTTGCTAATATACTCTTATGTGTTTTGTAAAAGGAATAAATTAATAAGCTACAGTTTCGGAAACATATTAACAAATCTAAAGTTATGTTTGCCAACATAATCTCCTAAATAGTGTGTGTGTTGTATGTGTGTATATATATATATATAGATAGATATAGAGAGAGAGGGGATCAAGTTACTCAAAGAGTAACTCCTCATCCTTACCACTCATTCTTAAAATCAAATGGTTGTAATGAGTAGCTAATCTTGATCATTAGGTTTTGAAAAAATGAAAGGTGAAAATGAGGAGTAACTCTTTTAGGGGGTGTTAAGTAGGGAAGAAGTTTTTTCGTACAGGGAAACATGATTCTTGGAAATGTGTAAAATACATTTGGTTAATCTTAGTATGTTTCCAGCGAATTAAAGATTCATGTAAAATATATAACAAAAACTTTTCCTTCAATCGGGAAAGTTGGATTCTTGTCCCCCTTCTTGCGAATATTTTTGCTACAAAGTGAGTTAAAATTGATTCCCGGAAATCATAGTTTCTTGACAATCTTTTTTATTAATTGCATACCAAACATGAGAATCATAGTTTCCCACTTTAAGATTCCTGGGATAGTAAAAATTTTCCGTCTATCAAACACCCCCCTCAAAGTTACTCTGAGAGTAACTTGATCTCTCCTCATATATATATATATATATATACACACACACTAGCTAGTACAGATTATTTCATGCTTACCGAATTATCCATCAGTTTGTCCAAATCATCATCATATTCCCCATCACCATCATCTGAAAAGCCAAAGAGATTGTTGGCAAATATAAACTCTTCAAATTTAATTTCTAAATGAACCACCCAGAGCACATATTATTCTATAATTGAACTAATATATCAAAAGGAACACACTATCATTGGATATAATTCTCCAACTCTAGAGAACATAGTGGCATAGACTAACAAACAGGAAAATATGAAGAAAATGGTAATCCATCTAGTTGGCTTAGCTTTAGTTATGTCGGCATTGATTGAGAAAGTTAACAGTTTAAACTAGATTATTTGTTTGGATAAGGGGTGGAAGGAGAAAACATGGAAAGGGAATAATTCCCTCTTATGATGACTATTTATCTTACAAATTTAGTTACTTAGATAAAAATTGGTTATATTAAAAAACAATTACACTTAAAATTCATAACAATTTTTCCTTGACCTTTTCAAACATGGGGAATGAAAAACTATATGATTTTCTCCATTCCCTTCCCTTCCATTCCATCTCATCATTCTAATACTTCCAAGTTATGCAGCTTAAATAAGAAAACAAGTATAATCCAAAATATGCAAAAGATAAATTGTTTGGAAATTGACATAACTATATCCATTTTCCTTATATGGTTTATCTCCTTTAAATTACTCTGGGTCTGGGACAGAGAATTTCTTTCACATCAATTATAAATGGAGATGTACCAAACTCATACACAACATACCAGTAAATCTTTCAGAAATAGATAACAAATTTTAATAGATTAAATTAATAGTGTACCGAGCTCATCATCACTGTTTCCTTCTCCTAGAAGAAATACATCCAAGTCTTGCTCTGTTGATGAATTTGAAGGTTTGGTCTCCTTTTTCACTTCTTGCACCTCTTGATTGGAGATCAATTCAGTGTTTAAGGGTTCCATCATGACTTTGTGATCTTTTACTTGTTCAGATGATTTTAGTTTATCGTCTTCCATGTACTTATTCTCATAGCTGTCAGAAATCATATGACAAAAAAGTTTGCCAAATGTCACAAAAGCGCGTAACTATAACAGTATAACCTAGGTTAAAGAGCATGTGTTAATTTATAGACGCATTTCTTATAACACGTGAATGTACAACTAGCTTGATATTTATCCACAAGTATAGGATTTTAAGAGTGTAGCGATCATCAGCTAGAATTATTGTTAGTAATAATTTATGCCCATCCAACTAAATTTTCAAAAACTCAACCAACTTTCACCCGCCTGTTTGAGCTCTGATTTAAAAAACTAAATCAAATTTTTGAAAAAACAATATTTAATGTGAATACCAAAATTTTCAAGCAACAAGGCAAAGTACATACGGTGCAGTGTGATTATTCACAAGTATAAAATATATTCTCCAAAACTTCCTCTCTTTCATGACTCGGGGACACAGTTCATACCTCAATCCTGAAATCTCCTGTAACAAAAAAAAAAAAATTGAATAGCGAGTGGAAGTACATTATGTTTCAAATATGTAATATGTAATTACAAGAAAAAATGCAATCGTAATTGACATAGAATACAATATAACATGTTTACACAAACCAACACATAAATAGGCGATATATTTTACTTTATTCATGCTAGATTAACACAAAAAAAATGCAATGTCTTTCACCCAATTATTTGCTCCAACAAAATTGGATATCAGAACACCAAGCATCAATTCTACCATGGAAGCATGTCACCAATCTTCGCGGGTGGATCTGACGAGGTGACAATTACAGGAGCATGAAAAGAGACAGACATAACTTACCTTGCTGCAATTCAGAGTTAACAACTCTTACACCATTCTTCTAACTTCTATCCCCTCTCCCTCTTTCTTTCTTTCTCACATAGACAAAACCTCCCAGAACACAAAGGTCAACACTAATCAAGACACAAATTATTCACAGTATCTTAATCTCATACTCCCTCTACAACTTGTTGTATTCATATGTTTCAGACTCAGCCATTACTCCATGATACTATTTTACCCCAAACATCAGTTCAATTTACGAAGTATCCTGGTTGCGTAATTTTCTGAACAAGTTGACAAATATTAGACACTTCCCATTCCAATGGTTAAGGATACATAAATTTTTCATCTGTCGTCCAAGACTACTTGTAGGTAAGCAAACAAAGAGAACATTTTTCGCAATTAATCGGAATGATTTAGATGCAAAACATTACTTGTCCAATGTCTATCTGGACCTTTACCACTAATCGATGTCTAGGCCTTGGCCCTCAATAACAAACAACCAAAGGCGCAAATCCTTTTCATAGCCCAATCCTAATCCTCATATCAGCATCATACACTGCCTGTAACTTCATCATACTCAACCTTTCTAATTTCTCTGGAGAAAATAAATCACTACGACAAGAATACCTAGACATGCAGCGTTTTCAAGTTAATATGAATACTGAAAAGAAAAGAAAAAAAGAAAGGAAAAGAAAAAACATGTTTAAAAGTATTGAAAAAAACCTAAGCTCCATATCGGCTAAAGATAAAGCCAAAATATGAAGGAGAACACTCACCCCCTCGAGCTATCTTTTTGGATTGAGTTAGATTCAAACTCACATTTAAGAATATAAAAAAGGGTAAATTTAATAAAAGCACAAATAAACACATTTAAAAAAGATGTTACCTTGACAGTAGAAAGAACAAGACTGGCATGTTTTTCCTGCCACTCGGTTAGGTCCTGCCTAACATTTGAAACCGCAGGAACATCAGACAATTCCGTGTCATCTGCAAATGGATGGGAACCAAAACTTTCATAACCTCCTCAAACTTGGTAGGTAGCATTCGTGATGAACAGAAAAGTTTGCTATAAATAAATAAATAAATTTAAAACATGTTTTAAATAACAGAATGAAAAACTAGAAATAGAATGCTCCCGTTTTCACTTTAGAATATGACACAACTTCGGTTACAAATTATATTCATTCAATGGTCTAATTTCCATTTCTCACTTAAAGAAGTAAATCTCAACTTTATTTAATTATTGCTCATGGGCTGTGGACACATATAATTGGCTTAACCCTAATCCACACAAAATAAAATAAAAAGAAAGAAACCTTGAAGGGGAAAATCCTCAAAGGTAGTGATGGTGATTCCTTTGACAAAGTCCCTCAACTCTTCGGTGATGCCAAAACGGTGGAGATCGACGTCGTTTATGGTATAAGGTCGGGGCAAGTGCTTGGAAGCTTGCGCTGCGATTTCTTTGGTGGTTTCTGCTATGATGTTGGTGAATTTGGTAGCTCTAGTTCCCAACGAAAGTTCCTGGGATCGTTTTGCTGCTTCTTCCGCAAAGCTTCTGGCTCTGTTCCACAGCTCCATCTTTCTCTTTTGATTGAAGAGTGATTACTAATTTAATTTCAGAAAAATGAATTATAAGAAGTGATGTTTGATTTGGCCACAAAACAGGAGTCTCTGTCTTTTGTCGGATTTGGATACAACAACAATGTCTCATTTTTCATATTATTTTATTATTAAAAAATAAGAAGAAGAAACTCGGCTTAGCTTCGGTCTTTCTGATTGGTTTTCCCAACGGGTTTCTCATCAAAGTGAGAAATTTTGGGATCAAGACATGCAAACGTGAGGAAAGGTCTAATATTTTAATGTATAATTATAGTTTCAATATTAATTTCTTTTACATTTTTCTTTCTTACTAATCCTAAATTTAATTTCTTTATATTTTGAGGAACATAATTGACATAAAGTGGGATCATACATTTGTGTAGGTGTGCAAGTTTGTGAACTCGTTACTTCTGACATGAATCTATGTGTATATCTTGACTAAGATCCAAACATATATTAAGTCCACTTTTAGATTTGACCACATTTTTTTATGGAAGGATTTGAGTCATAACTTACAACCTGTTTGTTGTCACGCTAGAGTGTAGATGTCACGGGTTAGAGTGAAGTTAATGAGAATAATTTCAATTTTTCAATGCTATTTCACTTATTTGTTATTTTGACGTAATTTTTTTTAGGAACGTGAATTGTTAAGGGATACCAAACACACTATTACTTTATTAGTGTCCTTCCAATAGAACTTACTTAATGATACGTGCAAAGTAGACTATACTAACATCTCATATCTGTGTCACGTAAGTATTTAACTTATTTTTGTTAAAGTTAATAAAAATGAGTTACCATTTGACAAACGTGAGGCACGAAATAAAAAAATTAACACATGTTTGGAGAATCCAAAAAAATATTTCTACTTTGAAAGCAACATTTTTCCTTCTTTATCTGATGTATTAGAATTCATTATTGTATATTAAAATTTACTAAAATACTCTCCAAACTTTATTTCAAAGATAATCTTACTCTACATGATATTGCTAATGAACAAGCATTGGGTATGTTTGGTGTTGGTCCACGACCTCCTCGACCCAAGACCCATTGCATTGCAGATAAATTTAGGGGTTTTTCTTCCTGCACTATACACATTTCAACATACACTATATATTTTGTTTTAATGGCAAAAATGCCCCTGCTGTAAAATATTAAGACATTTGCTTTTTACGTTTTACGGACACTGCGCATTGTGGCCATTGCTTTCGTTGCTTTCGTTTTGCTGGTTTTTGCTGGTAGAGGCAGTGGTTTTGCTCTTGCATTGAGTGTTTACCTGTGTCGGACGGTTGCTAGTGGCTGGTGGTGGTTGTTGCTGGCTAGCGGTGGTTGGTGGTGGCCGGCGGTGGTAGTAAAAGGTGAGTTTTATGGTACTGTACATGGCGACCTCGTACGGATTATGTAATCCGTACACTTTATACGGATTCTTTAATCCGTATAAAGCATATATATATAAATGAAGTATACGGATTACATGATCCGTTTGAATCATACGGATTACATGATCCGTACGATTCATACGGATTATGTAATCCGTATGAATCATACGGATCATGTAATCCGTATGATTCAAACGGATCATGTAATCCGTATTTGTTTTTTGAAAAAAAAATTAAAATAAATTGTAAAAAATATTACTACATTATAAAAAATTAATTGTTGACCTCTTGTACCTCTTGTAAGGTTTGAGCATGAATGAGTATCGATAAATTCGATAATTAAGTATGTTGTGATTGTTTTGGTTAGTATATTTGTTTAAATTCAATGTTTTAAATGTAAATGTTGTTATTTATATCTAATTAAATTGTTTTTGTAATGTATATGTAGTTGTAATATTTATGAGTTAATTTATGAGTTAATTGTTGTTAAATATTATTAGTTTGCATAACTTTTGATTGTCCATGTCAGAATTTAATTTGATTTGTGAAGATGGACTACGAAGACTGGATGTATGAGAGCATGATGTCTGAAGATAACATTATGAATGAAGACATTGAAGAAGAAAATGATGCCCCAGAAAATGATAAATTTTTTGTTGATTGTTCGGCAGCGTTCAATACATCTCAGGTATTCAAATGAATTTGAAATTAATTAAAGTTGTTCAACGAATCCATTTTAGTTGATTCAAAATTAATTATCGATTTTGGCAGGTGTTTGATTCCCGTGAAGCCGTATTGAAATGGGCGCGCACAGTTGCATATGAGAATTGTTTTGTAGTTGTGATAATGAGGAGTGGCATGGCAACTGGCAAGCCGGGAACAACATCGTATGTTTTAATTGGTTGTGAAAGGAGCGGAAAGTACAGAGCATGGAGAAAAGGTTTGGTTACGTCAACAACTGGTACGAGGAAATGTGAATGTCCTTTTAAGCTACGAGCCAAACCAGTTGCAGGAGGACAAGGGTGGATTGTGAATGTAATATGTGGCACTCATAATCATGCTCTAGCTGGGTCACTGTGTGGTCACCCATATGCTGGTAGACTAACGAAGGCGGAGAAAATCATTGTTGGTGATATGACAAGGTCGATGGTGAAACCGAAGAATATCCTGTTAACTTTGAAGGATCATAATGCCAATAGTTATACAAGTTTAAAGCAACTGTACAATGCAAGATATGCATACCGGACCCGTATTAGAGGCAATAATACTGAAATGCAACAATTAATGATGCTTCTTCAACGCGACTTGTACATTCATTGGCATAGATTGAAGGAAGACAATGTTATACGTGACCTATTTTGGGCACATCCGGATGCAGTCAAATTGTGTAATGCATATCATATGGTGTTCTGCATCGACAGTACATACAAAACAAACAGGTATAGACTTCCCTTGCTTGACATTGTTGGTGTAACACCCACTGGCATGACCTTTTCAGCTGCTTTTGCCTATTTAGAGGCTGAGCGTGTTAACAATCTTGTGTGGGCCCTTGAACGCTTTAGAGGGATATTTATGAAAAGTGAATTTTTTCCAGTCGTCCTTGTTACTGACAGAGATTCAGCTTTGATGAGCGCTGTGAAAACAGTTTTCCCTAAGGCAACCAATTTGTTGTGCCGGTTTCACATTGAGAAGAATGTGAAGGCAAAATGCAAAACTTTTATTCGACAAAAGAACGCTTGGGACCACGTGATGGGAGCATGGGGGACTCTTGTTGATTGTCGTAAAGAGAAAGAATATGGTGATTGCCTTACCAATTTTGAGACTGCTTGTGCTCCATGGCCAACGTTTGTTGATTATGTAAAAGAGACATGGTTGTATCCTCACAAAGAAAGATTTGTAACCGCATGGACAAATAAAGTGATGCATTTGGGGAACACCACCACTAACAGGTAACCCAAGTTTTTATGAAATTAACTTTGTCATTTGAATTCATATACACATTTGACTAGTATTCATATATGTTTATCACATGTAGGGTTGAGTCTGCTCATTGGACTCTAAAGAGGCTACTACAGAATAGCGTTGGAGATTTATGTACTGTCTGGGATGCGATGAATAATATGATGAATTTGCAACATGCTGACATAAAGGCATCTCTGGAACAAAGCATGCATGTGGTTGGGCATGTATTTAAAATCACATTGTATAAGAGACTGATAGGAATGGTGTCCAGGTATGCGTTAAACCAGATTGCCTCTGAGTATGAACGAATTCATTATGCGGGCAAAAACCCATCTCGTTGCGGATGTGCGATGCGAACTACTCATGGTCTCCCTTGTGCATGTGAGCTGGCTAAGGTTGTTGTTGGCAGCATACCGCTTTCAAGCGTTCATCTCTTTTGGCGAAGATTGAATGTCTCAGATCAAGGCTTAGATGGGGAGCAAGTTGACATTGACTACGAGATGGAGGCTATCTCCAAGCGGTTTGCGAGGCTTGACATGTGCGGTAAAGTCACACTTAAGACTAAACTAAAAGAACTTGCATTTCCTGATTCAACTTCCATGAATCCCCCACCTGAAAAGGTTAAAACAAAAGGTGCTCCGAAAAATAAGCGCACAAAACATGAAAGATCGACGAACCGGGATCCATCTTACTTTGAGTATGTGGATGAATTACATTCGGTGCAAAATAGTTGTTCCACACACAAAAGGACTGATTCGTCGAATGAGCAGACTTATAACGATAGGAACATTCCGATGATCCATCAATTTCATCCTTTTATGCACAGATTCATTGTAAACATCACTGATGTTAAAGCTGATGGTAATTGCGGATATCGTGTCATTGCTGCCGCATTAGGTTATGGTGAGGATTGTTGGGCATTGGTCCGTAATCATTTGCTTAAGGAACTCGCACAATGGTCTGATTCATACATAGCCTTGTTTGGCGGCCTGAACAGGTTTGAGCAGTTAAAGCGTTCACTTTTAGTTGATGGTTTTGAGAAGGTAACCAAATTTATAATATGTTTGCTGACATAACATTACATTTTGTTGTGTGGATCTTTCAAATACATTATTGTCTATTTGTTTTTACAGGTTACTATGGATAAGTGGATGGATATTACGGACATGGGATATGTCATTGCGTCCAGGTATAATGTCATTCTTGTTTCCCTTTCTCTACAGCAAAGTATGACATTTTTTCCTCTGAGAAGCCAACCACCGCAAGATCCATGTGTTCACCGCGTTATATGTATTGGCCATGTGTTTGGTAATCATTTTGTTAAGGTATACATTTAACGGTTTCTTATATTCTTTTATTTTATTAGCCAATTTAGTTCATTGTCTTATGCGTTCACATTTGTGCATGCGTATAGGTCGACCTTACACAGGATAGTCCCCTCCCATCTACGGCATTCTTGTGGTCGTCTCACAGTTACGACGAAGCAAAACACTGGCCTACTCATTATGTTCGTCGAATGATGTTGTACAGTCAATACTTTAATTGTACAACTGACCATGTAGATTTAGGAGAATAGTTTCTCTCTAGTTGATGGGCTTCACATTAATTGTACGCGTCTCATTTCAGTTGTATAACATTTGGTTGCCATTCTCATATATTTTGGTTACAGTTAATTTCAAATGTGCACTTATAAGTTATGGGGGTGCAATTAGCAAAAGAATTTCGCAATAATTACCATTTTGCCCCTGTTTATGACCTATTTCATTATTTATTTGGCCTAAAGAAGTCGTCAATGCAAATAGATGACATACTAAAGTGCCGAAGAATGACAATAGTTCAAATCACATATAACGAACATAGTCTCAAAAACAAATGTTTCAAACACATGTGAATTACATATCAGTATCTAAATAAGTGTGTGAATACAAAAGTGGTCAATGTGTCTCATCAAGGCGTCTCCTCTGCCCACCCCTATGCCGACTGGATCGCAAATAGATGTTTCCATGCTGGGTCACACTACGTGCTAAGTGCAATAGGCGAGTGACCTCAGTATGCGCATCTGTGCCCGGAGTAACCATGCCCACGTCCAGCATGTGCTGTAGCCCATCTCCAATCCTTTCACACATACCCTGAAAGAATGATGTGCAATACATAATATGATGAATTTATACATGTGGTGGCCAAATAAGACAAGAAAATCATTGTTAGAGTAGATTGTTTACCGCTTCATGTTGAGGCACATCAGCATGTCCATGAACAACATCTGCCACGCCTGCCCTGGCCTCGTCCTGCGCAGATGAGGGGTCCTGCATCGTAGTAGTAACTCTCATCGGATGTCGAGGAGGCTCCCCAGGCTCTGGGGGACGGGCAAACGGATGGGATATCCGATAGAACCATTCCATATAACCACGAGCACACTAACTGGGATAAGTCACCAAATCACCAGTGTCGACAATGTGGTCTGAGAAATGGGTCCATCGGTCGTCAACGTCTTCAACTGATGGAATAGCAGAGGATGGCAACTCAGGGATCTGCTGAACATGGCCAAATTGTCTCATGACCCTCTCTGGCAAATGTCTGACGATATACGGTCCCCACCTCAGGTGCCCTGAAAATAATGAGATAATCTCGAACGCCCTGTGGCAACGGTGGTCCTGATACGGCATCCAGCTAACGTCGTCCAATGTCAACCTATCTAACCGACGTCGATAGGTTGTCACTGGTAAAGCCTTAGAGGCTTTCCACCGACGTGCACGGGGCAAGCTCTCATCGTACTGAGAATCGACAATGACATTTCCGATGGTCGGAAAATGTTCATAGATCCAGCACTGCAGTATGAAATAACAAATATGGTTAATTGAGTAGTCAACAACATTACTTAATTAAATTATTTATTTCAATTACCTGTAGCAAAGAGATATATCCAGCAAGGTGCTTCCCGTGGTGCTGAGATGCATAGTTGAGGTTCTCGTACATGTGAACCAGCGCCGCTGCACCCCAACAATACCCTGCCGACTGGTCTAGATCATGAAAAGCGTTCAAGAACACCACACTGATGTGTGTGGCACTCTTGTTCGCGAAAACTGTGCATCCAACAAGATGGAGCAAATATGCCCGGGCCGCTACAATCCACTGCCTAGCATCACACTTGGCAGCATAGACTTCTCGAAGCCACGACAGTCGAACATATGCCCCATGGCATTGTTCCGTCTCAACATGAGCGTCCTCAACTGTGACTTCGAGCAAGTCAACCAATAATGTGATCGCTTCCCCCACGTCAATTGCGTCATATGTCTGGAAAGCGCCCATAATTGGCAGGTGGAACAAAGCCGCCACGTCATCTAGTGTGATGGTCACTTCTCCGACTGGCAGGTGAAAGCTGCTAGTCTCTGGGTGCCACCTTTCCACGAAGGCGGATAACAATCCTCTGTCTCCCGTCTCGACTGAGGATGCAATCAGTGGGCTTAACCCAGTAGAAGCGACCAGCCCTTCAATCTCAGGTGCAGGGGGTCCAAACTTCGCAACTTTGCGTCCATGAGAAGCCAATTTTAACTCAGGACGTTCCTGCAAATAACAAACATTGTCAGAGGACATGACATTTTTACTTGTAAGTTTTTTTCCTTAGATATAATTTATCATAACACTACCTCTCCTGCCCATACTCTATGCGCGATGTGGTTATCGTAGCCTATCAAAACAGAACAATCT
This sequence comes from Glycine latifolia, assembly GCA_013407115.1. Lineage (NCBI taxonomy): Eukaryota > Viridiplantae > Streptophyta > Magnoliopsida > Fabales > Fabaceae > Glycine > Glycine latifolia. The sequence continues at coordinate 28,653,917 of CM023947.1, read as the reverse complement.
TCCGGGCCACCTGGAAACCCTTCAGACTCACAGCCTAGGTCATGTGGCACATGAATATCAGCCTCAACCTGCTCTTCCTGTACCACTGGTTCCTGACCTTGGGCATCAGCTGCTCGTCGTCTTCGAACAGACGCCGTAGGCCTACGCCTTTGAATGGCTTCCCCTGCATGATCAACATCAGCTGTTCCCTCTGGTTGATCAGTCGGTCTCCCTAGATTCTTACGCAAGTTTAATGTTTTCACCATATCCTGTGCCAATAATAATATCACATTGTATTAAGTTCACCAATTTTTCACACATAGGCATCAACACACATCTATCTTGCAAGAACAATGAATAACACAGGTTTAACCCAAGACACATGTATCACTATCATCAGATTAATCATTCATAATTCAAACTACCATTGCTGATGCTGGTTCCATAAGTTTAGCTGATACAAGTACATCACAGGTATGCCCCACACATCTATGACTATGCCTGACATTAGTTGAACTTGAACATAATTTGAATAATGATATCAACAACTCAGCCAATTCAGTCCAAACACCTAAACTACAACTTCCAAATATTAATCATCCATTTATAATTGTCACTACAATCAATTAACACACAAAAGCAAACCTAAAGAGTTCCAAGTGACTCAACTATCAAATATAATGAAACTAACGGTTAAATAACAACACCTAAAGAGTTCCAAGCACACCTAAGACACTAAAAATGCATGCAAAACTTGCATGAATATTAACATGAAAAACCTCACATCAAATGCAATGCATCAAATAACAACACAACAATTTTAAAATTCCTATTGTAGGTGAAAGCTTACAAGGTGAAACTATATGACCAACTTCTAAAACTAGGTAAAACCTTGCAAGGCACAAATTTTATCAACAGTTCGCTGAAAATGTTCCTATTCTCTCAACTGTTCGCACACCATTTCTCTTAACCAATTAGCCAAATGAAATACTAAATTCATTTAATAAGTTATTGTCACAAATGAAATAAGCCTAAAATCAACATTCCATACCACATTTAGCAAATCACTTCATTGCACTTTCTCAAATTACCCATAATAATCTTGAAAAGCTGTTACATGTTGTTCCCTAGCTATTTTCCAGAAATTTTTAAAAAACAAGGGATACGGATTATACAATCCGTAGGAAGGATACGGATTAAGCAATCCGTGTGAATGTTATGGATTACACAATCCGTAAGATTCATACGGATTGTATAATCCGTAAGCTTCCTACGGATTGTTTAATCCGTAAGAAGTTTACGGATTATACAATCCGTTTCCTCCCAATCCCTCCTTACGGATTGACTAATCCGAATTCAACCCACGGATTCTCCAATCCGTATTATGCAACCCATGGTCTGACATGCTCACCGGTCACCGTGAAGCAAAATCCGCCGCGGACGCCGCAAATCGAACCACCAACCACCTCCTCCTTTACGACCACCACGCACGCCACCAGTCAACCACCGTCAGCGCCCACAACCACTGAGAAGAAGAATGCGAGAAGAATGCCAGAAGCAGAGAAGAAACGGAAGTCAGAAGGCGCAGTCTAATTTCAAAATTAAAACCTAAGTGAAAGGGGTATTTACGGAATTACACTATTACAATATAGTGTATGCTGAAATACATATAGTGCAGGAAGAAAAACCCTAAATTTAGGGGATAAAAAGAACCACACACAGGCCAATATGAAAATAAGTGGTATAGTTTTTTTCTTTTTTTCGTTTGGTGTTGGGCGGGGGGGGGGGGGGTGGCAGTTGGGGTTAGGTCAAGCCCAATGGACCCAGGGATGGTAAATCAGTTTAGGCATTTGAATCTGCATACTCAACTTGTATCCTACACTTCCCTTTTATGTGTGTGCACATTTCGAAATGGTCTTTCTGTAAGTTAAAATTCACTTTTCTTGAATAATTTTTTTTGGAATGATCATTCTAGAATTGTTGTTCCACAACAAATATTTCTCCAAACACCAGAAATCTGACGCACAAAGAAAGGGGGGAGAAAGTGATGGTGCATCATCATGAGGAGGGTGTAAAGGTTGGCACAGTGGAGAACGAGATTGTTGTCATCGCATGAGAGTGAAGGAATAGAGGTTGTGATTGTTATTAGTGTGGGTTGGGCTTTATGGTTTGCTATTTATTTAAGCTTTTCCTATTTAACTTGTAAATGATTTTTTCTTTATAACATATAACAAAAATATAAAAAAGTGTGAAAATTTAAAAAAACCAAAAATAAAATAAAAACGATAAAGATGCGAGTTTCTTGGATTGGTTTATTAGTATTTTGTATATTTTTTTAATAAAAATCTTCAGTTTTCTCTTAGTTTGTGAGGTATTTACCTACCAAATAAAAAACACTTTACCAAAAAAAAAATTGTGTGAAAGACAACTTTTGCTGTTGTAAACCAGTTACGTATTTTTGTAAATTTTATATACTCAATAAAAATGTCAATCCAATTCCAATATATAGATTGATAAAATTGAATGTCCATAAAAAGTTATATTATATAAAGTTAATTTAACTAGACCTATCCCTCAAGTAGTGCATCTGCATTCTCAGTCCACCCTTGTGTGTACGCGTATGTATGCACTGATGCGCGAGAATTGTAAAAATTATAAACAACAACAAAATAATCAAGTGGCTTGTATTTCTGTATGTCTGTATTGTGTTGTAAAAATTAATCAATGAAAATAAAATAATCAAGTGGTTCTTATTTTTATGCATGCCTGATTTTTTTATCAATTCAATTTTAAATTATGAAAATACCTTCATTATTTGCGTAACTATTGTAAAGGTTAAACAACAACAAAAATAATTCAATAGTTCTTATTTTTATATATATTTTAAAATATGTATTGGTGTATTAATTTTGATATATATCAATGAAGTATATAATAATTTTAATTAATCTAAAATCATGTAGATATAATTTATATGATATTTTTTTGATCTAATAATAAATTTTGAGATAAAATTATAAATTTAAAAAATGATCAAAATAAAAATAAGAGTAACTTTGAATTGCTCCCGTGCTGCTCCTCTGCACACGAACCTATGCTTACAGACACTTAAAAATTGCACTTGACAACAACATGCATACATAATATCTCCAACATAGTTTCATAGCTTCAGGCAAATGTTTTGGACATGCTGATAAGATACCCCAAAAGGAATGGCTCTTGATTCTTGTTTATAACTTTTCCAACAAACAAACAAAAACAGCATATGTAACTTGTGTTTCTTCAGGATTTTTTCTTTTCCATTGCTCCAAATAAAAAAGGTATGTGCATCTATTTGTGTGTACTCTATGGATGGTGACCCAAGGGAGAAAAACAGCGCAATGAAATGAATCAAATTTTGAAATGGATATTGTTGTCCGTGAGTAATGCTCCTAGCTAGCGTGTAACTTCAGAAAAGCTATTGCACCATCATTATGTAATTTGTTGATTTCTGGGTGAACCATCCCTCATGTTTGTTTAAGACAAGGGGAACATGCATTATTGGAGCTAGATATAAAGCTGACGTGTCTCGTATTTTAACAAATTCCTTAACAAACTTGACGTAACCATTTTCCTAGACATACAAGCACTTAGATAATATATATCTTAAGCTTTTGCTATTACATATTGTTATTATTATTAGTCTCTGAATCTCGGATAGTGATACTCCTTTACTCCAGGTTCACTCAAAAGAGGTTATCTCCTAAATTAAACTGAATTGACATTTCCACTGAAAATGATTTTCATTTTTACGTTCCCAAATGAAGATTCTGAGATGTATTACCTTCATTTACATTTTAAAGGTTTAATTATGCACACTTTTGCAAGTAATTTTGGATGATAAACTAATTATATTATACTACAGGTTGTATAATAATGTGGTTGGTTTCGTACTCAATTGGATTAATTCTCACACAGGAGAGGTTCATATTCTCTGTAACCATATTGTACTAAACGAATTATTTGTTTGGTTTATCTAGGCTTATAACCAAAGCATAGGACATGTGGTAGACCTATGAATTTAACTTCACTTTTATTGCCATGTCATCAATTTTACATTATTAGAAGCCTAGTAATTAATTATGAACTTGACTTAAAATGATAGTGCTTTTATAAATTTAATTTTTTTATTAATTTAGGAATAAAGCGGTATATGTTTAGAGATTTTAAAAAAATATAATTGATTTGACAACATACTAAATTTTTCAAGATAGAAGCTTACATGTAATAACATCACTATAAAGTGACTGAGACACCATTTTTTCTTACTAAAATTTTTGTACAAAAAAAAAACATCACTATAAGACAAGAGATCTCAACTCAGTTGGCATCGTAGTTGACAATATTAATCAGCTATGGCACACCGAAAGAAAATGAAAAATAATGAGTTACATTCTAATACGAGAAGACTAAAGGCAATAGCTAATACCAATAGTGCAAAAAAGAAATTCTCAACCTAAAATTAGGAATGCCCACCTTGCTATGGAAAAAAAAAACCTCCCTAATGAGACTTGGGTGTAAATCCCACCATGTGAATTCTTGAGAAATTATGTTGTAAGTAACTAACTTATCTGAACAATAATTGTCCTCACTGTAAATATGAGATACTATGAATTGTATGGTTTTGCAAATGGGCTAGGCAGTTTGACGTCCATCAGTTACATAGACGGAGGGACAAGCACGATGTAATTTAAGTATTGTCCAATACAGGAAAACATGTTTTGTTTTTTAATACTAAAATATGCAATTAATACAGCAGATTAATGGGAAGTTACTTATTTGAGAGAGATTCTGAGGTATCCACTGAGTTAGATCTGAGACTAACCAAACCCCTGCCGACCCTAACAGGTTTATGTAAATTATGGAACGTGATACATATATTGAAATTGAAGGAAGAAAGATAAATTTATTCTGGGACAGGACACGCAATAATCCGTGGAGTGATCGTGTGAGAGAGCATACAGTCATGGTATTGCTGCTGATGCACGGTGCGGGTGCGGGTGCGGGAAGAGTACGAAGAGAGAATTTGGGATGGGTGGGTACTGGGTAGGGTCCAAGGAGAACACGATAGGGCTAGCGTGGGGCCCAAATGGGAAGAGGTGCCTTCACTCCAACCGACTGGGCCTCAGCCGTAGGAGTCAAGCCCATAGTTGGTGGGTCGTGATAGTGACACCCATTAAACCAAGGAGAACCATCGAATACCGTATCTTTCTCGATCTCAAGGATTGTGAAAGCTCCACAATTTTGAAATACAACAAGGACCCCCCCCAATATAAACCTAATTCACTTCCACTTCCACTTCCACTTGGGAACGTTATAGATCCATGTAAGCAACACAACCTAGCCTTCAATTTTCATAGTGAGAGAGATGTGGACAAGTACCGGTAGACCTAAATTGGAGCCCCCCCCACCGTCCCATGTGCATGTGAACATGTTCCCATCATATTACCTGTTCACTCACTCGATTTTGTTCCACTGCATGTCTCACACTCACTTCCTCCTATTCGCCAATTATTTCATTTGACTATTCACCTAATGTGCATTACCATTTTCAATCTAGTTAATTTCCCTTACCTCCATTGCTGGCCACGGTTGGACTTTAACTCATCCTCCTTATGGCTAATTAAATCTAAGCCATAATTAGAGTGTGATCGATCAAGTGGTCATAATTGTTTGATATTCGTGGTCGTGGGGGTGTGTCTCTCTCACGCACTTTGTCAAATAAGTTTGTTTCGATGTGGTCGCATTTGCACCCAAATAGAGTTTGCAGTAGTAGTCAATGGACGGCTTTGTAGATACTAATAATTAATCACCACACTTAACACACAGCTAGCCATAGTTTGTTTTTTTTATTGACAAGTGTTAGTTTTGCTAATAGAGATTATTAAACCCCGCGATCTTTCTTTTCTTCCATTTTCTCTTAACCATCCAATCCACTTTATATCTCCTCACAACTAGTCCTAGCTAATCCCTATTCATGGACCACTGTGATGAAGAAGAGCTAATTAACTCTTGAATAAATAGCAGGCATATGTTGCTGACCAGGCTGATAGGGATTTATATTATGTGCAGTGAAGTGAGATTATAGTTTTGGCTTAGCGGAAAAAAAATTAATAGGGTTTAATTAGCTAGGTACAGGGGTCCATGAATAAATTTTATTCCAACCAAATTAGGTGGAATAGACTAATTAAGGGGGTGTACTATGTGTTTAATTAAACGGTTGAACTGTGCCTGCCCCTACTACTACTATTCGCCCGGCACACTGTGCCAAATTGCCAATCACATAATCGTAATTAATAATAACACGAGAAGAACTAGAGCTAGCATTTTTGAATCTATTCATCAACTCGAGGGTATGTGTACTCGATGGTGCTTGTCTTTGATGTCAAACTGATTTGTCGAATCAGTTTTCGTTAGGGTAATTTCACTTCCACGTAGCCACTTATGTTTGGATGTGGTGGTCCTTCTTGCCTGCTCCTTGAAATAAAAGGCGGAAGGAAGAACGGTCATAGTTTCAATTTGCAAGACGATTCCACGTTTTGAATGATATATATCTTCACGTTATATAACCACATGTACTCCAGGTTGTACTCGTCGAATGTTTAACATTTGGCCGTGACATATATACGGATCAGCAGAATAGCCAAGGAATGAGTTAAAAGTCGATAAATAATAATAATAATAATAATAATAATTATTATTATTATTATTATTATTATTATTATTATGTATTTTTAAAAATATAATAATCCATATGCATATCTTTAAAAAACGGTCCAAATATATTCTTATTTTTCCTTCTACTTAACCTTGATTTGATATCAACATCAACTTAACTACTGATTTGTTAAAGTAGTATTATTCTTGATAGTCATACAGAAGTTGTTCGGTGACCGAGTGCAAAACAATATGAATGCTAATGGATTGATTGACTAATGAATCAATTGATTATGAACGGATAGGAATACAAAATTCAGTAGTTTCAAGTACACAAAAGCATGAAGAAACTCCAAAATAAGAGAGTCGATCCACTAAAAACAAATTTGAGATGGATGAAGAGTCCATCAATGGATGATGGGATACACAATCCCTTAATCTCAAGTACCTTAATATCTTTTGCATGTCTTCTTTCTATTCTTCACAAAAATTCAAGGTAGAACTAAAATATAATCTATTGCTATATTTGTGGGTGTGAACTTTGAACTTCTCATATTGCACGGGCAACATGCCTCTGCATGCTTTTTTTTTTCTCTCGCTATAAAATAGTTCCTCACCACACCTTTCACTATCCTCATTTCTTCACCCCTATCACTTCATAGATTTTCTAACTTACAAAAATATTTTTAATGTAAAATCTAGAGGTAATTACGTTCACTTCTATTGATATTAGTAATAGTTGTAAATTTTTTATTTTATTTTAAAATGTAAGAATAATATATATTTAAAAAGATGTGCATTATTTTTATATACAAACACATACACGAGGGTATATATATATATATATAGGTCAGGTACGAGGCGGTTGGATAATATATAGTATAAAAGTGCTAGCAATATATTTTTTTAACATTTTTCTTAACACACGTTCTATCATTAGTTAGAATTTAACATTTTTATAATTAATAAAGTTAGTTGATATCATTTAATTAGTTAATATCATTTAATTTTCTTAATCTCAAGTAAAAAGTAATAAGGTTATTTCTAAAATATTTTTCATTAGAATTTGTTATTATGAATACAAAAGAGTCATTAAAAATAAAATTTAAATTAAATAAATAATATTTTGGAAATGATAACATTAGATAGAACAAAATTAATTAAATTTATTTATTATTAAGTTTAAGATATAATTTTTTTATGTATGAAATAAGAGGAAATATATGTAATCACACTTATCTCCATTGAATTTTGTGGATAAATTCCCTCTTGGACCAATTCCCATCAAGCAAGTATTTACCAACTTGTTGAGGATATATTTTATAGATATCCATAGACTCTAAGTAGCTGTTATCCCTGCTTCAAAATCATGGCCAAGCAATGCTCATACATGGGTTGGGCTCAATTAATTAGTTATTGGACTCATCGATGCCTGAGACCAAGAGGGTATAATCTTAAATATGACATTTAAATTAAATATATACCTGTAAAAATAAACAATTTTATCATACTGTATCATCATTGAGGGTAAGTTTGATTATGAGAAAAGAAAATGAGGAAATAAAATAGAATGAAACAAAGTAAAATAGAAAAAAAATATTTGAATTGAAATTATTTCATAGGTAAAAAATAAAAAGTGTGAGATCCACGTTGAAATCCAAAAAATTTCACACAATTCTTCCCAACAAAACTAATTTTCCCCAAAAAAACACTTACACAATTCTCTTCCTTTGTTCTCTTTTTCATGGCAACAAAACAAGGGATGATTGTCTGTGTAAAAAAAACAGTTTTAAGAAAATTATTTATTAACTTCTTCAAAAGACATTTTATGAAGAAAAAAAAACAATACTCCAATGTATGCATGCATGTTCTAGAAGAAGGTTAATGAAATGTAATATTTGAGGAGGCTTCAATAATTTTATAAACATAGAAGGAGAAGCAAACGAGAAAGGTAGCAATTTGAATACATTGGTACAGTGAGGTGCGACGTTCACATTTTACGAAAGAAGGACATGTCACCAATAGAAAGTGGCAACGTGGGCGAGGCTGCACCATTTGTGAGACACAGACACAGACACAGTCAGTTATGTTATTATGGATAGATAGATATGCATAATGCATAATGCATAATGCATAACATCAAATATACGACTCACTCACACTCACTGCGAGCGAGGGTGGCCGACAACACAACGCAAGGGGACAACTGGTTTTGTGGATTACACCTTCCAACCACCGCTCGCTTCTCTCCACGTGCCCACCGTACGCTCCATCCCTTTCGCCCCTCAAATTCAACTCTCTTCCTTTTAATTATTATTCTTTCTAACTAAGTACTCTCTACTTTTATTTTTAGTTACATCTTATACACTATTTTCCACTTAAATATATATTTTCACTACGCGATAACAATATATACTCTCTACTTTGATTTATACGATAACAATATATCTTCCAGTCTTGAATACAGAAAAAAATAAAATGTATACATTAATAACTAAAACAATTTTATATATTCATCTAATAACAAATTATCATATACCTTTTTTTTGTCTTATAACATTAATACTCATGTATAAAAAATTATCTTAAAATAATTATCATTTTAATTTTTAATGGGCTCCATACTTATTTTACCCAGTTAGAAATTTTGTGGGACTCAAAAAATATAAACATATGCAGATTTTCTACCCGCAACCATTCCTCTTTTGTGGGAAGTGTTCTTCTCTTTAACAGTGTTGTGTGCTCTTTGAGTTGCTCTCAAAGTGTTAATTGAAGAGCAACTCCTGGTTGAGTTGGCCTTAGTACACCAATTAAGAAATTTAAAGTAAAATCAATCTTATTAAGATGCACAAGTTTAAATTATTCATGATATTTTTTCATTCTCATGATTTTTAAAATAAATATTTCATCTTGTAATCTCTTAACAAATGTACATCTTACGGATATTTATTTTTTAACCAATATCCATATATTATTTAACCGTGATAAATTTTTGTAACATTTTAGTTTCTTTATATATATATATATATATATATATATATATATATATATATATATATGAAAGAAATGTTAAGTATCATTGTTACTTGGTAGAATTTAAGGTTGGGATTCTAATATCATCTTTATAGTCTCTATGTTAATACTTCTATCAGTGTCATGTTAACATAAATTGTTAGATTGAAACTTTACAAAATAAAATGGTACAATTACCATACTTAAAAGATAGAATACATAGTATTATTTAAGCCTAATTTGTTATAAATACTTCATCGTTATTTTTTATAAAAAAAAATAATTTCACACTTAATAAGAAAATTAGTTTATTTCATTAAATGTGTTATTTTTAATTATAAATATATATTTTTTATTTTAAATTACTCTTCATTAGAATTAGATATTAAACACAAACCACATATTAAATCAAAAGTATTTTAAACATAATCTCATTAAATAAAACAAAAATAATCAAATTTTATTTATATTTAAGAAAAAAATGATTTTTTTTACTTATAAAAGGGAACGGAAAGAAAGGAGTACTTATTAAACATCAAATATTTATTGCAACAAGTGTTTAATTAAATTACTCAAATAGTAATAATTCCTTCGTTTTAAAATATAAGACTCTTTTTATAATTTTATTTATTCTTTTTTATAATATTTTTTTCAAGTTATCTTTTGTATTATTTATTTTTTGACACAAATATCCTTCACTAATTTACAATAAATATTATATATTTAAAAGATAAATATATTATCTTTTTTATAAGGATTGGATAAGAAAATAAACATACATTAATTAATTAAATGTGAAAATAATTAAGTGGAAAAAGAGAAATTATAAGTTCCGATAAAATTAAGGATAATTTTGATAAAATAATATACTTTTGTTAATAAATTTAATTAAATTAATTATATTAATAAAGTTTCGTAAAAAAATATAAATAGTTAAATGAGTCTTATGTGTATGAAGGAGGTAAAAGAAGTATTTAATTGGGATATTGAATAAGTTTAAGATGAGAGAGGTGGTAGCGAAGAGGAGAGAGGAGGGAGTAGGAGTAAGTAAAGGATATTCAGGTGATATTTAAATAAGTCCCTGGGTTCGGCTGCGAAAGTAGTTACGGCTATGTTAAAGGGTTCGTTGGGTCAATTCACTTCCCTCCCCAAAACATAACATTAACATTAGACAATAGAGAGAAGTACGTTGTTGTTGTTGCAGTTGCAGGGCAAGGATATTTGTTTCTCACTCTCTCTCAAACCCCATTCGCATTTCGCATCGCAATTCTCACATCTCTCTCTCTCTCCCCCTCTCCGTACGCTCATGTTCACTCCAACAGCACACTCACTGACATAAACACTAGTTTCAGGTGCTATCTCGTCATTCTCATCCACCAAATGCAGGAAATACACACCATGGGCGGAGGGAGGTTTTTCTCCGGCGCCGGCGCAGGTGACCGGAGGCTCCGACCCCACCACCAGAATCAGCAGGCCCTGAAGTGCCCTCGCTGCGACTCCCTCAACACCAAGTTCTGCTACTACAACAACTACAACCTCTCCCAGCCCCGCCACTTCTGCAAAAACTGCCGCCGCTACTGGACCAAAGGCGGCGTCCTCCGCAACGTCCCCGTCGGCGGCGGTTGCCGCAAATCCAAACGATCCTCCAAACCCACTAAAACATCCTCCCAAACCGCGTCACCGGATCCTGACCACCACAACAACAACTCCAACTCTCACTCCAGCAGCGAGAGCTCCAGCCTCACTGCGGCCGCCGCCGCCACCACCACCGAGGCCGTGTCGGCGCCGGAGACTCTAAACTTGGATTCCAACAACAACAACATGCAAGAATCAAAGTTGTTGATCCCTGCTATGGAAACAAATCCTCTGGAGCACGGAACAGGGGACTGCGGTGGTATCTTCTCTGAAATCGGTCCTTTCACCAGTTTGATCACTACTACTACTTCCTCCAACGAGCCATTGGCTTTCGGGTTCGGTAACTCCACTCTCCCCGATGCGTCGTCGTTTCAGTGGCACCACCAGAAAGTTAGCAGCAGCAGCAACGAAGAGTTGAAGTTACCCGATAGTTCCTTGCTCGATCACACCGTTGATTTCTCGGGGTTTCATAGTAAAACCAGCCACGGGGGAGGATTCGGATCGTTGGATTGGCAGGGCGGTGCAGATCAAGGTTTGTTTGATCTTCCTAACACCGTTGATCACGCTTACTGGAGTCACACTCACTGGTCTGACCACGACAATTCTACTCTCTTTCATCTTCCCTGAAAATGCCTTCACAAATCTCATCTCACCTTTTTTTTTTTATTTATTTCTTATATAATTTAACTTTAAAGAAGAGTAAAGGAAATTGGAAATCAAAACCAACGTTAAAGAAGAAAGAGAAGGTGGAAGGACTTGGTAAAATTAATCACGAGGTGTATATTTTTTTTTTAATTTATAAATTTGGGGGGGTGATTGAGCTTGATTTTAATTAGTGATGTGCATGCACAACTAACTTCCATGTTAGTTTCTCTCTTTTTGTTTTCTGGGAGTTCGGCGTTTTAATATATATATGTGTGTGTGTGTATGTATGTGGAATTTGGTTGATTAACAGAGAAATTATAGCAGGGTGTTTTAATTTTATTATTATCCTCCCGTACTTGTTTATTTAGTTGGTTGTTTAGATTTGAAATTGCATTTTTTGGTTTGTTTTGTGGCGCTAATTATTCCGTACCATTACTCAACAGCATGATTATAGCAACACTAGCTCTTCAATATTATTATATGATAACATGTTAATAATGAATTAAGAAATGAGAGGATGAGGTAGGGAGCAGACATTATATTGGTTGTATGTTAGTAAATTCTAATCTATGTCCATTATTTATTGGTTTTCTATTGATGAGATTAAGAGAAGATGCAGAAAATGAAAGTAGTAAGAAAAATTGGGATTGGGAGGGAGAGGGAGAGGAATGCAAAAATGTGGGGGCAGGTGGGTTTGGGTGGCAAGAGAAGAATGTGATGGATCATATAGATGGAGTGGTGGAGATGGAAGATGTAGCTAAGCTAGTGCATTCATAGTGGAGTATCGACTCAACCACTGTTGTGTTGTGGGGATATGCATGGAGACGCTCGCTCATCATGCCGCGGACTTGAAGGTGACCGTGGTTAATATTCATGACGCTGGTGGGGCCATGCTGCAACAGCGTGATGAACAGGGCATACCAACAACCACTCCACCGCCATGCCACGATATTCCACCCTCGCACTTTCATTTCAAACCTTGTTCACACCCCATCGCATTTCCCCCTATGCTTCTAACTTGTAAAAAAATTACTGCTGTTTTCCTGTTTTCCCCCACTACAAGGCTTACCGGATTTGTCATATGTAGTATTTCCTTGCACTTTCCAAATACACTCACAAAGCCAAACTAGTAAAATGTATATTCAAATTGATCTAGGTAGTAGGGCTAGAGGGAGTCATTGTCAGCTAGGTGTGGCTTCATACTTCATAGTATAGGATTATAATATTGTTTGTTTACATACACAGTATTGCAAGTTGCAATTTGACTCTCAAACAATAACAATTTGAACCCGAAAGTCACTGTGAAGTTATGCAACACAATTAATAGCCAAACGACCGACCAATTTCGCTCGCTGTATCTATATACATAATATTCAACGTCCATGTTAGTTAATATAGGAGGGCAAGAAACTAACCAACACGTACGTACGCAACGGAAGCCAAATGGTTCAAATCAAAGGGATGGGCAAGCAAAGCAATTGTTACGGGGTTGTTGTGCAGAGTTAGCCCATCTTGTTAGCCAAAATAGGTAATGGAAGAATGGACTGGTCCATGGCGTGGCCTTTTAATGTGACAGCAGCGTGGAATGCGACTGCACCCATGTTAGGGCCTCAGAACTAGGCACATGGTTTTCGTGGTCCTTCTTTCCTCTCTTCGCCATTGTGATGTGTTGTCATAGCTGCTTCCCCTTATTCAAACCTTGACGTCTCAACTCTGAACTTGTGCATTGCACCATTATTGCTTTCCCTACACCCACTTACATCAAACTTCAACTAATATTATATTGGACTGTGGAACTGAGTCAGAGTATAGACCATATGTCTGGGGATGAATGATGTTAATGTTAGGAATGTATTCCTTTCCTTCATATTCTGCCAACAGATTTGCTACGATCTTTGCCCTTTATAATTAATTACGTTGCGTACAAGTGCGGCTACTTATCTTATTTACATGTACTTGTGTGCTCTACGTAATAATCCATTGAGAGTGGCTTTACTCAACTGGTGTGGGCTCATTTGGACGAGGTTCTGTGGCTCAACGACAAATCCGTATTTGGCAGAAATGGCATCAAAATCCAACATTATTAATTCTATGCTTCACCCTGTTGAGCATGCCTATGCATACTGCATAGACTCTCCACCCTTCATAAATTGTAATACCTTTAGCTCTTCCAATATGTGGAATTGAATTTGAAGGAAGTAAGGAACTGGAGTTTTTATGTAACGGGTATCAGTTGAGCTATGAAAACATTGCGCGGGTTTGGTTTGGTAGTGGGAGTTTAAGTGCATGTTTGATTTATGGTTGAAATTGTTGTAATGCGCATTTCAATGTAGATTCAATGGACAAAAGTAAAATGAACATATTTTTCACCAGGTTGTTAACCATGCTATAAAATTGCGTGTTTTATGTGGAAAATTGGATGCCATGCAAGTGCTGTTTGATAAGCACCGGGACAAAAATTAATGGATTACAGATTAATAATGACCCACCGCCACCACCGAACACCCCAATATATTGTTATCCTACGTATGAAGAGATTCGGAGAATTTGAAAGCATCTTTTACTTCTGGCAGGCCACTTTCAAATAGCTTTGGTTGTTTTTTTTTCCTTCAAAGTTCAAAGGGTGGTTCAACGCCAATCCAACCTATTGCTTCAGAGTTCAAACTCATTCAATTGGATGGAAAGATGTGCAAATGTTAAAACAAGCATTTAAAAAATGGATTTAACTCTTCTTAAACGAAGGAGATGCATTTTGGAGGATGAAATATAATAATAACCATTAATTAAAAAATCAATAATTGAGATTATGATTAATTTTAGATTTTATTAAATATATGTTTGATTTCACCTTAAATTTTAACTGTTAATCTTCTAATGGACGATTGTAAGAGCACTTTATCCCTTAACAGTTAAATATATTTTTGTCACCTTGATCTTTAAATTTCTATTTAGTGGATTAATTAGATTATCCACTAATTAAAGTAACATGAATTATTGTAATTTCTGTAATACATGTCTTCAGTTTCTACCAATAAAAAAAAGATTAGATACCCACTATTGTGACTCAGACTAAGCATGCATAAACTTCACGCAGAGATGGCAAAACAATTCTAAAATAAACGGATGTAGGGCTCGTATTTGCTCTCCTTTTGAAAGTATAAAATATCTCTAAAATCCATATCTTGTTTTGGAGAGAAAATATCTTTTCAATTGGTTATTGTGCAATAAAGGGTGGGGAAAAAGAGTTCCATGACGAGCTCCGACCTCATGCATAAAACGACATATCAAGAGTCATAAATATGGTAACGCCAAAAGAAATTACATGACCACTAGCACCCTGACACCATGAAAGTGAAACATGGAACCGCAAGATTTTCTGCATGTTGCACAATACACAAAAGATAGATGTCCACGGCAAAAGGATTTGAAATACCTCCCCGTCTGTGTTAGAAGAATAAAACATATTACTTCTGGTGTAAATGACCACAAGATTCAAGAAGATCTATTGCACAAGAAGAATTCTAGTGAATAAATTGAGTTTAGTGTAAAAAAATTATAGTCGTTGTAAAAATAATTAAATCTCTTGGTCCAACGAGAGCAAATGTCGAAGCATGAGATCAACATGTTTTCGTGGGATGTTATTTCTTCTTTCTTAAATCAAGCTCCTTCTCCTTCCATGGTCAAGTTTTTGAAACCATGCATCCTTTTCATCACATTCTCACTACAACTCTACAAGGATGTCGAGAGGCACATTCGGACCCGTTTGAATTGAAGGACAATATCTCCTAGTTACTACGTACATTGAATTATTGTTGCTTTTCAGATTAGGGACAAAGAGATGAGATATTCTAATTCTATTATTGTGCAGCTCATTAATTCTGAGTGAGGGGTGTAAACATAAACACATACTACAAGATCATATGAAATTAGAACACCAAGTTAAGACTTATTTATTTTAAACACGATTTCAAATAGCTAGGAAATGTCTCACTCGATCTAAAAATACTGAAACTGTTCTGAGATTAATTAGTGCTTAATTCTCTGCAATTCACAAAGCTAGGGAGCAAATAATATGTAACTAATGTGAACGTGGAAGGAACCTAACCCAAGCATTTTAATCCCAGTGCTCTCGCGTCATGGCCTATGGATTTTATCCAAGCCCAAATAGAATTGGACCACTCAAGTTAATAAGAGGGCTTGCTTGCCTTGTTGCCCCTTCATGTATGAATTAGTCGGTAAATTCACTCTTCTTCTTTGCTTATCCATTCCTCTTTTCTAAGTAAATAAGAGAGTGCATTTTTTGAAAAATAATTTAAAAAGGAGAGTAGATAAACAAAGAAAGGGAGTGGATATAACAACTGCCAACAATAATTGATTGTAATCCACAAGAATTAGATCATTCTAACAAAGGGTATCTAAAGAAACGATCAATCTACAAAATGCATTTATAGCCGTCTCAATTATCAATAATTGTACTTCTTCACCTTTTAAAAGAAATCCATCGCTTTAAAAATGTGATATCCTACAACTTAATCTTCTAAGAGACAGTTGCCTTTTGTAACTTTTTTTTTTTGGGTGTGCAAAAGGGCAAGAGGCCCCAAGAAAAACTATACAACATGTATATCAAGACCGAACTTAGACAATGTATCCGCTACTTATTTGCCACGCGAAAAATGTGTTTCTAATAAAACAAAGCTCCCTGATGAGCAAACTCATTGATCCTCTGAATAATGGGAAAACATATATGGGAAGAAACACAACCAGCACTGAGAAAAGACATGGCAATTTTGGAATCAGATTATACAAGGAGGGATATAAAACCTCTTTCCCAAGCTAATTGAATCCCAGTCAGAATTAACCATAATTCCATAGCAAGAACAGAACAGTTTTCAATGTGACAAGCATAACCAAAAACCATATTACTACAATGGTCTCACTCTACAGCAAGTATATGGCAGCATGTTCAACGCTAAGCAGGAGCAAAATGCGTAACAAAATTTCTCTGTTGACTCCAATAATGAATAATGTAGACATACCGACGAAAGAAGAGTTGCTTCACTCTTTGTGCGCATGAATATCATAATAGTACTATAAAAAAATAAAAACAACTCTTTGTTACTTTACCTTTCTCATTAAAAAAAATCAATTATTTCTCCTAATAAATATAATACAAAGTTCAAACACACTATAGGTAGATTTTATTTTATTTTATTCAGCAAAATTAAAGGAAGCGTAATTTTTTTTTTACTAATGTATATACATTTTTTTTAGAATTTCAGAATACGTTTTATTAAGTCCCTAAGAAGAGTCCTTCTTTTCTCTTTTAATTAATGTTATTTATTTTACTGAACATTATATTGATACGAAAGTAGACTCTTTCAATTAATATTTTTCTTCTCTTTTGTCATCAATATTAATTAGGAAAGAAGACCCGTAGTAATTGTCTCTCCATCTAATTCTATTAATCCGTTAAAATAATATAAAATTTTATAAATTCAAAAAATACCGATAAATTACTTGCAATGGTTTTTAGTCAAGGGTATTTTGTTGGAAGATTAAAATCCCATTTTAATGAGAATAGCTGATCCTAGAATCTCCATGGAAATAAACTAAGATGCAAGGGTATCTTCAATGCAAGTTTTTTAAGTAGGAGAATTTGGTAGTACATGTAAAATTATTATTTTTTTTTTTTCAAAAATGTCATGTTATTCTTAAAATATTTATACATAATTTTGTTTCAATAATGATAAAATACTTATACACATATTGATTGATGGAAAAAAAATAAATTTTAAATGTGAAGAGATGATTTTTATTCTAAAAACATCCACAATATCACGCAAATTCTTTCTAATAAGATTCTTTGAAAAAAACAATTTCTTCTCTTAAAAGCTCACTAAGTAATCCCTATTGGAGATCTTCATAAGCCCAGTTGAAGTTACAAGAAATTTTAGTCGGGCACACTACAACGTTACTTTCTTAAGTTCTTACATTATGAAAGGCCAATTAATCAGAAATTGCCATTTTAGCAAAAATTACAGTATCTTGTCTCGCACTTTAAGAAAGTGTGGTGGAGGGGTAAATCCGTCATTTCAAATTTAATATCCGTTGTTTTGTTTGGAAAGGAGAGTGAGGCATTTTCAAAGTGCAGTCACCTCAGACTCAGAGTCATCATTTCTCTCTCTAACTTTCTCTCTCCTCTCCGCTCCGGCGAGTAAGAAAGATGCAGCATTTCGTGGATTTTCAAGAGAATTCGGAGTTAGGTGAGTCGAATTCATGGCTTTCAGCGAAAGAGCAGTCCGGTGCGGCACCCAACACCAATTTGGATCGCGTCCTCTTCAACGACCTCGTAGAGATTGTCCCTCTCGTTCAGTCACTCATCGTAACCCCTCTAACCCTTTTCACTCTTCTTCCAATTTCATTACAACGCAAAAAAACGGAGATTTTTTTATTTTATTTTATTTATGTGCAAGAGGAAAAGGAAACAAAACAACAACTTGGGTACAATGTAATTTGGACTCTACTGTATTGCCTTTGTGTGTTGACAAACATACTGAAAGGAAAGCTAGTGACTTGTGATTTTTTTTCCCTTTTTATTTTATGCTGATCTTGTGACAAGTGATGCTCTTGAATGTCTATTTAATTATCTCAAGTGTTGTGTTGTTTAATTATAATCAGGATCGTAAAGCAAGCCGTTCATTCACCCGGCGTGGTTCCATGATCTACACCAAGACACCCACAAGAGAATCATTGTCCAAAAGAGTAAGACTGGGTCACTTTTTCCCCACTTTGGTGTTTGAATTTTCTCAATTTTTTTTCTAACTTTGCATTCCTATTGGGTTTATTGTAATGTTTATAAATCTTGCTTGATGTGTTGAATTGTGGAAGCAGTTAGGGGTTTCCTTCCATTTGATATAATGTGCAATATTTGACATTTTATTCAGTGATACTTGCAATGATGCAGACTCATTTTGTGTTGTTTGTATCTTTCTGTTTAAACTCCCACTTGAAAAGGTCAAACTTCAGTTTCAGTTATCAATGTAGGCTTGAAGATGTAACTAATTTTGAGTCTATGATATTAATGTAAGTGTCCTTGTGTAGCATGTTTTTGTTTGTCTACTCTGATTGTGTTTATGAGTGGGAGGTATAACGCAGGTTAAATATGAAAAGTTGTGGAACTAAGCTATTTCCTTCTCAAGCACAGACACCATAAAAGTCCTGCATATTTCTATCATACCACATTGAATACTTTCTATTGCTCCTTAAATGCATGTTGCACATGTGTCCATAATCATAAATTAATACCTAGCCAAATTTACTTCTGGGTAACTATTTGTGGATGGGTTGGTACTTGGTAATGGTATATGATAGTTATTCATGTAAACGACGTATTTTGTTAGTGACATAACTTTTATGTGCTTTATTTTGTCTCTTCAACACCTGCTTTGAAATGATAATGTTAGATATTTGGACATTGAATATGAAATATAATATTTTTTTATCATTTGTGTATTATGAAAAATATCGCTGCATTGCTAACAATCCTTTTTTTTTCACATTATAATCTCTAGAATATGTTCATGTGTATTATGAACTTTTACATACTTCATCACTTAATTAAAACACTGTTTGAATAGTAAAGTTTCTGTTTTTTTGGTCCCTTTTGGTGAACACACGAGGCATCTCTATTGGTTTTGCCCCTTTGAATTGCCCGGGGGACTAATCCCTGTTTGACCATGGGAGCACAATACTTATAATGCCTCTCTACAGCAGCTGCTTCCTTATGAAGTTGAGATTCAAACCTCATGTTCTCAATTCTCATCCCAGGGAGTTGAAACTGCTACCACCTTGATTCACTCATTGTGGATTGAACCATTAAATTTCCATTATTTTAGACTGGATAACCTTCAGTAAGATGGTTTGCAGAAAGTTCTTTTTGTTTATAGTGTGATTTAGTTATGTTAGATAATACAAGTGAAGGGCTGCTGGGCCCATTAGTATGACACTGGGGGGGTGTAGGATTTTGTTACTTCAACATGAAGGTTTATCTGACTGTCCTTATATTGTGTGTATCATGTAGTTCAAGTGCTACGTGCTTCAGTCCTACTTCCAAATGTTCAAGTTCAATTTTATAGTATCTGTATCACTTTCTTACTCTAGATTGAACTTGCTTATTGTTATTGTTCTGTTCATATGGAAGTCTGAAACTATTCTTTCAAAAGAATAATTTCTCATATAACTGTTAAATTTGCTGTGCACAATGCATTATGACTGACATTTATTTTCTGCGATCATTGTACTGTATCATTTACATCCTCTGGTAGACAACAGATTCAAAAAGTAGGAATGTTGCCCAATCTATTCCTGCCAAAAAGAAACGGGACCATGGAGAAAAAGAACAAGGAAAAAATGGCAGCAATGATACTGATAACTATTCCATGTTTTCTTCAAGAACTTTGGCTTCAGAAAAGGACATAGAAGAGTTAGGTATGTTGAAGGAGCAGGTAGAGGAACTTCAGAGGAAATTGTTGGAGAAAGATGAACTTTTACAGTCAGCAGAAAACTCAAGAGACCAGATGAATGCTTTTAATTCAAAACTTGATGAACTTAAACACCAGGCTTCAGAAAAGGAATCTTTACTGAAGTATACTCAACAGCAGCTCTCTGATGCTAAGGTACTGATCAGCTTCCTTTTTTTTAATTAATTAATAATTTGGCTCAAGGACTATCTTAATCATTAACAATGTGAACAGAGTTCATCTCTTAGAATTAATGATACCTATTCACTTAATACATACACTTCATATATCTCTTGAAAATGATAGGCCTGGCTTTTTGAGTTTTGACAGTTGTGGGAAGTTGGATTGTATTCTTGTGTATTTTAGTAGGCGTATGCTTAGAGAATGTTGGAAGGGTTCACAATTGCAATGTGTTTAACATTTGGCAATTTTCTTTTCTTGATTGTATTTTACATTAGTGTTATTCTTAGAAGTTTGGTATGGTTAAAAAGTTTGTGTTTTGCCCCACTGAAATTGTTACTTTTGGTTTATTTGGACTTTATGAAGCCTTAATCTGATTATTAACTTGAAATTATAATGTTGTGTTAAGATCTTATACTGCTTTCTTCAATCTTAGGTTCTGATAGATAATAAAGGGGGTGGGGGGTGAGGTGGGGTGGGGGGAACGCTCATTTCATTGGGGGAGGATGGGGAGTTTTAAAATATTTCTTCTCACACGCATTAACAGGTCTCCTTTCCCACAGATTAAGCTTGCAGACAAGCAAGCTGCTCTTGAAAAGATACAATGGGAAGCAATGACATCCAACAAGAAAGTTGATAAACTTCAAGATGAGCTAGGTTCCATGCAAGCAGATATTACATCATTCACATTATTACTGGAAGGGTTGTCAAAGACTGACACTACTAAATACACCGATGATTATGACGTCAAGCCTTATGATTTCAGTCACCTGCCTAGTATTGTGAGTTTATGAATATTTTTCAAATACACAGCAAATTTTTTCACATGTTGATATGTATGTATGGTGACGATTTTAACACAGATTACCTTCCTGGTTCAAGACACATGGATATCTTGTTTACAATGTGTATGCCTTCCACTTGTTTATCAGTGATTTAGCATTTGTAGATGCTATCCCACAATAGATCTATAGGATAAGATCCTTATATTTACAGCGGAATGATATACAAAGTCAACAGATCTCAATGAATAAAAAATAGTATTTATGGCTACGCAAATTGTTGATACTATCTGTGCGGTTGTAACTTCTTTTCTCTCAGTAGAGGGTATTTGGTAAAGAACTGCATCATTGAATGGTATGAGACTATACTTGTCGGATTTAATGTATATCTTTGTTTTCAAGAACAGAGTTGTGTTAGTATATTTGTAGAAATATCTTATCCTTGGATGTTGATCTTTTCAAGTAAACATCTGGTTGAACAGGATGATTTGGACGAGGTGGAATTGCAGAAAATTGATGAAGCAAGAAAAGCCTATATGGCTGCTGTTTCTGTTTCCAAGGAAAAACGAGATGAGGAATCTATTGCTGCTGCTGCCAATGCTAGGTTACATCTTCAGTCACTTGTTTTCAAATCCAAAACTTTTAACCTGTAATATCACTACTAGTTTTATTTAATGTGCTACATGTTAGGTGCCTTTAGTCAAAATGGTGAGGCACTTATCCTGTGTGTGAGATTTATTTGTACAAGCCTGTTATGAACAAATATATAAAGTTATGTCATTTAATGTGATGAGGTACTAAACGAGCATTTCAATGAAGTGAAAATGTGTTCTCTCGCGGCTCTAACTGTATTCAGAACTATACCAGACCTGTGGCATCGGGTTTTCCAAAAGCAGAAGAGTTAATCATTAGTTTCTCTTTGAAGTGGCATTCAGCAAGTTTCCTTATAGCAGCTGATTCTGATTGGCCATGGTTATATACTTGGTATATTATTGATTTGTGGACTGCTTATTTTTCACAGCTGCTAACTGTTCCAAAGTATTTATGTATGTATGTATATATTCCAATTCTTGTACCAAAATTAGTTTTTGGTTCCCTACTTTTGTATATGGTCCATACATTATAACCACAAGGTGGGGATCTTGTTCCATTTATAAGCTATGTTGTCTTATGTGGACACGGTATATTTTTGCTTCTTGTATAAATTCTACTTAAAGTTGAAATATGAAAACATATTCTTCATTTGATAATATTATTTTTTCTTGAATGAAAGAAATTAAATGCAACCTTAAGTATGATCTAGGGTGATAACTGATAAGTAGCTATTAAACTTTTGTGTTTATTTTTGGATTTGGCTCCTCTAAAGTGAGGGCGTGCACTTTTTTTTTTGGTAGACTTATTTGACGTTTATCTATTGGCTCTTTTAGTTAATGTTTTTAAAACTGGGTAACCGATAGAGGTATTTACTCACTGTTTAATGATTTGAGCCTGGTCTAACCGTCTTTATGTTGGGTGTGTAGAATAACTAGGTGCGTATAAACATACAGAAATTAGTTTACTATGATAAGTTATATAATTTTTATATCAATTTTATCTCAAATTAATGTAGAATTAAAAGTTTATTTTATAAGTTTATTTTCATGCACTATCCGTAAAGTTCTTATAATTTTATAACTAATTTAAACTATACTTACGCGGAGTACAAGAAAAATTATAAGAAAATAAATTATGTATTTATATTGTAAATACATAATCATTAAACTCAAACTATAAACATCAATCCCATTTTAAAATGGATTGAATGAAAGGAAAATGATAGATGATAAGTGATATAATGAGAAAGGAGAGAGATAAAAAAAAAAAGAGAGAGATGGAAATCGAACTAATTACTATTCTTATCATTCCTAGCTAGCTCTTGTAAAGCCAATGTTCATGTCCTTTAGTGATACTTTAGCCCAAGCGTAGGTTATAGACTCAACTAAGTCTTTGCTAAAGTTAACATGGTATTGTCTTAGCTTCCACTTAATCGCTTGGGGTGACACCAAAATAATGTTCTTTAACTGTCATTTGTTTGCTTTGATAACCATTTAATTGATTCTTTATTTTGTACTAGCAAATTCAAAAGTTCTCCACTCGAAAGATAACGTTTTTTTAAATCATGATAAACTATTTAATTCCGGAAATGAGTATTAATCAGGCAACCTATACAATGTCTTCCAAAATCCTTGTCTGTATGGTGGTGGTTTAACTTCAGTCCTGCGCTTCAAAAAGTGGAAAGCAGCAACAAAAGAAATTTTTTTAATTCACTCAAAATGAAATTCTACTTACCCTATTCAGTTCATGTTGAACAAGTCCTCCTTTCTAACTTTTAATGTTTATTTTTAGTTTTTTTTTAATAAAATCTTTGAGTTGGTCAAGTTTTGAAAGAATATTATTACTCTATTATGGGGGGTGAGGGGTACTTAATTTTTCTTGTAAGAGTATACAAACTCTGCAGTGTTTTTTGCGTATATCATTATATTGTAAATTTGGAGAAATTAAAAAAAGTAATTGGAATCAAACTTTTTTTAATATACAAAGCACACGTTAATTGGAGTCATAACTACAGGAATCCAGGATTAAATGTCTGAACCTTTTAGTATACTATTATGAACTTGAAAAGAAATTTTCTGACAAAGATAAAGATAAATTTCCCAAATAGACGTGGTGGAATGTAACTAGTGAATTTTCGAGCAAATTAAAGAGGAAATTATTGAAATGGGAAGAAATTCTGAATAATATTGATCAGTATTATTGATTTACTATGCACACAAGAGGGACATTTGCTAACTGACTACTATCTGGACAAAAGAATTCAATCTTGGGGAGTAAAAGAAACAGAATAAAAGAATGTGCAGCCATCACATCAGAATCTACAACACTGAAATCGCATGGCTCGAGCCTTGTTCTTCCTTAGGTGCAAACCTTCTGACTTGGGCATTTGTACAGGGCTTCCAATCCATTCCCAACCTAACCTGTGATTTTTTCAATAGAAAACAATCAAGTTCTTGACAACATTAGACAAGTACAATGTTTCCACCATTATAGGTACACACTTGAATTAAAATTCCAACAAAACATTTGATAAGTGTAGCTCACTTAGCAACACAAGTTAAATTTGTAAGAAATATTATAGGTTCGGCAGAATACATTTTTGGGAAGGATGATGAGTCTTTAAGTGTGACTAAAGATCAAACCAAATAATTACGGTGGTGGTTGTTAATAAAAAATTCCAACAAAAACAAAACACTAAACATGATTAACTTACACGGGGAATGCAAAAGAACTTCTACTGCCTTCAGATTGGTCAGAGTTACTTGATTCTGCCCTTCTTATGTCATCATCATTATGGTGCTGATTAGCATTTGATATTTTCTCATGAATGTTCAAGTCACTAACTTGTTCTTCATTCTCACCATATTTCAGCTGCTTAAGTCAACCGAAGTAACAAGAAATATAATTCAATTTATCAAACAAAGCCCGATTAGGTGACCAATTTTCATGATGAAATGACATACCTTGCGATTCACTGGCCCAGAATTTTTATGCACTTCATTGACACCTTTGTCACCTTTTGCCACATCCTTTCCAAAGCAAAACACTATGTAATCTTCATCCGCGGAGAGTGACCAACTTGAATAATCAAACTTGTTTCCAATGGGAACCCCCCCCGCCATCTTTATCCTTTATTATTGGATTGTTTGAATGTCTCTTCTTGCTGTGGAATTTTTTGCTTGGCCGTGACAAATTGTTGTTACTGATAGTATCAAAGCTTTTGTCGGTTTTCCTATCAAATGCCATGTTTTTGATTGTCCCGTGAGGGGATGAAGTCAGTTCATGATCATCTGCCAAGAGTTAAGGAAATCATGTGAGAATATGGTATAATTAAAGTTAAAAAATTGTAAAAGCTACCAAATATTAACCTAGAATCTAGAAAAAAATATGAAAATATATTAAACTTCACACTTCACCTAAGGGCAACCAGCAAACCGAGAAAAATGATCTGGCTAGACATGTCATTGTACTCATCTTTGTGGGCTTTGTTTAGCTCTTTTTTTCTTTTGTCAGAATACCGTTATAGAATGGCAAAATGGCTCACGGACACAAGATTAAAAGAAGGGAATTTAGGTTTTAGCATCTGAATTTTGAAAGACTCATTTAAGGCCATGGGAGTTACAATTTTCAATCCACAATGAGTAATGGCTCAGTTATGTTTGTAAACTTGGAAAGGGTGACAATTTTTTTTCACAAAAACTGGGCATCCCATAAATCATGGATATATCATTTTTAATTGCTACAATAAATTATTTTAATAATGGCTCAGTTATGAATTATTTTAATTGCTACAATAAATAAACATAAATTACGATTAGGCGTCCCATAATTTGAGCTTAAATTCCTGATCAAATGTTTCATTTTTCTGAGATAAATCATAGATTGTTACAGAAAAATAACTAAAGGATTGTATGTGCAGTAATAATAATAATAATAGTGCATTGTTTCTCCTCTTAAATTGTGTTTAGTAAGTTATTCTGAAGGATTAGTTTATGAGCTTGTTTGGTACATAGATCTATTTTAGTAACTTCCTAACTTATTTTTCGAAGTTATTGCAACTAGCTTATGAATGTTTTTTTTTTCATTTTTATTTTGACTAATTTATTTGAAATATCGTTTTACTTTATATGGGCTTATTGCCATTCATGACACATATTCAAGTTTTCCAACTTGTGAGGAAAAATAATCAACGTGCCATTTTGAGATTTATGAGACTTGAGGCCCTAAATTTTTTATTAAGAAATGTCAGCTTTTTATAGTTCTCTATAGCATCAATAACATGATGGTGAGTGAAAAAAAAAAACATTAACGGTATGAAGGGATCATTTTTCTAAAAAAATAGTGTAATTAAAATTTTACGAACTATAACGACGCTAGTGTAGGCAGTTGAGGTGCTGTTAGAGGGAGGAAGACTAAAGCCAGGGGAACCTGAGAGGCAGTTAACGAACAAACAGATATGTTGGGGAATAGCTTTAACATTATAAAAATATAATGATTATTATTAATTTTAGTTTAAAAATTATTGATATAAGAATTTAATTGAATTAAAATGATTATAATATATATTTGGAATGATTGTACGATGATATATTAAATTTTATTTAAATATTTGAATTAAAAATATATAACTATTTTAAATGTTTTATTTAAAATTGATTAAGTTAAATAATTATTTTATTAATAAAAGTTTAGGTAGTTAATATAATAATTGTTGAGGTTATTTAATAATTATAAAAGAAAGTGTGGCAGGTTCACATACTAATTACAATGATTAAAAGATCATTATTATAAAAATAATTATTATAGCAATAATATAATATTATATATTTAGTTTATATAAAATATTTATTATATTTGAATTTGTGATCATGAGAACATTTATTATATTTTATCATAATATATCTTGAAAGAAAGTAAAATATTAGATAATATTAATAATTAGATAAATTTAGATAATAGAATAGAAAAAAATATAAAAAAAATTGATTAGTCAAATTTTTTGAGAATATATCTCATGTAACTTAAACTAAAATCGTATACTTTTGTACTCATACAAAGATATACAATTCTTTTCTCCTATAATTTTATGGATGATCTCTTTCAGAAAATAGAAAATTAGTAGATCATATAGAATTGAGAAAAAAGAAAAAACAAAGTAAATATTGTTGACCCACTAAATGAAGAAGAAAAGTCATAAGTGAAAAACTCGTGAATTACTATGTGTTTTAAGAGGTGAAGAAAATAACATTTTTTTTCTTAATTTCCATGGTATAGATTTTTGGAAACGCATCTTCTTGAGTTTATCAATCATAAATCAATAACCCTATAATGATTGTAAAAGTTAAGTTTCTTTGTATTCTTGCATGAAATTATGTGAAATTATTTAAGTGCATGAAATAAATCATATAAACATGTAGCTTTTACTATGAATGGGGTTTAATTTAATTTTACAAAAAGAGATCTTGCAATATACAAATCTTCATCGACTACATATTGAATCTTGGAATTTATTTGAAAATTCATGAATCAACTTGCTTGAGTTTTGTTTTTAGCTATTATATATATCATCTAAAATATATTTTGGTAAGTGTGTATTTTATTTCATAGCTAATTATTAATTGACTTATATGATGCTATAATAAGGGGTATGACTTTGTGAGTTATTAGTGTGTATGCAATTAGAATATTTATTTGGTAGTTATCTAGAATGTTATTTTGTAATTATGTGTGAATTAGTCATCATCATTTGAAAAATAGTGACAATGTATATTTTATTGAGAATTGAATATGTATGAGATACCTCCATCTAACATCAATATGAGTTTATAGATCCTTTTTAAGAATCCTAAATGCACATCGATACTAGAACTAAAGAGTTGAATTTAATGATTATGAGAATAATTATTTAATGGAATTTTATTTCGTGGTGTGAATCATTTGTGATTATATATATATTTTAATTTAATTTTACAAATACCATAGTTAAATTTTTCTGATTATCACATCGGTTGAAAGTTGAAACGGAAAAAATTGAAAACTTAATTCATTTTAAGTTAAACTTTATAAATATTCATATTTAATAATAAAGTTATTTATTTATTTAAGAACTCGATTATTTATAATATTCTAAATTCTTGTTTCATATACGTTCTAGCGGAACCTGACAGAGGCAGTTAACGAACAAACAGATGGGTTGGGCCATAGCACTACACGGCGGCGCCGGCGACATCCCGCTCTCACTTCCACCGGAGCGCCGGGAGCCTCGCGAGGAGGCCCTCCGCCACTGCCTCCAAATCGGCGTGGAAGCTCTCAAAGCCAAACTGCCTCCTCTCGACGTGGTTGAACTTGTCGTATGTATCATATTCATATCAATCACTACTACTCCGTATTATGTATGTATGTATGTATGGTGATTGATTGATGTGGATGATGCGCAGGTTCGGGAGTTGGAGAACATTCCACAGTTTAACGCGGGAAGGGGATCTGTGCTGACTTGCAGAGGCACCGTGGAAATGGAAGCTTCCATAATGGACGGCGCCACTATGAATTGCGGAGCTGTTTCCGGCCTCACTACCGTCGTCAACGCCATCTCTCTCGCTCGATTGGTCATGGAAAACACGCCTCACATCTATCTCGCTTTCGATGGAGCAGAGGAATTTGCAAGACAACAAGTACTACCACTTACTTCTTTATCCCTTTCTTTTCAACTTTCTTATCGCATCAACACTCGTATTTATTCTGATTCCTTCTCAGGGCGTTGAGACTGTGGATTCAAGCCATTTTATTACAAAAGAAAATATTGAAAGGCTAAAGCAGGCAAAAGAAGCCAACAGGGTCCAGGTACTTCAATTTGCCTACTTCTGTGCTTATGGAGAAATTATTATATGATTTGGGACCGACCATCATGGTCCTGACTAATACTATTTTTTTTTTAATCCGTGAGAATCGATGACAATATCATCTACATAACATATAACTAAGTATTATTATTTTTCTTTTCTCGTAAATTGAAAATAAAAAATTTGTGTCTAGATGTTGACTAGGACCATACAGACTCATGATCATCCTCCACTATTTAATAAATTCTCCTGCATCTTGTTTTGGCTTAAGCGTATGACAGAGATGCACTTAGTACTTTTGGAATTTGTTCTTCGTCAGAATTAGAGTTTTATCTCAATAAACTTTGTTGGCCTTAAACATAGATCAAGGCTTTAAATAGCAGTCACACTTTTCTTTTGTCAGAGACCCCAAAACCCAATCATGGGCACATACAATTCTTTTAAAACATTTGATGCAAACTTTTATTATGCAGATTATGTTAGCTTCTAATGCAGACTTCTACGCAAACCAATGATGTCAAAAACAAAACCATAATTACTTAAGTGACTACATCTAAACTTGTTTAGTGTTACATTAAGGACACAGCTTATATGCAATATTTAGTATTGTTTTTTAATCAGAATTGAGGTTTCCCTTTGATAATTTGTGCAATAAAAGGTTAAAAAGTTTCTATTAAAGATTAATACAGATAATAAAAGTAAAACCTTAATTTTAATTGAAAACGGTACCAAAAACACCTAAGAAAATGCATAAAAGTTTTATCCTTACATTAATTGCCTGAATTTCCTTTTTTTTTTTCATTCCTCCTATAATGTTGGTAGCGTTTGTTCTTCACAAATATGTAGATTGATTATACGCAACCTATCCAAAATGATACTAAGAAAGAGACGGCATTGGCTAATGGTGATAGTCAAATTGGAACTGTTGGGTGTGTGGCTGTTGATAGTCTTGGGAATTTGGCTTCTGCAACATCTACTGGTGGATTAGTGAACAAAATGGTGGGTCGAATTGGTGACACACCAGTCATAGGTGCTGGTACCTATGCCGATGCACGTTGTGCGGTTTCAGCGACAGGCAAAGGTGAAGCAATAATACGTGGGACAGTGGCAAGAGATGTGGCTGCTCTGATGGAGTTTAAGGGTCTTTCTCTCGAGGAAGCTGCTAATTGTGTTGTACATGAGCGCACACCAAAAGGAACTGTTGGTTTGGTTGCTGTGTCTGCCAAAGGAGAAGTTGCAATGCCTTTCAATACAACAGGCATGTTCAGAGCGTGTGCTACTGAAGATGGATATTCTGAGATTGCAATTTGGCCTGCTGCCAAAATAGAGTAGTCTTTAGGCTTTACTGATTTCCAAGCTTAATGTATTCTGACATTTGATGATGCTTCATGCATGCTTATATCACAGGGAAATCTACCTGCTTTTCAAGGTATAAATTGTCGTTTGGTTCCTGATCATAGTCTTCATAAGCGCCTCTTTATCCGTTACACTCTGCTTTTTATATAGTTTGTGGTACATTGTGAATGTGATAACCTTCTATCATTACCAAGGACTTTATAACCATCATCTTCCTTAACATTTTTTTAGTCCTCTATAGTATCTATCAGTGATATGTGCTTCCTTTTGTTTTCCTTTATTTTATTTGTGCGTTGGGAGAAGTGGGATGACAGCATTCATTCTTTGTAACTTTAGAATTCATTGCGTGTCAAGTGTCACTATTATATTGTCCATTCTGTGATGAAATTAATCTACATTTGAAGTTTAGCAGTAAATGATAAGTTCAGTTCAAAAATAGAAGTTGCTGAAAAGTTTTGCTAATGTGATAAAATGTTAGGTTTGGCGTGGTAATATAAAGGGAAAAAAACTTATCTGCCATGGTTTATTTCTCCAACCACTGGTTAATTTAGGAATGATGAGATAGAATCAGATTAATTTGAATATATCACTTATTGACAGGGAAAGTTGTGAAAAAACCACCTTTGTCTAAAATTCCTTGCCACGCAAACTTCTAATAAACAGAACTAGTGCCGTCAATGGAAGAGATTGTCCTATTTGAGAAAAGGACCAATATATAATTCGCTACCTTAAACTGAAGGAACTCTCATATTTTATCTATTTGATTATGTACCACAGTATGTACTAAGAACAAAAATTTAGAGTTAGGTTAAAGGATGAAATCCTAGGGTGAAGTGTTTTTGTTGGGTTGAGTTGTGTTGGCCCATTCTAGCATCCTTAAAAATTTATGAGACTATGACCTATTTAATGAAAACCTTCCCGTTCATCCATTAATATTTTTAAAGGATGGAAATCTAACTAATCCATTTGAAAGTATGTTATATTTAAAATTTTATTTTCAACAGTTATAATGGTTTTTAGTAATAATTATAATGTTATTATCGGTGAATCGCAGTTTAAAAATACAATTTAAACAAAAATTATATATAACACATTGAGAGGAAACAAAAGTACAATTTAATCAAATATTAAGCTGACAACAAAACACAAAGTAGTTAACACAGTTTTGACATCATTCTATTATAAGTTCTGCATCATCATTTGAGTGATTTGACATGTTATTGAGTGTCGGATGTGATCCACGACGTTGTTCCAAACATGCTATCTTACCCAGTTCTGTTATTGTTATGTGAATTAAAACTGAGGAATTGAAATGGTAACCGGTGTTGTTATTGTCCTACTATTGTGTTAATTAAAATTTTCTTCCAGGTTTGTTCCTCAATCCTTGTCTTGTTCCAGCAGTTGCCTAAAATCAACAGTGATATTAGATTCAGTTTTGAATTGGTTTGTCTTTTCCTTGACAATGATACTTAGTTCTTAAAGGACTACAACACCCAACCAACAAATTATAGTTGGTTTAGCAAATAAAGATCCGATCACCTCCTGGCAACAGGGAGTTACTGTAAGATTTCTGTGGCGAATAACATGAGGGAGAAGGGGAAAAAATGTTTTCTTTCGCTTACATTGCTATTTGAAAGAGCTGATAAATTATTACAAGAATTACTAAAGAACAATCATTCTACCACCTGCAGAAGGGGAAAAGATAGCCCCACCGGCCAAAAATGGATTCTCCCACATCTCTTCACCTAACGCATATCAACTTTGTAGTGTATAAGAAATCATTCTGTTCTCTTTCAAGACTAATTCAAAAGAAAAATTGGGGAAAAGGAAAGAGATGGGGTGAAAAAATATTCCTATCAAAGTCAAAATTTTCTACTTCTGACTCTACGTTAAGGCAACCACAGATCAAGAATATAAAATAATCTGAGATTGCATAATCCATCAGATATCGAGAAGTAGTGCATTTCAACTTGTGACACAATCTTGAAGATGAGGGTGACTTTGATTTACGTACTTGTCCCATAGTGGCTTATACCTGCCTATAGCTAACTTCAACCATGGCTTCATGTTCCCATTGAAATGAATAACTGCTGCACTTTCAATGAGGCGGTTGTCAATATTTAGGTCATAACCCAATCCTAAAACATGCCATCTTCTGTCAAGTGGCTCTGTCAAACCATAAAAACAAAGAAGAGCAGGAGGAAGTGTCCCCAGCTTCCAGAGAGTCCCATCAGCATTCTGCTCTTGCCAATAGTGATATCTTGTGGTCACGTTTGCCTTCCGCCATGCAACCAAGTCAAAAATGTTCATACCAAATGCCCAAGCACATGCCTGCGGATCAAACCTCGAGCTAATAATTGAGTTTGAGAAGTTGAGATACTTGTAGTAACGATGAAATGCTTCCAGACAAGTTTCAACTGCACCATTCACATTCCCATGCAAATCCAGAGAGAAAAGAGGGGTCAGATCCTTCTGGACAACAAGGTCATCATCCAGGAAGACAACCTTCTCAAGTTGCGGATAAATCTCAGGGATGTAAAACCGGAGATGATTCAGTAAAGACAAATACTTGGGATTCCGCATTTTGGGTTCAACATTTAAATCTTGATATGCTCCAAAGTAGAAGGTTTGTGAATCAGGATTGAGGAGCTGCTTGTAAAGAGGAGAATAAGATGCATTCAACCAATGAAACTCCTCAATGTTTTGTACCTCTATGGTGGCTCCTTTAAAGTCATTATTTAGGAACCATGCTTGCATTGCCCCATAATTGATTCCATTAGTGACAATGTGAAAGACTAATTGCTTTGGATGATCCGCATTGGAGACAGTTGAGTTTACAACTACAGATGTTGCCAGTACATTATCTGAAAATATGCAGAAATGATATAGATTGTTGTCCACAAGCCGTGGGGAGTTTTTCCTCTCATCTGAGAATTCTTGCAGGGATGGCATCTTTAGCCAATCAGACATGAGTTTCACATTTAGACAATGAAGACTCTTAGGTACTGCTTCCGCTGCTATTTGACCAAACACAGTGCTTTGAACTATTGCTGCATTGGCACGCTCTTCGAGAGCTTGAATGTGCGATTTCATAGTCACTATTGTGGTTGCAATGTCATAATGGATATCTTGTGCCTTAAACATTAGAAAAGAAAGGCTTTTAATAATTGGCTCTGCTTCCTCCAATGTGACAGGCTCACCAGTCATGGCAGCTTTCGAAAGCAAAAGCTGGCAACTTCTAATCTTTGAGCTAAGCTGCCAGGCAAGGTGAAGATTGTTGTGTTCTTTGGCAATAACCACATAAGCCTTGGCCAGAATCATTTGTTCTGCTAACTGTCGCGACAATGATGTTACACTTAAAATCTCTTCAGTAAAATTGAAACCCTCCTTAGCAAAATGTTCAACTCTTGCATTTCTCTCCTGCGATGGAAAGTCACATCTCCATCAGTATCCAAAAGGGGGGAGATAAGGGAATACTTGTACAACAGAAAGTGATAATAACTAAAGAGTAGCAACAGTAACTGAGATATATGGGCCTTAAGACATAGCTGACACAGTAGTGTGAAGAATTATAGAAGAAATATTAAGGTAAGATAAATCATACATCTCTCATAAGTTAAAATCAAGTTATTCACCTCAAGTATTGGAGAAGTTAAATGAAAAAAGTGAGGTGTATAAGTTGATTTCAATTTATTACTTATGAGAGAAGTTTGATTTATTTTACCTTTGTGTTTCCTTCTCCTATAAGTGGTTATTGATAAGTTTATCCAGACTGAACAAATATTGATGAAGAAATTCCCTGAATAGCATGTCATGGTTTTAAGATATTTTCCTGATTGTTGGATGACTTGAAGGAGCTTGAGATAACTAGCATAATAATGGAAGATGATATAATACCAAACATAATAAATAACTCTAAAATTGCTAGAGTGATGAAAAGATGATCAGATGGTATAACTAGATATCTGGAAACAGGTCAATTGAAGAGGAGATACACAATAAGCGTGACACATAAGGCAGACAAATGCGTAACTCTTGATGATTAAAATTAGGATCTAGTGGGCTTCATTGAATAAATTAAAGAGAAAAGTTTTAGACTCACTGGCAAAGGATGATGAAGCGGATCTTGGTGGTGGTGATTGTGTTGGAGAAGGAAAAGGAGCAAAGCGAGGATGGAGAAGAAAGCAAGGAGAAGCCAGATCCAATATGAAAACCTCCGTCGTGCCGGGCGCCGATACTCGGCAGCCCGTCGTCGCATCTTTCACCGGTTCACCACCCAATCCACATCCACATCCACTCCGATTCCAATTCCAACTCACACAGAAAATTAAAATAATTGGGAAGGATATATACAAATGTTCTGTTAGCCTCACTGTGGATTCATTTGAGAGATGAAATGAAAAACCTACGCATGTCTCATCTACATACATACACAACCAGACATTATTAAGTATTAACATCACTCCACACTAATAAAATAAATCAATACTGTTTTACACATAATAACTATTTATCACTCAAATTTATTTATATATTAAATATAATTAATATTCTTCATAATAAATATTTATATTAAATAAGTATTTATTTAATCAGTAGCATCTTAATCTTATTAAATGTAGTAATTAATAATAAATATTTATTATATTTAATAAATACTTAATATATTCCAGTCAAAGAAAATAGATACTTATATACATTTTAAATAAACTTATATTTAGTATTGAATATATTTATTTAGTGTAATATAAATATTAAATAAGTATTTATTTAATTAGTACTAACCTCTTAATCTTAATAATGTAGTAGTATTTTAAAATATTTTTTATATTTTAATAAATAATTAAATATTCTAGTTAAAATAAATAAATTCTTTTTCCTTACGTAAAAATATATAGGTATATTTTAAATAATTAATAATAAATATTTATATTATATAAATATTAAATATATATTATAAATATTAAATATAAGAAATATTTTTACATTTAATAAATAGGTATATATTTAATAAATATATTTAATATTAAGAAATATTTGTCAATAACAAAAATACACTTAATTTATTAACGTATACACATTTTTTTTAACATGAGTACATTTAGCAATATACATCGTTAGTATATTTTTTAAGTGGATACGCACAATTAATCAAGGATAACCTTTATAAAAATATTGAAACATAACCTACTTAATTAAATGGACTTTATAAAAAGGTTAAGTTGAATCTTTTTTATTGAACGAGTCATGTTAGTTCATGAACCTTTATGAGCCACCAGGCATGCACATCACATGATCGCATGTGCTGTCTTTGGAGAATTGAGATGGCATGGCATATTAGCACTTCTTCTTCTTCATTTTTTAATCTTTACAATGGATTAAAAAAATTTGGGAAAACAAGAAAATATGTTAAAAGTGGAAAAAAGAAAATGTCAAAAATCCTGAATCCACCCTTGTCCGTATGTTGGTCCAATCTTGTTGGCATTGGGCCTCACTCAACTGCCCTGCACTGCTGGGCTAGGCCCTTTTTACCCTCACCAGCCAGCCCATAACAAATTAATTTGTCTCCATTTTATTAATTTCATTTCATTCGGCACTATGTTCATTGTCATTGCTCAACATCAACAGCCAACAAAAATGCTTGATTGCTTTTTTCTTTTTTTGCCATCTGAATTTTTAGCTTTCTATTCTCTAGTTTCCAATAACACACCATTACCTGTTTTTAACTTCCTTTCAATCACAAAATTGAATTTATTCTCAACAACACAATATTCAAAGTCTAATCGTTGGACAAATGATAGTAGTAGCTTATGTTTCATCATATTACTGCACATTATGCTGCATATTTACTTTGTGACAATGTCTTGTATCCAGGTGCAGATCCAGGAAATTGATGAAAGGTGGGCACTCACGGTACGTGCGTAGCCGTGACGGAGGTTGGCCCGCAATGATGTCAGAGAAGTAGTTGCGTGAGTGTCTCTTCTCTTCCGTCAATGGAGAACATGTGAAACATGCTTCTGAGGACGTTGTAGCTGTGACGTGGTTGGCGATGAGCTCCTCCTGCAGCGCTCCCTTGCTGCGGAGCTTGGTGTCCGTTGCGATGGTTTGGGGAGAACTCTCACCGAGGTTCTTGGTGTGGAGGTACGAGACTGTGAAGAGACACTCACGCAAGGGTGAGCACCGCCATCGCACCTGTTTTGTGTTTTGTACATGGTAAGGGTAGGCACCGCAACACCGCACTTGCTCCCTTCTCATGTACGGCACTGCACTTCAAAATTTAAGGATGCGTACTTGCCCCCATTCTCTTCAACCTGGGTCCACCCATGCCTGTATCTGAGATCATCGAAATGGTAACATGAACCTTTTAATGTGTTTACGAACTAAAAAATTGACACTACCAATACCTTCTAAATTGAAATTAAACTACATTTTCCCATTGTACAATGTCTTAATCACTTCCCATTGTACAATGACTTTTATAAGTATCTAGTTAATTCCACTTGCAACTTAAAATGACCATTTCCAAAATGCACAAGTAAATGTATAACAAATACATTGATTTTTAGTAACCAATTTCAACAAGTAGAGACCAAAACTTGCACCTTAACACCTCATCCCATTTCATTTCATGAATGGTCATAATATTATGCCAAAAGCCAAAAGGTTTTTATGGCATTTGGTGGTAATCAAGTAGCCTCCAACTTTCTTATTCTTCCTCCTCATGATGCACCACAAGATGGATCGCTTTCTTTGCCCCACTACCAATAATGACACCCTCTGTTGCTTTGCCTCTTGCACTATAGCAACACCCTTTTCCTCTCCTTCAAGCATCACCACATTCACTAGCATCTGAAAACCCATCAACTCACCACATGTTAATTGCCTTTTGTCCTACATAGATGCATGTCCAATTCACGAGAAGAAAAACAATAACACTCCTCCAAACTTAACTTACCCCGGCTCTCTTCATCTCGCACATGCTTTTCATGTTAAGGACAAGTTGATAAGCCTTCACATTAAACTTCAAACCAGATTCAGTTCCTGGGAATAGAATTTTTAAACACAATTTTTACTTTTTTCTCTTGTGGCATTTATAAAAACTTGTACAAAATTATATTTGGGTGTACACTCTTTTTAGTTTATAATAATCAAACATCCAAAATAAACTCTCATGTCATAAAATCTTATACGTATTTAATTCAAGACTAAAATACTCTCTCCGTTCTTAACTATAACATGTTTTTAGATTTTTTTATAATATCATTTTTAATTTTTAGATGTATTAATTATTTTTTTTTACATATCTTTAATTAATTATTTTCTCAAAACATTAGTGAGAAATAATTAGGTGGATAAAGGGATGAGAAAAAAGTAATTTTAGAATGATACAACAAATTATTAAAATATTTAATGTAATTAACTAACTAAATTATTTTTCTTAAGAAGCATTAATTAGTTGAAAAAAATTTATAATTAAAGACAAAATGAGTACACTTTTATTTTTAGGTATTAATTTGCTTTCTAAGTTTAAAAGTTCTATTTTGACCTTTATGTTTTTGTTAGAATAAATTGGTATTTTTGTGGAATTTTTTGTTTATCATATTAATTTTAACTGACATAATATAGAATTATTATGTGACATCTTTAACAGTTAGTTACACATTACCAAATTAATCAAATTAGATTGATAAACCGATA
Organism: Glycine latifolia; assembly: GCA_013407115.1. Taxonomy (NCBI): domain Eukaryota; kingdom Viridiplantae; phylum Streptophyta; class Magnoliopsida; order Fabales; family Fabaceae; genus Glycine; species Glycine latifolia. The sequence goes on along the minus strand of CM023947.1, from coordinate 28,615,982 downwards.
AAAGAATCAATTTGATCTAAATTGATTAAAAAAAAACCAATTTGATCTAATAAAGACTTTTAAGTGATCAAAGTAAAAAAAAAAAAAAAAATTGAACTTATGAGATAAACTGAAACCAAAAAGTAAAACCAAGGATCTTTTATCCTTGATTAAATTTTCTATCCATGTGCATCATAGTTTAGAATAAGGTGCAAACAGAAAGCAATAGTATTACTTCTCACCTTCCCTGGTGGGTCTGGCCACATGAACAAGAACAACATTGTCCTGGCTCTGAACAGTGTGAGAGAGTGCCCATTCAAGAGCCCCTTTAGCTTCAAAGCTAGAATCCACAACCACCATTATCTTATTGCCCGTTGTCTCTGCCAGCTTCGTGGCTTCCGTTGCTTGAAAACTCAGTTCTGTTTGCATATTTGATAGAAGCAGAGGAGGAAGATGCAGAACAGGCTCGAACACGAGGCGTGGCGAGACCAATGCACAACCTAATACGTGGTCTTCCCATGTTAGGTTTGTTCCAAAGGACTTAAAACTGTGTCCTTATATACACACATTATTGAGGAACAAACTGTGTCTTTATATACACACATTATTGAGAAAAAAAATTAATGAAGGCCAGCTTCTACTTTGTCTCACACTCATACACCCTTGACTTTGAACTTTGTTTGTTTTCTTGTGATTCTTCTCTTTCAAATGCCAATTAATGGTTTCTTTGGCTTTTTCTATGTGATGTCTTCGGTGTGGGGAAAATTCTGGAACGTGCCAGCCATCAAGAGTTTTGGATGATGGACGAGAGTTGACAATGTTGACAACAATTCTTTTCAATGATCATGAGATTAGATATGTTAAAAATCAATGGTTCGTATTTTTTTTCCTTTTTTGTTCTCTTTTCTCCTGGATATGTCCTTGCCTTCCTTCGACTTCCAAGATCTAGAAGCTTCCTTTCTCCTCCTTCCTTCGACTTTGAGATCCAACAGCCGTGCCGCACGACGTTGGCTCTGTCAACGACAACACCTTGTGCTCCGCCGTGGACGGCGGCCTCGTCATGTACTCACAGTGCTCCATGGGGTGAGATTTCTGTGAACAAACTATTTGATAGTAGACATGGCGTTGCACCTTCCCGCCGCATCCTTCTTTCCATGCGCCCAATTTTTTTAAAAACAACTCAAATGTAACACCTTATATTTGCTTTTCCTTTTTTATTTGGTGATTTTGTTTGAGTAGGTTTTGTGAAAAAAGATTGTCTCTTGTACGATGGTGGTAACGACAACTTGCGATGGTGCGTCGGTGATGACGGTTGTGACTTTACGGTTATGCGGCGGTGCACGACGACAATGATAAATCTATTTTGTAATTTCTTTTGCTATTGGATCTGATTTCTGTATTTTTTAATTTTTTCAATTTCTTGGTTTTGGATTTGTTTTGTAATTTCTTCAAATCTAATTTTTAATCTATTTTTTAATTTCTATGATTTTTCTTGATTTCTTAGATTTGTTGTTGATATTTGAATATGGGAAGTGGAGGTTGTGGGAGGTGTGGAGGGGATCGAAGAGAAGTGGAAAGAGAGGGAAGGGCAAATCTCTGGGAAAGAAAAATAAAAATAAAAATAAAAAATAATCTTAACTGTTAACTTAAAAAAAATAAAATCTAACAATCTAAAAAACTAAACTTTCCCAACCTATTTGGCTTTCTCATGTTAAAAGCCATCATCACGTGTTCAAGTCCAACTAATTAACATGTCAACAGTTAATAGATTTTTCCAAGGATAAAGACAAATAAAAAAATTTCAAATATTGGGAAATAGAAATAAAGAAAAAATTTATGAGGAAAAAAATAAAATTCAAATATATATATATATATATATATATATATATATATATATCATAAATGAATAACATATTTAAACCTACTAAATAATACGAGCGTTATATAGAATTTATGCAGAAGTGAAAGACAATACGTTATGAATTAAGCATTAGAATATAAGTCAAAACTTGAAGCTTTATTCAAACTCAATTTTATATCAGTATCATTTTATATGTAGAATTAACATTTAATATACCTAGCAGCATTAAATAAGTCAGAAACGTCACATAGAGATTACAATCCAGGTGGTATAGTCACCATCAAATGCCTCTATGATGTATATAGCTAGTCTTTGACAAGTGGTATTCGTATTTAACAAATAACAAGAACAGGCTTCTATTCATTTGTAGGAAGAGGCATCCAAGGGGGAAGAATGGTTTTCGGTCGACTTGACGTTGGAGTTTCTTCATTAGATTTGACTTCTGGGGAGCCTCTGCATCAAGTCATTTAGGTGATCACTTAAATAGTATTATTATTAGTTGCAAATTCAAAAACCGGAGATCAACTAATCAGATGGATGTTTAAAATGCGTCATGCCTAAAGTTTTGAAAGCATAATTGCATGTAACTGCTGACTGGCTTTACCTTTCTTCATCCTAGTTCTCAGTTTTAAAAAGCATAACGTATTCAAATTGGGACTATTTTTTTTTATCACAAGTATTAATTTGTTAAAATATTATGTTTTGTTAGCAAATTAATCTAGTAATCTTTTTTTCTTTTTCCTTCTCTATTAACTATCCATCTCATCTTATATCTCCCTCAAATTAAGACTAATTAATTAGTAATTAAAATAAAACTCATTTATTCGGTTGACTTTACTTTTCCTCTACGTTTCTTTACACCCCTTAATAGTATTAAATATCACTTGACACTTTAGAATAGAAATGAGTTATATTGATTACTATTATGGTACACCCACTCTTTTATCTTATTTTCATCTCCATTTCTCATCACTTTTCTTTTCTTTTTTTTTTCTCCATCTCTTTTTTCTTTTCATGTATGTACTTTATGGGGTGTAAAATTATCATTTTCCTTGGCAATTATTAAAAGGAAATAATGTTTCTTAATAAGTGTATAGAAGTGGTGTATTACGAAACAGAACAAATAAATTAAAGATAACGAGCGACACACACTCATTTGGGCTTTACATTTCATTTATTTATACCCTCGTAAATGGGTGAAACTGTGAAGTCATAATGATATATGACGAGGGAAAAAAGAAAGAAATACCCATATAGATTGAAGACTCTAAAAAAGAAGAGTGAAAAATTCAGCATTCATCCTATTCATTGGTTTCATGCATCCAACGTGAGGTGGTATATACACAAAGTAGCACAAGATGGAAGGTTAAAATGAAATCATGCAGATGCACATACACGGTAACAATTCATGCATATACTCACACAGACAGACACACACTCAAAAGAATAGAGTTTGGAGCATTTCAGTTATACATCAACGAAAAGATACTAAATAGTCAGGGACTCCAGTGGTTGAGTTACAAGGACAGAACTCACATCCATGTTATTTTGCAGTCCCTCTTGCTCTTGTGGGGCCAGCTCCTTCTCTTTTTCCTTTATCTGTTTTTCACTCAAACCATGTTGTTGTGTACCGTAAGATTTTTGAAATCCAAATCGCACAAACTGAATGAGCTGTTATAAAACAAAAACGTCATTACCTTCTTGGAGAGCAAGTTGTTGTGTTCACGGAGTGCCTTGTCCTGCATGATGGAATACTAAATCATCATTTATAGCGGAGGCAGCTGATCCAAAACTTTTGGTCAATGAAAACAATGTGTCAAATTAATGTTAGAAATACCTGTATCAATTGATATTCAGAAATTTACGATTCTCACAAAAACAATGATTAGCCAGTGTTCATCCCCAGGTAATTTAGAAAATACTACATTCTCAAGAAACTCCTTGAAAATGTAGAGAATTAATTCATACTTCTTTTTGGGGGGATATATTTATTATTAGGAAAACATGTGTGTACTACTTTCAAGCCAATCGTTCACCCTTCTTTTAAGGGAAGGAGAAAAACAAACATTGTTCACTATCATTTATGTAAGGGCAAGAAAGACTCACCTTTTTCTGAAGCGCAGAAATAGATTCATTCATGGCTTGGTTCTGCACGTTCTCCCAGAATTACAATGACATTCAATTCATTTCAAATTATATTAGGTGAATTTCATGTAATTATGTACTTGTAAATATTTAGGAAATAGAATGTTTCATCAAACCTTCATGATTGACACGCTGCAACAGAATAGTTGTTCAAAAGAAAACATAATTTTTTTTTCAATTTTTTTTCATAAATACCCAATATACTATAATACACCTAAAGAGAGAAAGAAAAATATAGATATTATAGGATTTATGTAGAAAGAAAGAGATAAAGAGAAATTAGAAGTATTGTTGGGTGTTTAAAATAAATAAATGTTTATGTATCATTGCTTATTTTTATTTTCAATGTTGCTCTAACTTTTCATTTTGAAGCTAAGCTACCAACTAATTCAATTTTGGGATGAATCTATCCTTATTGTAATCTGTCATTATTGCAAGATACTTGATAAATCACACCCATCCACTATACATACAGGTAAAAGTCCCTATAAAAGACTTTAGATACAAGATTAAAAAGAGCTTTTTAATTGAAAAAAATTATATATTTTCTTAACCAAAGATCGTCAAATAACAATTAATTATCAATTGAGTAAGTTAGACATTTGAAATCTTCATACACTAACTTAAGAGAATCTAATATGATATTGTATATTTGTAAGTATTTAGAAAAATCGTGATCAAGCCATATTCATGCATGCAGTATTTAGAAATTTTATACACATTTATTTAGGAAATCATGATCAAGCCTCGTATCAGGAGAGATTCATAGACTATTAAGAGGATATCTTGCTGTAATTTAGGATTTTGTTGCCCTTATTTATAATTTGGATATTTTCTACACTTCTATTATTGAAATGTGCAAGTAAAAACTTGCAGGTTTAATAACCTATGCAACTGTAGTTGCAGTAACCTTCCCATCTAATTCTTATATATAGTTTATTATAACATTTCATTTTTGTTGTTATATTTGCAACTTTTTTTTTTATCTTTCCGTCCTCATTGTCTAGAGTCGTCTGATACCATTTGAGGTAAACATGGATTAAATAAGAAATATCACATTCATTTCAAATGACGTTATCCAACAATTAACAACAAAGACTTTAATCTAAGTTCATCACAAACGATGTTAATCAACTTTAGACTATAAGAACTAATAAAAGAATAAAAAAATTTCAACTATAAGAATGAAAATGAGATATTTTAATCTATATGAATAAAAAAGGGATGTTGTTGCAACTTAAGGGTAAAAAAGATAATTAAACCAAACTTATAACACCATATTTATTTAATGACATCACCAAAACACTCTTGGCTGCATATGTAGTTTTACCTGTCGTGATCTAATGTGTTTGAGAGCGGAATAAGTTGTTGCTCCAAACTCTGAAGTCCTCTAAGATTTAAGCTGTCCAGATCTTCTCCCATAAAATTCCTGAAACAAAGCAGTAAACCTGTCATTGCATATTTTATTACACAACAAACACAAGTAGCTCTGGCCCATAATATATTAATACCTTTGATTTCGCTGTAGTTCTTTCACCCTAGCCTTGAGCTTTTCGTGTTCTATAACCCAGTTTTCCTAACAGTGGTAACTCTTCTAATCTATTGTAACAGTAGCAAGTCCTGTCTATTTTCCGTATTTTTTATGTTTCTCCAAATGTTTTAGACTTTCAAAGTTTATTTAATGTTTTTTTCTTAAATATATCCTTATTTAATATTTATTATTAAAGGTGCCATCAAAGATTACGATATTAAATAAAAATATTTTAATTTAAATATAATATTTTTAATTTTATTAAATTTTTTTTTTAATTTATATGTAATAATCCTAAACATCATATATGAAAAAATCTTTAATTATTCATAGAGCAGAAAAATAAAGCTAAGGGCAAGTAACAATTTATTTTAGCGACTTTATTTGTCCTCGGGACAGATATGTTTGGAAAACGTGCAATTGTGCATAGATATATGTCATGTCAAGGAATGTCAACTGGAAATTATACCATGTCAAGGAAACTTTGTAGAAAGAGGATTTGAAGTTGATGTGAATTGGAAATTTGCTACTAAGTTAGCTAACCAAAAATCTAAACCGTCATCATCTTCACTTTTATCTAAGACTAATGATATGTTTAATTAGATGGAAGAAAAACAAGGAAGGAAGGAAAAATTTAAAATGTGAATTGGAAAGAAAATGGTAGAAAAGAAAATTTTAAAATTTTTGTTTTTATAAAAACAATTCTTTTTTTCATTTTTTCTTCAAACAAATAAAAAAAAATGTGTTGTTGATCATTTTTTTTCTTTCACTTTCTTTCCTACTAAATAAACCTTAAAAACCAATTCAGCTATAATATAAAGAATATTCCAGAGACTATTTTGGGGACATATCACAGCTTTGATAAACTAATTTGGTGATAAAATCTTTAGGAAGTGATACTTAAGTCAAGGGATTAATTTGTGAGAATTTATTTTAGAAAACCAATATAATGACACCTGTAACTCTGAAGAACCAAATTAAGAATTTTGGCATAAAATAAATAACTAAAAAATGAATGTGTATATAAGCTGGTTTAGCTAGTAAAATATGTTAAACTAATTAAGTAGCTAGGGACAAATGGTCAAATGACCCTCCACTGGGAGGGTTTAGAGAAAGTAAAGGGCCAATTTACATCAATAAAACATAAAAAAGAAAAGGTTAAAAGTTCATCCAGAAGAAATTGAAGGCTTACATTAGGTGCTTGATCATCTCCAACAAGTTGCCTGTCCGTATAAGAATACCTCATACCGTTCAAGAATTCTTTACGTACTGTTGACTCGGGAAATTAAATTAGCAGTGAGCAAAGATTTTATGTATGAGAAGGAATCTGTTTAGAGTCATGTTAATAAGTGTCCTGAATTAAAAGAGAAAAGATTTTACTGAAAATCATTTGAAGCACATTAAAAAAAATATTTTTGTGCATTAAAATATTTTTGAAAATCATATAAATTGAAGACAGGAAACTAAGTTTATAATAATTTATACATTTTACTTAATAAACTGAATTAGATTCCCTTAAGAAAGTTAATTAAAATTGAAAATAAATGTCTTTTAAGTGATTTGGTTTTCTTACTTTCTCATCCCATTATAATTTCCGTTCTAGATTGTTTTACATACGAATAAAACTTATAATAAATAAATGAAAGAGAATAATAATATTATAAAATTAACCTTATCATTAATTCATGTTTAAATTTTGTTGTCTTGTCCATATAAAAAATATTATAAGAGACATAAGTGAAAAAATATAATTAATATTATATTAAAAATCTAAAATGATAATTATTTTAATATAAAAGTTTCTTTTTACACTATGATTATTATGAGATGGATGAAGTATTTATTATGATTATATTTAGTAAGATATTTCAGTTAATTTTTAATTTTTTTATTAACTAAAAAGATTGTTGGTTATTCCATAAACAAGCTTAGTAATTTTTAATGATTTATATGAGATCGAGGGAGTATTTTAAAATGTTAGCTTTTTACCTTTTTTATTTTTATCCTCAATTAATTTATTCAATTTTCTTATTATTTTTTTAATAAATAATGATTTTATTATTTTTATATTATTTTACAATTTTCAGCTATTTTAATAGTTAGTTTTATTAAACACTTTGTAATTTAAAAAATTATTTTTTCAACTTTCAATTATTGATTAATTTTTCAATTAACTTTTAACTAATTAGTTTTATTGAACACTTTTTTTTTACTATATTTTGTTTCAATCTTTACCCATATCCAACCTAGAGCCTGGAGGCATGTTAAAAAAGGAATTATAACAGCTATCCAAATTTTTACGGTTTGGTGATAACAAAATTATTTCCATTATTAATTTGTTGAAAGATTATAAGAATTAATTTAAAAAAGAAATGTTGGAATAGATTAAATTATAATGAGGTAGTTATAATACTAGAAACTCAATAACATTTTACATTAGATTTTTTTGTTAACAACAATTTTCATCAGGTTTAGATAGAATAGAATGGTGTAATTTTATGCTAATTAGTTCATGCATGCACCTTGTGCTTCATCTATCTGTTGTCAGCTTTATAGTTCTCTGCTCATTAAGCAGCCACGAGCACACAAATTGCTCGGCATAGTGTGTGTGAGATTTGTTAACTTACAGTCTTACGCCCTACTTGTTTTTTTAGACGGTAAGCAGATGAATTATAATTATAAAATTTTCAAAATATATCTAAGGTGTAATTTACTGATTTAGTTTTCTAAAAATATAAGTGAATGTATGTTAATAAATACTTATGAAACTTGTTAACTTACACAACTTATTTTGTAAAATGAGTAAATCTATAAATACAAATTTTCTGAAAATATATTCAAATTGTATCTTGCTAATTTAATCTTTCTAAAACAAACGAGTATAAGTAAGCAAATATCTATAACTTGTAAAGACATGTAAGCACTTAAAAAAATTACACGAGTTAAAAAAATTCATATGACGTGTGTTTTAATATCTTAAACATTTATAATAAAATCTAATGATGAATGAGTATTTATCTTTTTCTCCCATAAAAAAATAATAGCAATATACATATAAGTGACTTGGAATGTAAAAGGTAAAGTTAAGTTTAAAACAGGAGAAGTTTTTAAAAGAAAATTTCTCTTAATTGAGAAAATAGAGAAAGGAACAGGTGATTTATTCATTAGAAATTCACACATCCACCAAGTCGTACAAGTGCTAAGCTATCTGCTACGATGCTCTTTTGGCTAGCTGTTGTTTTGTGTCATTGAGGACACATTCTGGTTTTTTTTATATCAATTATATTTGTTGTCATATTCCTTTTAACCTTATCCTTAGCTATAGGCACAAAGAATATATATATATATATATATATATATATATATATATATATTCTCTCTCCTGTGTAATTACTTGAACATGAATGAAAAATGTGTTTTGTCTTCATACATTCCATGATAGTCTCTTTCATTTCTCTCTTTTCATTCCTTATATCCAAACTGCTTTGATGGTATCAGAGCTCCCCTTGAGTTGAGCTCTGCTGATACTGTCATCTTATATCACCTTATTTCCTTTGTATAATTATCATAGATGATAGATAACTTCAAATGCATATGTCCCCCTTTTGTGCACTATGAACCCATTATTTTGTTTTTTTTTTTTTAATTTTATTTTCTCTCTACCCTTTCTCTTTTTATTTTCTCATTTTTCTCCACCCTAATGAGAGCTCTTCGTCTATCATTGTTTCACCCATCTTAACAGGAAACAACTATCATTCATGGTCTGTTCCGTACGCATGGCTCTCATATCCAAAAACAAGCTTGGATTCCTTGAAGGCACTATACTAGTTCCTGTTGCTACTAATCCTCTCTATGCTGCTTGGGAGCGCAACAATACTCTCATTATGTCATGGCTACTGAACTACATTTCACAATCCATCTCACAAAGTGTCATCTATCTTGATCGAGCCATATGGAATGACCTGAAGGAATGGTTTTCTCAGGGAGATCTTATCCACATAGCCAAACTTCAAGAAGAAGTTTATGGTCTAAAACAAGGAATACAAACTGTGACAGAGTACTTCACCAAGCTCAAAACCTTGTGGGATGAGCTTGACTATTTTCGCCCCTTTGTTCCTTGTAGTTGTTTCGCTAAAAGCTATCAGCCTATCACCAACAGGATTTTATTATCCGGTTCCTTAAGGGACTTGGTGATAAATTCTCTATTGTCCTTTCACAAATCCTCCTTTTGGAGCCTCTTCCTACTATCAATAAAGTCTTTTCTATGGTGATTCAAAATGAAAGGCACAAATTTGTTACTCCCATAGAAGAACCAAACAGCTTTGCCAATGCCGTTAATAAACACCAAAGATTTTCTAAGAATCGAGGAGGAGGATCGTACGAGAGCAACAAAACCAGTCAACCTCAAGATGATGGAAGAAACAACAAGATGTGCACATACTACGATCATAACAATTACCACATCATCAATGACTGTTACGCCAAGCATGCATACCCTTCGGGTCATCCACGCTATCTGGGCAGGCCCCGATTCCATTGACATTAGGTATAAACTTAGTAAAATGACTCTTCGGCAACTTTTACTATAAGTAAATTTTATCAATCCACACATTAAATTTAAGTTCTAGATCAAGTTTTCAAATTTCCCTAACAATAATAATACTTCATCTATATATTTTGTTTTAACATATTATATACTATTTAAAACTTAAGTAAATAGCTACCATTTGATTACATATCTTAAAGTGTCTAAATTATGAATATGAAAATTTTATATGAATGCGGCTAGGCATCCCAATAATATCACATGATTCAATTGTTAGATTGGAAAAGTCAATTTAATTTATGAGTAAGAAAAGTATATTTAGATCATACGATAATCACAACTGAATGGTGTAGATTAAAAATTAATTAACTTATATAAAATCCTAAAAAATACTTATATACATCTGTCAATATATATATATATATATATATATATATAAAGTCAATGCTTTATTTGCCTCAGGTTGGCTATGCATTTGAAATATAAAAAAGTAAAAAAACAAATAGATGCTAGGATAAATTATATTTTATTTATACTTTCTTAACTTATTCCCTATTATTATTGTTGTTAAAACTATTTATAACGAGCTTATCATTGTAATTAAATCAAGCAAAAATGAGATATAAGATATTTTAGTGATATTAAAAAATATAGGGAAAGAATTAAGTTAAGATAAAGAAAGTGAAAAATTAAAGGAAGTAAAATGTATTTTATCTTAAATAATATGAAAAAAGAATCGTAGATTCCAACCTAATTATATCAAAGGATAATGGATACTCATTTCATGCATAAAAGTTTAAAATTTTAATTTTTTTTCAATCTCTTGTATCATTATTGGATTTAGCTATCATCAATTTCAATAAACTTGAGTTAAAGATATTATTGACGTTGATTTTGATTTCATTCCGTATAAGTGAATACAATCATAAATATGCTCAAAAACAATGATTGTTAACTGTGAGTGACACAATTTGTTTGACTCTTAATAGAACTCTCCATAGAGTTTCAAAAAGCACTACTAGAAAAGCAGCTTTCAACATCGGTTATATTGGACTTTTAACATCGGTTCTCGGGCGATGTTGAATCAGGCGACGTTGAAAGTGGAGAATTTAACATCGGTTTTGAAAACCGATGTTAACAAATGTAAAGCACATCGGTTTGTCAACAATAACCGATGTGGAGTTGTCTACATGAAAGCGCTGAAAAGAGTAAAAGGACTACAACAACATCGGTTTTGAATGAAAACCGATGTTAACATATACATACAACATCGGTTTTGTAACTGAACCGATGTTGTTTATTGAAAACAACATCGGTTTCTAAGAGAAAACCGATGTTGTTTTAATGGTAGCAACATCGGTTTTCTCTCCAAAACCGATGTTGTTTTCAAGAAACAACATCGGTTCACTTACAAAAACCGATGTTGTATGTATATGTTAACATCGGTTTTCATTCAAAAAACCGATGTTGTTGTATATGTTAACATCGGTTTTGTTTGGAACCGATGTTGTTTTTTTAATTTTTTTTTTTAATATTTTATCTGTTTTTTCAATTTTAGCAGTTCTTCAACCTGCAAATTTAAATATCCAGAACCAGCAGTGCACAATTTAAATATCCAGTAGCAGCACCAGCAATGCACAATTTAATAATTCCAATAACAAATCCAATGTAAAGTGTCAATGTACATAAAGAATATGCTAAACATTAATATATATACAATTGTTTTGAAAACTAGAAATGAACCCCCTAATCTACTAATACATCTTGTCTAATTTTAAGAAAAAATTTCGCCCATTGGAGTCTGATTGCCTTCATGGTGTCCGGTTCCAATGGTCTTTGATCATTGAAAAACTGCATGAGATAACAAAACATGTTATAAGTACAAAACAAAAACAAGTAAAGCAAAACAATTTGTTTTAAATTAGACAAGTATTTACCATGTCCCAGCTATCTGTGAAGGCTCCTTGGACTATTGTCTGCATCCAATGCATGACATAATAGCCACACTCAGTGCTTCCTGTTTGCTTATTACACTAAATTGAAAACAAAGTCAAACACATTTTGGCAAATACCGTCAACATGAATACAAATTAATTCGATACTTAAACCATAATTAATGAAAAGACTTACTTTAAGCGCAATCCATTTAGTTGTAGCCTTTGATTTATTTGTTGGAGAGTCATGCAGTCCCTTCAAAGCACTGCTTAAGACAAACAAGTATGCATAGTGTTCAACTTACGTTTGAAGTATAAAAAATAACGTAAATGTGTTAGAAATTAGAACCTACCTGTTAACAATTCCTTTAAGGTAGTTATCAGGCCTGTTATGCAACGAACAGAACCACACCACTACATTGGCCTTCGGACATATAACTACCAGTTGCCAATGTGAACTGCATTGTCAAGAACAAGTTTAGTATGCTGCATTAATAAATTGTGATTCTCATTTATGCTTACCCATTCAAATAGGGTGCAAGGTAGACTTTTTTCTGTGAAGTCTGCATCCATTTCTTCATATAGTCCTCGATCAAAAACTGAGATTGGCCAGTTCTCTGTATCGACTGTGGCTCGAGGAATCCATAGACATCGGGGTTATCGGATTGCAGACTTAAATGATTCATATGGCTATTATGCAGTGAAAATAAAGTAAGTTATGCTACAATATAAAACAATTCACCAAATAATGGTAGTCAATTGCAAGAGACTTACAACATCCACAACTGTAAAACGGAGATGCTGAGACACTGACCACCATGGATGATCTCCGAAATATCCTCATGCTTGATGTACAAGGGGAAGTTTTCATTAAATACCCCAAACATCTGAGGGTCCCATGGCACCTGGAAGGGTCTGAGGAAAAGATCAGGGATGGTCAGGGCTAGAAGGTACAAGGGATCAGAAGCACCGTTCTCCTTATCTACAGGTTTCGCCGGTCCCTTGGCTTCTTGTTTATCCTACACAGTTAACAACCAAGGGTGAGCGATCATGTTAAGTTCATATGTGACAAATCATTCGTAAAGTAAAAGACATAAGGGAAAAAGAACAAAACCTGGGTCAAAATTGTATGTACAAGATGTGTCGGCCAGGCAAGGAAAGTGTTAAGTGCCTGCCCCACTAACACAACCTCGTCAGTGGGAACAGGGACGGGAGCGTCTGCATCGCGAACGTCCTCAACACTCACCTTTACCTGACCAGCGGCAAGAGGGACGCTGTGCACAGTCGTCGATCCCTCATGAACTCTGCCAAGGGCAACAAGGCGGGGAGGATTGCCATCCACATACAACCCACGCCTGTCAGATGCACCCGTGTCAGGGTCATTGCCCGAGGGATCGACACAGCTTCCCTTGGTGCTGACACGGGCACCAAGGGGACATGACTCAACCTCCGGAGGCTGCATGGCACCGTGTGACTGCATCTGGGACTGCAGCTGGCTAAAGCTCATCATCACCTGCTGGGTAACTCTCTCTGTGATCGACTGTGTGAGTCGATCAGTGATGGACTGCTCCAGCTCGACCCTGATGTTGTCTTTCAGGCGATCCAAGTCCTCAGGCGCCATGGATGAAGACCTCGACTTCCGAGAGGATGATGCTGCCGGTCCGAAGTACTGGGTGATGGTCACACCAACTCCAGCACCACGGACACGTCCAGGGTGCTCCGGTCGTCCAATGGCAGCAGCCAGGACATCCTGACGACCACTGGCGACAAAAGAACCCTGGGTGGACTGCTCTTCCAGGGAATCCTGCAATTCGTAAAGTAGATAATTTGTTTTGTTAGTTGTGATACGAAAAAAAAAATAAATGTCTATGTCATTTGTATTGTTTTACTTACAATCCTCTCAGCAATCTCGCGTGCCGCCTCCGAAGTCATGTCGCCGCTCTTCTTCGTGCGAGCCAGCTTCCACTTCACGTGTCGTCGCACGGGGGACGGAGGATGAATGATCGTCTCCGTGCTGTCATCACGAGTTGCTCCCTCTAGTTGCTTCTTTTGCTTTTCCTCCATTAATCTCTTCTCGAGCAACTCGTAACCCCCGCGTGACAATACGTGAGGGGCGGTGTTTTGCCTCTGGATTGCCTGGGCCTTCTTTCTCACATCCTGTAATAGGTTGACACATAGAGTTAGCAAATAAGAAGGTAAGACCACTAACCATCTTTATTATTGGTGGCCAAAAAAAAAAAAAAGGTAAGACCACTAACCTCCCAGGAAGCTGCTCGCCTACTCTGACAGAATTGGGTCCACTGTTCGTGACTGATGCCGTATTTTTCGCATACAGCGTCGGCAACGTCCTCGTTCCCTTCTGCAAGGACCCATTTCCTGGTCAAGTCGGATTTAAACTGCCTCCAGCGCTCGCCAACTGTCTGCAGTATCTTCTTCTTTGTCCTTTCGTCTGAGGCTTCAGGTATATCAAATTCAGCCTGCATTAGGACGAAGTTAGTTTTCAACTTAGTTGAATAACATTTTACTTGTGTAATGATTTAAATTGTCATACCTGAATGTCCTCCCAAATCAATTCCTTCTGCGCTGAAGGCACTTCCTTCCAATTAGGAAGGGTGATATCTACCTTGTCTCTGGCCACGACCCCAAGATATGTCCTCAATCTCTTAGCCTGAGGACCATCAGTCTTCCCTGTGCTAGGATCAACATGGACAACGGGCCTCTCCGCACCAGGAGGTCTAGTAGCCAGTGACCTCAGCCGTGTTGCTTTCCTCGTCTTCTTCCCTGTAGTTGGTGGAGGTCCTGAGTCAACCGGAGGTGCTGTCTCAGCCTGAGCCGCTGCTGTCTCAACCTGAGCCGCTGCTGCCTCATGAGGAGGAAGTGGTGTCTCAGCACCAGGAGGAGAGCTGCGTGGTGTGGTCATGATCCTGAAAAAAACAAGAAAATAGATAAGTTAAGTTAAGTGTCAAGTTATGTTACATAACAAATAGTATGTCAAATTAAAATAGCTAAGCACAACACATTACATTAGCTGATGTTAATTAATTCTCCTTCATCATGATCATTACGATTTGCATGCACATCGTCAACCTCGTCTTCTCTGTTGACATTAGGTGTTTGTGTTGAGAAATGTGTCACACTTGTATCGGGGATTGAGTCCTCGTCGTCAACATTAATACCAATGGTTTTTCCATTCAGGACCACTGACCACCTTTCGTCACACGGATCTGGTACATAAAAGACTTGTTTAACTTGTTCTGCCATGACGAAAGGTTCATCGTCATAAGCTAGGTTGTTAAGATCTACCGAAGTAAATCCTAAATCCTCGGTTCGCACACCACTGTTGACATCAACCCACATGCATTTGAATACACAGACGGAGAAACTAACATAATTAAGCTCCCATATGTCATTAATGACTCCAAAGTAAGGCAAGGACGCCAAAAGTGGCCTGTCGTCATGGACAGTAGCAAAGTGTTGTGACTCAGCTCTTAGGCTAACCCCACTGTTTTGCATGGTGCTCTTGTCATCTTGTTGTTTGGTATAAAAGGAGTACTTGTTGATATCGTACCCTTGCCAACTTCTGACATTTCTTTTTGGGCCATCTGCTAACTTCCTCAGGGTTTCAGATGCAGATTCATCACTAAATATTGTATGTTTAAACCAATTCAAGAAAGTCTTGTTATGCTCTTTCAACAGCCTATTCTTCGTCATTCTTGGATTACTCTCCTTAAGTAGTGCTTCATGACGAGCAATATATGGCAGCACTTGATTACTGTTATTCAGGACATACAAATGAGCTTGATACAATTCCTCCAACGAAGGCGTTATAACATTCAGCCCTCGTGTACCCTTTCCTCCCACTCTGTCCTCATGCCGCGACTCCGGAATCCCAACAGGTTTTGCCTTTTCAAGGTACTCTGAACAAAACTCTACAGCTTCCTCTGCAATGTACCTTTCAACTATGGATGCTTCAGGACGGTGTAGGTTTTTTGTATACCCTTTCAAGATCTTCATGTATCGTTCGACCGGGTACATCCAACGTAAATAAACGGGACCACACAATTTAATTTCCCTTACCAGATGAACAAGTAAGTGAACCATGATGTCGAAAAATGAAGGAGGAAAATACATCTCCAACTGACACAAGATAATTGCCGCCTCTTCTTCCAACTCATCTAACTTTACCGGATCCACGACTTTGGTACAAATGGCATTGAAGAAAAAGCACAGGCGACTTATAGCATGCCTCACTTTGTTAGGCAAAATGTCTCGAATCGCCACGGCTAACAATTGCTGCATCAACACGTGGCAATCGTGAGACTTTAAGCCAACTAGTTTCAGATCTTTCATCTGTACAAGGCTCTTAATATTTGAAGAGTATCCTTGTGGCACTTTCACTCGGCGCAGACACTGACAAAAACTTATCTTCTCCTTTCTTGACAGAGTGTGACATGCTGGAGGCAAGTAAATTTTTTTACCATCAGACCTAGGATGTAACTGCTCACGTATACCCATCTCAGCAAGATCTTGACGAGTGTTCAAACCATCCTTTGTCTTGCCTTGAATGTTAAGCAACGTGCCGATCAGACTGTCACACACATTTTTCTCCACATGCATAACATCGATACAATGTCTAACATCTAGATCAAACCAGTATGGAAGATCAAACAGTATCGACCTCTTCTTCCATATGCAAGTAACACCTTTCTGCTTCTTTTGAGTCTTTCCAAATACAGTATGGATGGCCTCAACCCGCTCAAGCACCTGCTCACCGGTTAACGGAATCGGTGCAATTTCATGCTCTTGACTTCCATTAAATGCTTTTTTCAATCGCCGATATGGATGATAAGGCTTCAAAAAACGGCGATGCCGAGTGTAAACTGTTTTTCTTCCATGTTTAAGTTGCACGTAACTCGTGTCTTCCTCACAGATAGGGCATGCACGATGGCCCTTTATAGTGTATCCACTCAAATTCCCATACGCCGGAAAATCATTGATGGTACAAAATAGCATTGCACGCAACTTGAATGTCTCCTTACGATACCCATCAAACACGGCAACCCCCTCATCCCACAAGTTTGCCAAGTCTTCAATCAAGGGACTAAGATAAACATCAATGTCATTTCCTGGCTGTTTTGGGCCCGATATCATCATAGACAACATCATGTATTTTCGCTTCATGCACAACCAAGGAGGCAGGTTGTATATGACTAGCAAAACAGGCCACGAGCTGTGCTGAGTACTTAAACTGCCGTATGGATTCATCCCATCGCTGGCAAGTGCAATCCTGAGATTTCTTGGCTCTTTCCCGAACTCCGGATACAAACGATCAATCTTCTTCCACTGAACTGAATCTGCCGGATGTCGGATCATCCCATCACACTTTCTTCCCTCTGCATGCCATGTCAGGTCTTTTGCGTCATCTTCATTAGCAAAAAGACGCTTAAACCTTGGAATGATCGGAAGATACCATAACACCTTCGCGGGAGGCCCTTTCTTTGAACTCTGATCACTACCACAATCGTCATCGTCCTTCACTTTGTACCGTGATGCCCCACACGTGGGGCATTTATGCATTTGTTCAAATTCATTTCTGTACAATATGCAATCATTAGGACAGGCATGAATTTTGTTATACTCCATACCCATCGGACAAAGTATCTTCTTCGCCTTATAGTAACTTGTTGGCAACGTGTTTTCCTCTGGAAGCATGTCCTTAACCACCTCAAGCAGTGAACTGAAGCTTTTGTCACTCCACCCATATCTGGCCTTGACATTAACAAGATTTAACACCGCAGACAACAGTGTCAATGACTCTTTGCACCCCGGATACAAAGGCTTCTTCGAATCACTCTCCAATGTATCATACATAGGGGCATGTGCTTGCTGAAAAGACTCATGTCCCAGATCACGAATCATATCCTCTAGTCGATCTCCGATGTCGACATCAACCGGTGCAGTCTGCGAGACCCTCTGCGTGTCTGTCAATTCACCATGCCATATCCATGTCGTATAAGTCTTCTTAATTCCATCGCACAAAAGATGGTCGCGTATGTCGTCCAGTGCTTGCCTCCTTCCATTCAAACAATTGATACATGGACACAAATGTTTTCCATCCCCATCCGGTCGACTTCTTTCAGAGACAAATTGCAAGAAATTTTCAACGCCTTGTTCATACTCAACTGTGATGCGACTTGCATTCATCCAACTTCGATCCATGTAACTAATAACTTTGGCATACTCACAAAGTTATTTTATGCATGAAAACCTCTATTTTCTCATTCAAGGTGTGACCCTATCCCATTCAGGAAGACATATTTTTATAGTATATTCATATGTATAGATTGCGTTTCTTATCTTAAATTTGACGAAATTTCGGCAGCATTTCGCTTTGATCTCCGAATACACGACATGAAAGCGGTGACATGAGTTCCACCACAGTCAAGTATACACCCGGAGAACAAAGTGAAATGCATTGTATCGAAATTTCATCAAATATAAGAAAAGATTCACAACCTACACATATGAATATACTAAAAAAATATGTCTTCCCAAACTGTCCGAACGGACAATTCAAGAATCAATACAATGATTAATCCAAACTGTCCGGAAGAATCACTGTAATGAATCTCAAACGGGAAACTAAGGTTCACTCATCATGAACATTATTTGTACAGAAAAGGCAACATTCAAACGACAAACTAACATTCAGAAAATAATAATCAAATTCGTAAGTACCTGCGATGACGGTCACTGACAATGTGCAATCACAAATGCAGTGATGAAGATGGAAAGTAGAAAACGGCAACTGCCTACATTAATACCATTACACCAACTAAGAAACAGCTTAATGATGAATTACTAAGAATATAAAACAATGAATATAAAGGAACAACACTCTACACCACCTAGAAGAACAATGGATAAAGTTCTCTATAAGTACTTTTCGAGAAACAAAATAAGAAGATAAAAGGTATAAGACTTCTTGCATAAGCTCAAATATTATGTACTTCAATTGTAACTTTTTCCAAAGATGAGGTGCATAAGCTGATTTTAACTTAATGATTTTTTTTTCCCTTCTATAAGTGCCTATGGAGCCTTACATTGTAACTCCATCTCAATGAATGCATGTCGATTCAGTTCTAGACTTTCAAATTCCAATCTTTCTATATCATGCTGTTTGGATCTGCTCTTCACTTGTATGTTGTTTAATGGCTTTTAGCCTATATCGGTTAAATATTTTTCTCTACCATTCTCTACCTTAATTTGCTCTCACACTTTCCCTTTCCACATTAACCTTGATTCTTTTCACAATCATTAGACGAATCTATCGTAACCTAATAATGATTGGAAGACCAATCAATTCATTTTGGACTTTGAGGCACCTAATACCTAACTTTGCTAACAAGTGAGGGATGAGATATCAATAGGGAAATACGCTTTGGAGTCTCAAATAAAAGTTTGGACTCATGCTCATGAGATCTCAATTTATTCTACAAAGACATGTTTCAGACCATTGCCCCAGTGTGGTCAAAAGCAAAGTTTATAATTTAGGTTCTAAACCTTGTAGGCTTCTAAATGGTTGGTTTCAAGATAGAAGATTGTTTGAGGTGGTGAAGGAAGCTTGGGAGAAGCAACATGTTGTTGGGGTGGGGGACTTATATATTGAAACAAAATTAAAGGCTATTAAGGTCACTACAATACAGTGTATAGGCCAAAACAAAACTCCAGTTTTCAAAAAACAATCATCCATAAAGAAAGTTACAAAAACGTTCCATAGCGTTGTAACCATTAATGCACCAACTAACAAACTAAAATCTGCAATATAAGGGGTAAATGACACATTGGTTTTCAACACATTTGTTCTTTGTCAAGTGTTCCATGAATTCACTGCAAGAGACATGGATACGAAGATGGCATGGATGCTGTTTGGGTTGAAACACAGAAGCTGGACTCCCTTAAAATGAAAAAAATATAATTTGGCAGCGGTTTTCTGTAAATTCTAAAGAGGTTTTCTGTACAAATTTGGCTATAATTTTATTGTTTGGTGTTACTAAAGGAAATGATCATTGTATTAATATTCAGCCTGGGAATACAATTCCTAACTTAAGACCCTAAATGAAATCTGTCACAGGAATAAGTCAAGCACCTTAGACTGTTGTTTCATCATTCAATTAAATAGAGAGTTGTCCGATTCATCTAACACACTGCTGCAACATTGATTAAGGGAACAAGGGCTGGTTGGGGTTGGATTTGACATCAAATAACACATTAACACCCTCTTATGCAAAGCACAATTTGCCACTACAATTGATTAATTGTGTAAGACCTTTGGATGTGAATGTAAGACTTCCATTTAAGCCACTACAATTGATTAACCCATATAGAAGCCAATCACAAGTTCATACATTGATTGGTGCATACACAATAATGGTGCATACACAATAATACCTTTCAATACTACTCTTGCAATAGAAGCTAATCAGAAGTTCATACATTGAATAAAATACAGTTTGTCAAATTAAAAGCATAGTACCTGAGAGGGATGCGCCAAATGAAAATATGGGAATGACAACCAAATAATGGGAACCTGTCAAGCGACTGAGCCAAATCAAAATACAAGCATTAGAAGTAGATCCTTAGTCAATGTAGTCAATATTTTATAATAAAATGTCTTTGTTCTTACGCAGGGAAGACATGCAGAGGATAAATCAATATAATCCTGATAGAAGTCTCAGATAATCTTTGTGTAAACCTGCAAAGAACATGATGACAATATCAACATTACTGCAAATAAATTACCATATATATTTATATGATGATAAGGACCAGATCAGATCATTATAGGAGTGTTCAATGTCAAGGGTTGCGCTATTGAATAAATTAATGCTATGTTTGTCATATTTACTGCAGTATTCATCATAAACTTGGGTTTCATTTGAGTCTGTAAAGCAAACACATCTCTAGTGGAATTTGGATGTTGATGACACATACACACATATCTCTATATGCAATAAATGTTATTCTTCAAATAAGTTCTACAACAAGACTATTGTTTGATGCTCTGCAGGTCAGTACCAGAACTGGGGAGATGCTGAATAGTTCTAGTAGAAGCTACAGATCAGTAAACAACGGACAAATTTCCAATCAGATGGTTCCATATGGGAAAGGTCAGAGCTCAAGGCAAACGGATGATATGTCCCTTGCCCTGGCTTTTGCATTTGAAAATAGAGGGAAACTAGGAAGGAATGATTCAATTATGGGTTTCCTTCACCAAATTAAAAGGGGAACATTGGAATTCAGCATGTCAAAAAGACAATTAGCTTCAACTAGCAGCTACCCTGTGCAGATAAACGAGATATCCAAAGGTACACAAAAACTAAACCAGATATTGAGAGCCTGCTCCAATGGTCTTAACATGGACTCATATTCAATACAATTTGCAAAGTAACTATTACAAGGAGCTATTGATTTGGAAGAGTCCCTCAGGATGCTAGTAGACAAAACAAAAATAATTCACAGTTTATGATTACATCACAAAAGAAAAATAGAATAACACTATTACACCCGGATAATGATGATAATAATGACACAGGGATGGAAATGCAACTGGCACAACCAACTTTCTCTTTTGACAACAAAACTACTGAGAACATCCAACAATTTGGAAAGGCTATTTTCATGCCGAGGCCAATTACTCTTACCAGCTCTAACGAAGGCAGAAACTCAAATAATGAAAATAATAATGTGAAGAAACAACTTTCTCAGAAGCGATCAACTAAAACTAGCTCTGACATTAAGAATGTCAATGCTATTTCAGAAGGGAAAAACCAGATGGCCTCAAACCCAGAGAAGGGCAGGATTCCAAATGTGATAGCCAAATTAATGGGGCTGGACATCCTTCCTGACAAAGTGGAAAAGAAATCAAAACAGGCAATGCTACAGAAAAGAGACGGAACATCTCCCAAGAATGCTGCTAAAGGAAGCATTAAGAAGACTGAACTGAAGAACAAAGAAACAGATAATTTGATGCCTATGAAAAACCAAAAACTGATAGAAGCCTTCAATGTGCCTTCAACTCAGGGTGAAGAAATGATATTTGGAGCAAATAAAAATTTGCTTTGGACTGGAATAAAAGCACTGAAAGGATTTGACAAACCCAGCATAAAAATAGACAAGCCTACTAAAAGTTCCCCTCAGAAGAACCTTACCAGAGAAAGTCAAAAGGATGTTCAGGAAATACGAAGAAAATAGAATCACCCAAATAACAATAACAGGGAACATAAAGGCACTGTAAAGGGCAGAACCAACTATTTCATCTTAAAACCACATACTACATACCCTACCACAAACAAATAACACCAAACAAAAGCAATTCCAGCCAATGACCATACAATTATCCAACATTTTTTTACCAAAACTACATCAACAGATACCCATTGTCTCTTTCACATGAATAAGCAACACCAACAAGCATGGAATAAAGTCAAGTACCTGTGAAGCTAACACCAACAATGCGAACCACGGTCTCAAGCAAATGAGGACTCCTTCTTTCGAAATCCAAGGCGCTAACATAAAAACGGAATACCAACCACTTATTAGTTCGAAATGTGAGTTGCCAGAGTAACTCCAACAGAAGATAGCAAAAGCTGAGGTTAGGGAAAGTACCTGAGCTTAAGGACGAGTGCGAGTGCCGTGACGGTGACCGGTGACAGTGGTCGCGAGGTTAAGGACGGCTTGGAACGAGGTGGAGAGGTGAAGGATGAGGACGGAACGAGGTCGCGAGGTTAAGGTTAGGGATGAGAGGGAAAAGTTGAGCGCGCGACAGAGGTGGGTTTTGATTTGGGGGATGATGTCTTATTTTAACAAAGACAACATCGGTTTTCAATCAAAAACCGATGTTAAGTAGTACATCTTAACATCGGTTTCATTAAAAAAACTAAAAACCGATGTTAACTACTTAACATCAACATCGGTTTTATTAAAAAACTTAAAAACCGATGTTAACTATTGAAATGTAACATCGGTTTTCGTTAAAAATTTGAAAACCGATGTTAACGACTTCATCTTAACATCGGTTTTTCTGTAAAACCTGAAAAACCGATGTTAATATGGAATGGTTAACATCGGTTTTAGGTATTTTTATGAAAACCGATGTCAAATTGATCCTGTTATTTACGAATTTGCCACCGCGTTTTATTTAACATCGGTTTTTCACATAACCGATGTTGTAGTAGCGATGTTAAAAGCTATTTTTTTAGTAGTGAAGGTGAGAGCAACTCTACATTTTGATAGAATAACATAAAAATCAGATTAAAAAAACCATTAGAATTTGCAGAAGGCCATCAACTACACTTTTACAATCATGCTCAAACACAACATTCTGCATACCAAGTTCAGTGACTCATTGGATGGCTTAAAGTCTTAACTTCAATACAAATATACAGAGTTTTAGGTTCATAAATTTTTTTATGACAGTACTGCTTGCAATTTTATTTATTCAAACATTGATAAATGATGCACAACAAAACGAAACGAAAACATATATATTATGGAAGTGTTCAACACATCCATGACTAGTTTTCTTTTCTGTTCTTTATGGAACAAATGTAAATTCAATATCATCAAAGCATCCACCCAGAGGCGAATCCATGCATACTTAAGGATGAAGCTCCTATGTTTGCATCATCAGGACCAGTCTGGTTGTACCTGTAATCAATAAAACACGCACTTTGTAGATAAAGTACTACAAAAAGGGGCAAAAAGGAATAAAGCAAATTAAAGTAAAAGAACTTGATAATTTTATGCACGAAATTATTTTGGGAATTAATTTTTGTAGAATGACTTTACCCAATTTGCAAGGTGGGATTCACTCCCACTGGCTCGAAGAACCCCTCTGATTGAGGTGGAAAGTTGGTGTATTGGATGCTAGGCCCTCCAGCTTCCAAACCTAGACTTACTTGAACTTGTGAGTTATCAGTTTCTTCCAACTGTTTCAACAGAGATTATATTATTTTTATCAGAGATAAAAAAAAAAAAAAAGAAGAAACCTAACAGCTAAAATTAAGTTGTAAATCAGTAAATATCACAGATATTTTTATATTTTTTATTTTCTACACATATCTTTTATGAAAAACAATTAATTTGATTGAGACAATAAACACTAAATATAAAATATGAAGTGCCTCTTGGTTAAAATTGAAATCGTGATTCACCACATTATAAGGGTATAATCCCTTCTACTAAATACCATCCTCATTCGTCATTATTGTCATGGTAACTATGGTCCAATTACTAGGGAGAAAAAGTCATAAGAAAATAAAAACCTGAAATTAATGAAACTAATATCATCTTTAACCCTCCAAAATAGGTATATTGATTAAAAAAAAAAGCTCATTTCGTTGTATCCTTGCAAGGCTAGCTAGCTACTAGCCAATATCTAGAATGCTTCAGCAAATAATTGGAGTTTGATCGGATCACCTATTCAGACGCATGAGTATAACTAATAATCTAATTAAAACTTTAGATAAAAATTTGCGTTTGAATTGGAAATAATTGTTACCTTACTCCTTAACACGTTATTAGTTTCAATAAGCAACGTTTCCTGCATTGAATTTGTAAAAGCCAAGGTTACACCAAAGAATAGAACAGTATCAGAATGTTCTAAGGAAGAAAAAAATGCACCTACCCGGTTGTGAAGATCAGAAAGCTGGTCAAGCATGAATTGAGTCTGAAAAAAATTGTAAATATATGTTAAAATCTATCTAAGAAATTAAAAGAGATGTGAAAGCATTTGTAAAGAGAAAGAACACTAATCCGAGCTAGCTAATCAAGAAATTTAACAAGTGTAATATACTTTAGAAATAAATATCCCCAAACCTCCTTTTCTTTTGCACTAAAACTGATATTTGAGAAGTGTAAACTAAAATAGAATACTGATTTTGAAATTGAAGCTGTCCAGTGTTACCTTTGTTGACCTAATATTCCTCAGTGCTGCCTCCAGTTGATTCTCAAGCTGCTCTAGCTCATTTGTATTCATTTGGGCAAGATCTTCCCCGAGTAGGTTCCTGCATATTATTTAGAATCAATGACACAAAATATTCTTGAAACTTAATGTTCAATATAGTATAAAGACAGAATATATAGAATATCAACTTTATGTCTGAACACATAGCAGGTAAGTTAATTACCTTTGAGAACGTTGCAAAACTTCTACCCTTGCTTTTAATCTCAAATACTCCTGATAGTTCTGTCAATAGTGGCATATTATTTATTAGCTATTTCATATATTACTAGAGTTCATAAAGTCTATGAAACCTTTGTATAAGAAAATTATTAATTATAAGACTTAATTACCTGAGTGTCGTTAATTGGTCGGGTGGTCTCCAGTGCACTGTAGCTGTACTTCTGGTACTTCTCCAGTGTTTTCATCATACTATGTCATTAAGAAACAACTCAATCAGCATATGGGATCATTGCTTTGTAAATGAGAAATTTTGATAATTTTTTGAACGAAAAATTGCAAGATAATTAAGTTTGAAAACTGCATATTTGGAGTGAGAAAATACTGTACAGTGTACACCCTAAACCCTAAACAAAGAAAAATTAAGGCGTGTGTGTGTGTCTACGCATGCTCTGCAACATTGTTAATTGGTAGCAACTCAATGACTATGGAAGTGGAACCATAACTGCAAACCATCTATAAATTCCTACAAAAGTTTTAATACATATTTGAACAAAACATTTTGTTATGATCTATTGACCCTCATAAGATACACAAAAAAAAAAAAAAAAAAACAAATACACTACACACACTCACATAAAGAATTTGTAACCTTGTGACCTGTTAATGTCTAGCTTTACTAGGGATTAGCTATTCCAAAGGGTCTTCTCTAATAATAGAATCATAAAGAATTTTCTTTCTCTTTTCTTTCAAGTTTTCAGAAAATGTAAACTCGCGTGAGTTGATCAAAAGTAAGCAACACGAACAACAATTATGATATATGACATTGCCTATAAATCAATTGGCAGAAATATATACACAGAGCAAGTAAACAAAAGGCTGTGACTGTAGCCACCTGCAGTATTATTAGAAATCAATCCTACGGTTTAAACTTTAATATTCCCTTTAATCAAAATTATCTGGGAGAGTCATTATTTGAAAGGAAAAGTATGATGTCCCTTTAAGCAGCTAAAACACCACTACTGATTCACTTCCTATTCTTGCATTGCTAGATCTCAATAAAACTTACTGATATGCTTTAATTAACTAAACTGCTTATACTTCATTATACTTTGCATCTTTTCTTGATTTAAAAAAAAAATGTCGGCTAAAATGATAGGTTGTCTTCCAGACGACTTGTCATTATTATTGTAATAATTAAGAAAAATCCTATCCGACAACAATACAAGAAAACATTTTTTTTTATTTATCCAAAGGTTGCTTGACTTGTATGTGTACATTTAATTAGTTACATAGAGAGATTATGGGTCACATTATAAAATTATTACATTATATACTGCTTCAGTCTTTTTCATTTTTCTTTTCTACCTTTAGCATCTCCTGCTGGTCATGTGCTAAAAAGCCTATAAATGCTAAAATTCAAATTATTCGGCATGAAGGTATATTATAAATGAGTTTTGATTTATTTATTGTTAATTAGGGTAAAAAAAGTAAATTCATCCAATCCTATGCTATTAATTAAATTAAATAATTTTAATATTTCAAACACTTAATATTATAAGTATGTTCTTTTATTGAGATTATTTGATTATAATATAAAAATTATCAACAGGGAAAAATTAAATTTACCAAAACAAAAGTAATAGTTAATTTAATGAACTTAAGTTCAAAATTCTTGCTTGAAAGATATTTTTTAAATAAAAAAAAAAGCAAAACCTTTTATTACCTAGTAGATTTAAATTAAAGAAAAAATATTTTAACTGGACATATAATAAATGAACAAGAACATATATTCAATATGTCGAGAATGTAAACCATGAATACAACTTTAATTTATGCATTGACAAATCTCCCTATCTACGGCTGAACAGTTAATTAATTAATTAGACATTTTTTAAGAAACACACAATGACCCAATGGTCATAAAAAGATTACAATAACCATTATACATTGAATTATTGAAGACATTAAGAAAAGTTGAAAAGAATGACGCATCTAGATGGAACAGTACACCGACAATTGCATCCATATATATCACCAAATTAAGTCGTGAAAGCCTAAGATAGGGCTTTCTAACAATCAAGCAAAACTTACTACAACACGGGTACCAAAATCTTTCCATTGTATATATAGGAGAGATTTCTATTATAAAAAAACAAGAAGAAAGTTTGATTTACAAGGTCATTGATAGAAGAAAAGAGAAAGTGGAAGGAAGAAAATGTATAGATTAATGGATAAGTCAAAGGGATCAAGATAGTTTAAATTAAATGTAGGAGTTTTTGTTTGAATACTTATTATTTGCTCCAATTATAATGTAACAAAAATAAAATTGCTCCAATTAAAATATCCTATTCTTTCATTTGAACCATGTTAAGTCATTTTTTTAAGGCAACCATGTTAAGTCATTAACCACTATATTTAATTTCATTTGAACCATATTGTTTGATTGTTCCTGCAAATAGTGAGAACAGTGTTTTTGTCTTTAGTCTTGTAGATCAAACCAGCTATTCCACAACGGTTTTGAGGATAGACGTTGATTTACAGCCTTAGAAGCTAAAGGACACTGTCTCTCTCCCTCTCTGGGTCTGAGCAATCCTTAAATTGTAATGCAAAGTAAAACAGGTTTTCGTATCAAACATCCCATCTCTGACACCAAATCACTACAGTAAATCCTGGCCTGGACGGTTAATGCTCTATCTCTAATCAGAAATTTTAAAAATAAAATAAAACCAAATGGTTATTATTAGGCCAGTTCATAGTTTTTTTATCTTCATGATCAGACATGACCCAAGTTAAATAAAGTTAACAAACTTTGGCAAAAAAAGTTAAGATGTCATTTAGGGAGCCAAATTCACACTAGCTCATATACAATTTTCTTAAAACGAAAGATTAATGATTTTTACACTCTTCTATTCCAGAAATGATCTTGCCCTAGTCCAGGAGGGTATGTATGTCCCAGCTGAAATAGAAGCAGCAAAGCTTTTTTCAAAACAACATCTGAAAAAAGACAAACGAAAATTTTCCCACTCTGACTTTCCTTAGAGGGGTTAAAAGATAGAGTTTCAGATCTTCACTTGAAGTATAGGAACTCAATAAAACAACTTCGTTTGTTGTATATAAAATTGTGAAAAGCAAGCAGAGAGGAAAGATCGGAGCTTTACACTTCCCACAAGTCCGGAAAAAGAAAAAAAAAAGATGGAAAATTTTGGAAGGCAGAAAAGACCTTTCAATTTTGAAGAAGAACTAGCACATATCTTGCACAAAAAATACTCCAAATTAATCAACAAAAACATTTGTGCACAAAAGAGAAGTCATTGTCAACATGTTTGCACTTATGCACTCATTCAAAAAAAACATGACACACACAAGCAAATTAGATAGAGTTTATGTATGTATGTATCAATACCTTGAGGTGCTGCTGAACTCATAAAGCTTGCCACGGTTGGAGAAGATGATGAGGGCAACCTCAGCATCACAAAGTACTGAGAGTTCATAAGCCTTCTTGAGCAACCCATTTCTTCTCTTAGCAAATGTGACTTGCCTGTTAATTTTGTTCTCTATCCTCTTCAGTTCAACTCTCCCCCTTCCCATCTTTTTTGTTTCTCTCTCTACCTCTCTTAAAAAATCACACACACACACTCTCTCTCTCTGGAAACTCCCTTTCCTGTATTGGTTAAGAGATGAGAGTGCTTTCTTAAATGGTCTCTTTGCTTAGGGTACCAAAAGGGATAAAACAATAGTGCAAGAGAGGAAATAAAAGAAGAAACCTGAAAAAGGTTGCCTTATGATGTTTGGTTTTCATCTCTCTGCCGTATAGCCACTATAATATGTTTAATCAGCTAAACAATAAAATGGAAAACTTTTTGTGCTTGCATACTAATTTGACATAGTTTCTCATATATCTCGTTTGTACCTTATCTTAGTACCCCAAAAAGTTGAACTTAATCCTTGTTTGTCCATTGTTAGGCTACAAACTATATAGGGTCCCTAGGTTGCCAAAAAATAAAATTCTAGGTCATTAAGTTACCACAATTCCACAGTATGATGCATCACATTGGTCACACCGGAAAATTTATTAGTCTAACTGCATGACTTATTTACTATTTCATTGGACTTTGGTTACGCTTGAATAGGAAATATTTAGTGTTACTAGCTAGGTTATGTTCAATTTCATCACCAACCAGCTTTAATATTGCCACACATGCGATACATGTGTCAGGTTAAGAACATCATTCTTTTTTTATTAGCAAAAAGAACATCAAATTTCTAGCTTGCTTGTTTGCTTTCTTAATTTTTCTATTTTCTTTTAAGGGTGAAAAAAGGAGCATTATATTCTTGCTTCCTAGGTGCAGGACATAAAGAAGTTTAGAGTATGGAGGCTTAATTGAGCTTATTTGTTGCATAATTGCATTAAGCCTATATTTGGATAGGCATTGAAGGCAGTCAAACTCAAGCATGGAGGCTATCAAACGTACGTGCATTTTATCAACAACAACAACAAAAAATGTTGTTTCATGTTTGGTTGTCTCAAACTAAATTAGCTTTTGCTCCTAAAAGCAAGTGTAAGGGTGTGTTTTAGATTTACGTTGGATTAATCAAAATCTTATTGAAATATCATTTGATGTGATTATCGATGTGTGTTTGTTTGGTCATATATTGTGGTATTGATTACATGTCAAATATTTGTTTTTTTTGGAGTTGAAACTAAATTTTGCAGTAGATATAAAATTTTATACTGAATTTATAATACTAATTTACTTTTAGAATAAAAAATTCAAACATAAATTATTTTATTTCAAATTCAATTTTAACCAAAAAATAATTTAAATAGAACTAAACAAAAGGTAACTTTTATATCGTGAGTGAGAATGTTTTACTTTTATTAAAAACTTGCTAATAGAAGTGAAGAAAATGTAATTTTGTGTTGAAAGTGAAAATCATTTTTCGTTTACTACAAACTTACTTTTAGAACAAACATTTTTATATAAAAATTATTTTACTTCAAATTTAATGTCAAATAAAATCACTTGTTTAAAAAAATTTCATTTAAAATCAATTTTGTAACCACTCATTTTATTATTATTATTGTTACGGTGTAAACAAATTTCATTTAAAATTTACTGGCTACTTTTAAAGGAGTGTCATCTCTCAACTATTGTTTTTTTTGCACACAAGGCTATCTAACCTTAATTTAAAAAAAATGAATTGTTAAAGCAATAAATTTCATATAGACTAGTTTAGTAGTTTTAATTTATTAATGTTTTTTTGTTACTTTTGGCTAGTAAATTTATGTACGTAAACTATTTTTAAATAAAACAACTAATAAATAAATTAAAATTTTAATACTCAAATTTTAACTTTAGACAATTTAATCCCTAAATTTCACAAGAATAGTGATTTTCATTTCTCTTCATGGTAAAATACAGCCTATGAGAAGGGACAAAATTACTATTTTTTAAAAATTCAACGATTAAATTGATCAAAGTTAATTACAGAGACTAACATCTTATTTTCTGATAAAAGCAAATTTTACCCAATAATAGTAATTTGAGGCAACTTGAGGTGTATACTAGTGAAGTGAAAAAAGAGATGGAAAGAAAAAGAAATTATGAATATAATAATAATAATTAAAGTGGATAAGATGAAAAAAAAAGAAATTGATAAATATTAAGTGGGCAAATTAAATTCAAAATAATTCTACATATCTATTTGTTTTAGCATTAATCAATGACTATTGATAACGACCATTATCCCATTTCATGTATTTATTATTCTTAATTTACCCTTAACTATTTTTTCAATTACTACCAATTCATTAGAAAAAATAAAATAATACTACCACCCTCGAAACATGCTCAACATACTTAAACCGTTCCATTCTCGTACGTTCTTCAACTGCTTTACCACATTATAATATTATTCAATCGTCCTCATCTTTATTGTGTTTTTACTTTTTAAAAAAATGAAAAAACAGTGAGGCTCGAAAGTGCCTCATTTTTCCTAGTATATATATAGGTAACTCGCTTCCTTCTAAAACCTCTATAAAATTCAATTCCTTAACACACTGTAACTTTTGCACTTAGAGTGATAGTTTCATTTTTATTACAAATCGGTCAACTAAATGCAAGTGGAAAGAAATTTTGATGTCACTCAGTTAGACCAAATGACCTAAAATATTATTCAAAAATGATTATTTGAGATCTAATTTCTTTACACTCCATTCTTTGATGGTTATTAGTGGACAGAGAAAAGAAAATTTTCTCTGTAAAAAAAAAGGAAAGAAATTTTTTCTTTCTCTTTTTAAAAACATACAAATGAGATGTGTCGATAGCATTGTGAAGAAATGAGATGTAAAATATCAAAGCCCCTTTTCTCTATCTATTATTAGGTGTTGTATAAATTCTAGCCATTTGAGCGTGGATGTTAGAGGTCGTTGTTGATATTGCTAGGAAGTCATAACATGATGATCTTGATTAACAATTGAATTGTCATCAACAACTTGATTTACTAACAAAACAGACTGAGAATGCTTCCTTTAACTGAGAGCAGCCACGCAGCTTAAAGCATTTTTCTTTGGTGTGTCTAAGAACACCATAAGGAGCACAAAGATGAAAGGTCTATTTTTGTTCACCTTTGTTATCACCTTGGGAAAAGATGCACATATGAGGGTGGATCCATGACCAATTTCATGCATGTTGCTTTTCTTCTTGTAATCACAGGGGGAAAAACACAATTAATTTTAGGAAAATGATCCATTAAGAGAATTTGACCTTGTACTTGATTAAAATTCAAACCTTGTCTTTGAAAAGCACAATCAATTTTAGGAAAAGGAAATTTAATTACATTTTTTTATTCATAAGACACAAATCAATAGATGAATGTTGGTGTTTGGTAGGACCTTGGCCCCTAACTTTTTGCAATTATTTTTTTTATAGATTATATTTTAATATTAAAATATTTTTTTATTTAATAAGATTTGATTTTGTAAATAACAGTTTTTAATATAATGACACTTTTTCTTATTTTAATAAATATTTTATTTATCCTTTACAGAACTTAAAGTAAAGATAATTATATTCTTTTAACTTTTAAGATAAAAAATTTAAGTACAATTATTTTAGTAATATTTTGTTTTATAATTTGTTATTGTTATTTTAAAGGTTTAAACAGTTTCATTTGCAATCAAATAACTTTAATTTTTTTTAGAAATAAAATAATTTTATTAATGTTTCATTTAGGGTTAATTATGTTTTTTATTCTTAAGCTTTTTTGAGTTTTTACTTTTATTTTTTTTAAAAAATATCAGTTTTATTTTCTAATAATTTTATTGTTAACATTTTTTATCCCTACAATCAAGTGTGACGGTTAAATGTAATGTGATATGTAAATTTTTTTATTTTTCTTTTTCTGAATGTTAAAAATAGCTAAAAATTGATTGGTTGAAGTAAGTAATAGTTATTAAAAAAATTCTAATTATTTTAAACGGTAAAAAATTGTTTCAGTTAACACACTTAATATTTTTAATTCAAAATTGCTTCCCTGCAAGTTTATTATCCTCTTGAATCTAACACAAATCGAAAAATCTGGCAAGAAAAAATAAAAATTTAACATAGTAATAAAAGAGTTTAATTACATAAATCATCCACCACCGCCACCTAGGGTTCAACAGACCATTGACCCATCTAACACAATGCAATATTCTTTGGTATTCATTGTTTATAGGTTGTCAGAGAGCAACTATAGCATGTGTAAACTTAAATTTTTTGGTATAATATAATTTTGCTTCCACATCCGAAAGCAATCTCGATTTCCACCGATTGCAAATCCTACGAATCTTCCCCTCTCCGCATCTTCCAATATCCTCCGCTGTCAATTGATTGTTTCCTCATTTCTTGATCCATGTTTGACTCTGAAAAAGTGAGTCTTAATTAGTTGGATTGGATTTGTATTTGTGTTGTGATCGATATTGGGTTTTTTCTTTTTGTTATGAAATTGTTTCTATTTTGTTGAAACTCAAAACAGGATAGTGCGTGGTAGGTACTTGAAACTCGGCGACGGGGAGGAAGTAGAGAGGAGGGCGGAGAGATCTGACGAACGCCGGTAGATCTGTTGCTCTCAGATATTTTTTATTTTATTTTTAGATCTGTTGTTTTCCACTTAGAAAGCAAGGAGGAACATAAAAATCACGCGCTTAGATATGTTTTTCAGAGCTTTGCGCAGTCTTAGATCTGTTGCATTTGGAGCTTAAAGCCTATAGTTTCATTAAGATGGGAGTGTCAGCGTTTCATTGGTGACTCGCAGATCGGTAGCCGCTCTCGATCGTCGATGTCGTGGAGGAAGACCCCGCCGGCGCTGTTACTGTCTCCAACCTGTTTTCAGCCCCAACTTGATATTTTTGTTTCAACTTCTCAGTTCAAGTCTTCCAGTGAATTTCTTTATACTTCGTTCGTTTGGATACAAAATTTTAACGGAAGAAAATAATTTTTCAGAAAATTTAAAATTTTTTAATCTAAAATTTATTGTTTTGATTTTTTTTATGAAAAAGTTAAATTTTTAGAATTTCGAAATATAATTTTAAACAACAAAAAAATGTGAAATTCTAATTTTCTTGTAAAACTTGAGAATTGAAATTTTATTCTTCATGTTTGCATGTGCTCTGGCACGCCATGCTCTCGCATCGTTTGAACGCACCATCCTTAGCTCCGTATGACACCTGTTGTTGAAGTCGATGAGACAATCAGTGGTGTTGCACCCAGCCTTAGTGTTGTCCTTGACGAAGATCAACATTAGAAAATTATAATCATCGATCAAACTCACGTCGTAGAAGTCCAACTTGTCGGCTTCGTTAAGAGTAAAATCTGCCAATGTCGCCTGAGATTTGACGTCGCCAACGCACTGTACTTTGTCAGTCACAATCAGTGGTGGTGCAAAAGAATTTTTTGTCAGAGTCTTAGCGCATAGGGTCCATGCCCATATCCGACCCGACCAAGACTTTGAGATTTTTACGATCTTTGATTTGTCGCTCTAGAAGGTGAATCCAGTGGTGGAAAGCGGTGGTAAGGTGGCACCAGAGAGTAATCCTGACCATATCATGTGGTGGCGACACTTGTTTACCATATTGAACGATGTTGAAAATTTAATTTCTTTATCCAAATATAAAATTTTGAAAATGAAGAAATTTAATTTTTTATTCAAACATAAAATTTTATAAATGATTGAAGCATTTAAAATTGAGGTTGTATGTTTATGAATTGGTTGTTGAAAACTTGTTTTAGAATTTGTTGCATTTGTAATGAGTCCCTGGTGTTTTCTAAAACAAAAGCTATCGTTTGGTTGATTCTATTATTATCAAATTCCTCGAGTCATTTTGTGGCTTTTCAAACAGTCAGAAAATAAATTCTCCCAAAATATTAATACATGAAAAAATGTTAACAGATAAAAATATCAAAAACTAATATTTATCAATTTTTAATTGATAAACTAAAAATAAAAATTCAAAAAAAAATAAAGACTAAAAATATAATTAATCCTTTTATTTATACTAATTTAGTTTTATTGATTTGAAATTTCAAATTTATTTATTATAAACATCTTATTATGAACTTGATTTGAAAATTTTAGAGTATATTTAATTATAAATAATTTTTTATGATAAAAATATATTTTATTGTAATTATGTTTTATAATATATAACTAATAATAGTATTTCGTATAAAATTATATGTGTATACATTTATAAGATGAATTGAAATGTTTATTTTAAAAAATATGAATTTAAATTTTGGGCCACCCATAGATTCAGGAAAGACTATTTTACTAATTTAAATTTGAAATTTGTTTAAGAAAATTAAATTTAGTATTATTCTGACAAATTTTTTTATTAAAAATAAAAATAAAAAGACATGAAATTGGAAAAACTAAATTTCTATTTAATTTAAGTCTTAAAGTATGTAAAAAAAAACGTATTGAGAGCACTGGTTTTCGCAATGAAACAGAACAGACGGATGGGTCCAATCGAACGGATGGCATCTTAAAAGTCACAAGGGATGCGACGTGTCTACTTTTGAGTGGGCAGGTTCCAATAACTTACAGTCTTACAGAGAAAACAGTACCGTACGTTATTAACGGCTGTGTCGACAAGACACAGATACAGCGCTACCGGACACGTGTCAATAACAAGGCAGATTATAAACCGAAGGTTAGTGATAGATTCCTCGTCGTTTCACTGTTTCACACAGAGTCACAACTTTTTTAAGGAACAGAACATTGTATTGTATCCAACTCTATTCATTATTTACCTTTCACAACCTCCAAATGCGTTTTTTCCTTTTTCTTATTTTAGTCCATCAATTTTCGTCTCTTCGATTTAGCTTTTTGCGATGTCAAAAATATGCTTTCTTTTTCTTACAAGAGGAAACCAATCTTTCATATTCGATCATTAGGCTGTAAGAAAAAAAAATATTACTAAGTACATAATTAATAACTATTATTTAATTTTTTATTATTTTAAGAAAAGTGAGTAAAATGATAATTTTTTTTAAAAAATAGTATATAACTTCATTTAGATTTGACTCTTTTAAAGTGAGAGAAGTGTATTTTAGAGTATAAAGTGCACTTATAATTATTGATTAGAAAATCAGTAATTGATATTATGATAAATTTTCTCCCTTTCCCATTTCTCTGAGTCTTGTTCCAAACCATGGTTACATAGTCACACTTAATTAATTTGGACTAATTCTATTTTATAAAAAATAAAAATAACATTTTCATATTAACTATTAAAACATCATTTCAAATTAAAATATATTCGTAGAATGTCGAGAGGATTTTTTTCAAGCATCAATGGCAGAAATATGAAAGCCTGAATTTATAAAGCTTCCGTTAAGAAATTATATTTGTATGAATATAGAGCTGATGATAACTAATTCAAGTCGAGGTTTTTTGTGTTTAGTGAGTGCAATAGGGCTTGTGACTTGTGGGTGTATTAAAGAGTATAGTTTAATTAGTTTAACAGTATTTTTTTAAAGGTCAAATTATATGTTTGATTTTTTTTTTTCAGTTTGATGTTTTATATTTTAGAAAAATTAATTTAGTCTTTTTAAAGTGAGTCAAAATAATCCATGTAAAATAATGATTGTTTTCGATTTTGGAGCGAACATGATTTTAAACTTTTTTACTAATTCGAGAAGTAAAAATTACTCAATTAGATTCACTCACATGAAATAATGGAATCGAATTAATGTAAGAATAAAAAATGAGACCAAATATGGTAGAAAATGAGTTTCATGAATAAATGGAAAAAAAAATTGATATTAAATTTTTTAATTTTTCAATTGCTCTTAAATTTAATTTTCATTATGTTTACCATTTTTTATTTAAATATCTATTGATTTTTATAGTTTTCATATATTAAATTAATTTAAAAAAGATTTAAATTATGTTCCAAAATCGAAAACAATCATTATTTTATGGAAATCATTTTGAATCGTTTTATAAATGTAAAAAAACTAAATTAAAGCTTTTAAAACATAAAGGATGAAACTTAACAAAAACAAAAAGATAAAATACTAAACATGTAATTTAACCTTTTTTTTATTTATTAGCAATTTAGAATTTCATTAAGAGAGAGAGGATACGCATATCAGGGGTACCCATCCTTACACAGTCACAAAATATACATATGTCTCATGGATAGGATATCCTCTCACCCAACTGCCCCTCATCATCAAAACCTTTTAAACATATCAAACAAAATAATCCACCGGTAATTTCCTTTGTACCCGAGAATGTGAGTCACATTAAATTCTCTACTATAATATATACATATATATATATATATATATATATATATATAATTAATCTTATCAGTTAGATTAAAATTAAAATATGTTAAATTTAAATTAAAACTTCATTTAATTATAAATCTCTATAAAATTTAGCAAAAAAAAATCAAATATCTTAAATATTAATTTATGATGTTATAAAATATCTCAAACTTATCATTATCAAGACTATTATAATCGTTACCGTAATCACTATCATATTCATCATTGCAACCACTATTATGATGTCAACTGTCATCATCACCAACAAGATTGTTTTCACTGTTATTGCTACCACTATTACTAACATTATGATTATTGTCATGACCACCATCGTTGTTATAAGCATGGCTATCATTGGTGTTGGCACCACCACCACACCATAGTGGTGATTGTGGTGACAATTTTAACTTAAATTTAAATTTTAAAATATTTGATTTTTTGTTTAATAAAACTTATAGAGATTTTATAATTAAATGAGTTTTAAATTTGGATTTAAAATATTTTAATCTTGACCTTATATTTTAATGTAATGATTAAGATTAATTATTCTCATTTTCATATAAGATGATTTGATAGGTCATTTATATATATAATTTGAATTTAAAATATTTTAATCTTAATCTTTTATTTTAATCTAATTATTAAGATTAATCATTTTTATTCTCGTATAAAAAGATACTCATATAA
>CM023947.1:28487501-28578281 GCA_013407115.1 Glycine latifolia | reverse complement strand
ATATATATATATATATATATATATATATATATATATATATATATATATATATACACACACGTGTGTGTCACATACTTGTGAGTGTAGGAGGCAAAAAAAAATTGCAAGTCTGAGGAGCAAAGCAGCTCACGTCACAATGTATTACAAATCTGATCCACGTGATTGCAAAGCATGATTCACGTTACACTCACTTTTGACATTTTTCATGTTCATGTTCACGTATATGATCCAAACTTTCTAGTGAGATCAATTTAAGTGATTTCTTCTAACTGAACCACCATTACACATGATCCACCTATTAATCAGCAAAAATATTGGTTATAAGAAGTAAATACGGCATACTGCTGGTTAAGTATAGTGTCTAGAGAAGTTCTTAAAATTAAAAATATAAAATAGTTTTCCGTGTTGAAAATTTGTAAAAACAATTCTTAAGACTGATATTTTGTAAGATTGATGTTCCTTAAAAATGATGCTCCTTTGGAATGAGGAATTTGTCCTTTTATATTAGTCTTAGGGGATTATCGATCGTAAGAGGTATCAATCTTAAGGGACATCGATCCTAGAATCCTGGGACTAGGTTATTAGTCTTACAAACTAATTAGTTATAGGAAACATATTGGTCTTAGGATTAAGTTGTAAAACTTAATAAAGATCTTATTTTTACTTAAGGACTAAATTGGAAAACTTAATGAAAAAATTACTTTAAGACAATGGGTAAAGAATGTTTACTTGTTATAATGATGACATTAGTTATATTTGTAGAAATAATGTTGTCTTGTTATAACAGTGACCTAGTAACTTTATTTCATGTCAATGTATGTATAGATGCATTTTATGGATCCTTTACTTGAGAGGAGTGTTGATCATGACTAATTAATTAAGATTTTACTATTTGAACTAATCCAATGCTTCGAATTGAGATATTTTATATTTCAGCGCTAGAGTCGATCTAAAATCTAAATGCTCCATCTCCATCCTTAATTTCATATAACTTGAAACAATGATCTTCAGTCTCAGGTTGAGTATGCGTATAAAGAAGGACCCCCCAAATGGATGTCCCTATTCGGAGGAATAGACCTTTCATCTACAACCTTCAGAACAGGGGTCCCCCCCACAGCTAATAACACCGTCTCTCTCTCTCTCTCTCCAATTAGAAGAAAAATAATGCTACTGCTTTTTATCAGTTTCATCAGTCGTACTGACGACAGAGATATATACGGCTACACTTACTGTCACTATCGCCATCTGGGTCGGCCATGTGAAGCTCTTCCAAGTTCCAATTTCATGATCATCTTGAACATACAAATGCTAGCTATATTAAATGTCCCACTTAATTCAATGTGTCTATATGGGTTTATGAAGAACTTCACATGAATCGTTCTCACCATTCAATAATTTTATACAGGGGGCACTGGTTATAATTATCCCCACCCCGTCCACGTGCACTCAATTCTCGCAGATAATTATCATCCAGTTGCCAAGGCAACAGGTTTTTGCAAGTAGGACGTGTACTATTTTAATATTTATGCCCAAGCAATTCATCTGAAAATTCTTCGCTTGGCACATGAAGTAAAATATTTAATATCGTTTGCCTTTGAAACCGGATCAAAGTAAACCCATTTTCTTTTAGATATGTAAAGAGAATTTTATTACATTCATATACATTTATTTTTGTATCCATGACTAGTCAAAAATGTCTAGCCACTTTGTATTCGTACACCATATATACTATGCCTCTTCTGAACTATTTAAATCTGTAATATTTGGTAACTTATAATAACCAACACATGCAACCTATTTTCCTACTTAAAAGTGCTATTTAGGTCCTATACTTTTGTCATTTGTTTTAAAAGGAGAAACAAAGGTTAAGGACATCGTAGATGGAATAGGACAAGCACAAGTAAATGAGTAATTGTGCGTTTATTTGGCTAGTCAGACATGTTATTCAACAAAGAGCTAATTTTCTCTTGTTTTCCTTTCCTTTTCTTCACATTAAGAGACCCTTTGTCTAAAGTCTTTCTATTTTAATGCACCAATGCAATAATCTAACGTTGATTCTACATGTAATACAAACCAGAAAACATTGTATTCACCAGAATAGTGTTTTCGTTTTGCTTTCTTTCTTTTGGTGGTCTTAAATACACTCCTTTGTTATTTTCGTTATTTTACGGTAATTTTAATTCTCACTATTCTCTGGTTTATTTCTCTAACTGAAATTTCCTTATTTGAATTACATATATATACTAGGGACTAGGATCACCATCTCCATTAGTTTTTGACTTTTTTCGGACATGTTAGATAACACTCGACAAATGAAACTTTTTTTCAGGTACTTTGAAGGGGAATTCATTCTCCAAAATAGAGTACGGATAAATGATTCTTTAGTCGTAGAAAAGAGGTTACTCAACTAGGCTGGAATGCAGAATTTTTTTACAAAAAAAATTCAATTATTTGGGCAAACTCACGCAACTTAAACTCTTATTCTAATAAGTTATTTAAGGAACTAAATATATTGAATTTGCCACAACTGAGATAACTTTGTCTAATAGTAGAGAATTTTAAGAAATCTCAATTACCAGGCCATAAAGCACAAAAGTGAATTTGAAATCACATCTTACATAAAAATTTTAAACATTAATAAAAACTAGATTTTTTATGTTACTCAACTTTCTTAATTTTACTCGATTTATAATTTTTTTACTCACGCAGTCACACTTTATTACCCCAACAATATTTCATTGTTGCAATTTTGATTTAAATACGACTTTTAATTAAAACTAAGGACTTAGAGTCCATGTCTCCATGATGATGTCCTGCTTTGCCTGGCTCCCTGTGAGAGAAACGTACAGGGAGGTTACTCTGGTTAATTTATCTCACTTCAACATAAGGTCAGGGTAGCTGATCTAAACACTTTTTGACTTTTGGTGTTGCAGGCGTCAAGATCTACTGATAATGTGTATTTGAAGAGACCCGACTTTATCTATCAGTGTTTATCTCGCTTCATTTTGTGTATTTGAAGAGATCTTACGTGCATCTGAATTAGAATTACATCTCCCTGTATTGGCAAACTCAGTAGATTAATAGACTGTGAGTGCAACATGTTCCCAATGAAATCAGCAATTGTATTAATTAAGCAAAGCATTGTAAGGGAAGATTAGTTCCTTGCTTCAATAGAAATTCATCTATGGACCTTCATTTTATTGTAATTTATGTTCATCCTTTGCTTTTATTCATGCCAAGGAATGAGATGGTACATCTGATTGTAATTAGGATGTTAATAAACCAGATCGACGAGGAAGTACTCCTAATTAGAATGGCCTCTGCAATTCAATGAACAACAACAGAATAAGTTAGTTGAACTGTGGCTAGGGAACATTTGGAAATCGTATCCATGCTGACAATTATATATGAAAATTAATTCCACCCACCATTTAGATACCGAATGTTATTAATGAGATGAAGAGACCAATCTAAAAAGCATGTTACACGCACAAAATAATAGTTATAATTTTAATATGGTTGAATGATTCACACACTATGACTTCGAGGATCTTAGATTTTATTAAAAAAAAGTTTGAATATAGTTAGTGCCTGACTTTTTTTTTAAAAAAAATATTTTTATATAATTATTTTTATTGTTATTATTATCATTTTTATTGAACAACATATGCTTGAATTTAAATACATTAAAATATATAATTAAAATAAAATAAACATCACTTATAATTTATATTCAGGTATATAAATTTTTTTGAATTTCTATTTTTAGTATTTAATTTAACTTTTGATAAGTCAACATTTCTAAGAATAAATTCTCGTTATCATTTTTAGTCTTTACTGTGAAATAACAATATTAATTAATCATCTAACAATCATGTGTATCCTAATTAACTAACAGTTTTTCTTGTCTAAATTTCACTATATATGTACTAGGCATCTATCTATCATTCATTTTCAACTCACTTCTTACATATATTGGCTTGAGCATATTGGTGTTTTCCCTTTGTTGTGATCTTCGTCATAAAGCTCTGAACTCGATCATCTCCGAAAATCTTCTTCAATCTAGTTCGTGCTTCCTTATGATTTCGCCATCAAACAACAACAAATTTTAAAAAATCTGCCTAACACTTGCTGTACGTAACTGTTAAAATCACACTTGGATTACAACATGGGACTGGTTTGGATGAACAATTTAACTATAATCTGCTTTAATTAAGGTCTTATTCAATCCTTATCATGTAAGCACTTATATAGTTTGATGGAGTATTTTGAAATAAGTTTACTGATAAAGTTAGTGCGTTTTTGAAAATGGATCATAATTACAATTTTTCAAATAAAACGCTATTAGTTCTAACTTTGTATGTGTACATGTGTGTGTATTGTTTTTGTATCAACTATAAGTTGTTTTCGTAAGTTATCCTAGATAACTTACTGAAATAAACTTAAACAACTTACATATCATAAATTATTTTCATAAGCTCTTACAAACGTAGAATAGTTCATGGTCTAATTAACAACTTGTCCATCTTATAAAAGTTAAAACGCACCGTGGTTGTAATCTTTAATTGGTCGGCAAATTTGTGGTGTGAAGATGATATCTAGTTTGTGGTGGGCTTGGCTACATAGTCACACAGTGACTACATATCATTTCGATGTGGACGCATAAGATGGATCGGATATTCGACAGACAAGAAATATAAAACAAGATTTTGACAATATAAAAGAAATCGCATTCACAACAACTTTCGTACCGGTTCGGCAATTCGATGG
Source organism: Glycine latifolia (assembly GCA_013407115.1). NCBI lineage: Eukaryota > Viridiplantae > Streptophyta > Magnoliopsida > Fabales > Fabaceae > Glycine > Glycine latifolia. Next base: position 28,573,511 of record CM023947.1, on the reverse strand, counting down.
AAGCTCAAAGTGTTAAAGAGACGTGTTTTAAGTATGTACGAAACACTCATGCTAACGAGGTCAATAAAGATAGCTTAACCACATTTTCATTTGCAAGAGAGCAATAAAACTATGTAGCATTTACAAGGCATGTATCCTTGGTCTAGCTAGTATATTCAAATTTACAATCCTAACTTTCTTGAATAATTCATTCTATTTTAGGCTGTGATGGAAACTGTCGTGGAAGACCCACACTATCGTAACGTCACCATCACATTACATCGCAATTGTACATTAAACCACCTTTATTTCAAGTGTATTGTATTTCATGTGTCTCTAACAAGTTCAATATACACCATTACCGCTACTGCGATTACGACATTAGTCCACAGTTCCTCTACTATTTTAGGCTTTCTTTTCAGCTTCATCTTTTGGTATTTAGGAAGGGAAAGATGTGTAGTTATAAGGTTGGCTGGATTAAAAACAAAGAAAGGAAGGATAATTTGTCTCATGTAATAGAAACATATCAATTATTAGAATCCTTGATAAACGAAAAAAAATGCTGCATATGAATCGCTTACTTTAAAATGTACATAAGAGTAAGGGCCGGGTATATAGTCTAGTGAAAAGAGTAATAAGGAAAGTTTTTAAGTATCGAGAGATTAATTAATGATATTTACTGAATCCTTTAAAATCTTTTTCTATGCATTATGCCAACAATTAAAGGCGATTGTTGAAAGAGAATTAAGTGAAAACAAAGAATGAAAAATTAGATTCACAAAACACACAACTTTTTAATTATATTGTCTAAGAGTATGTTTCACAAGCATTTTCAACTATTCTAGTTTCTTTTTATTAATTGAAAATTTTCTTTGATTTATTAGTAATGTTTCACTGCTGATAAAAAAATAGTAATATTTGACAAATAATTTTTTTAGTAATTTATATCACTTTTTACCAAACATAACCAAGAACTTTAACTTTGCTTACATTCAATTATGAGATTTTCACTTTCATAAGTGTATAGTTTTAGTTAATTTTAGGTTTTCTTTTAGTTTAATATTTGTAATGTTGGCAATTTTAAGGAGGATATCTGTTTACTTAGTGCCTCATTATGTGCAAGATAAAGAGCTAAAAATCTGTTAGTTAAATAGATCATTCAAGCTTTTAAAAAGGTGTCACATATGTATTCTGATATATGTGAGGATTTTTTTTTTGGTTGCCACTTAACTAAAATAGTGTTTCAGCAGAAATTGTAGATTTCGTGGTGATTCATGTAATTAAATGACCTCCTAACATACTCTTAGTTTGTGTACTGATGGGTGTGTTTTCAGTAGGAATTTATATGCATTTTTGCCGTACTACGGTAATAGGATGGTGAACTTTGATTTGATATAATTCCAGCTTAAGAAACTGGAGTTTAATATGTAGTAAGAACATAAAGATGATTAATTATGCATGATTGACTGTGATTCTTAAATATTGCTATGATTCGATTTTAACCAATCCAAAAATCACATGTTTGCTTGGATATGAAGTATTATTCTCAAAAAGAAAAAGAAATGCGTGATGCTTGAATTATCTAAATTGATAAAATGCATGTGACTATGAGATGAATGTCAGATGTACATGATGGAATAATATAGTATTGAAGTGTCTCATTAGTATTGATGAGTTGAGTACTACGCATTGTAGGAATTGGGAAGGTAAGATTTGCAAGTGCTTGTGATGATGTAATCTTCAGGCACAATCACATCATTGTTATTGCGCACTTGATTGTACGTATATCCATATTGTTTGGCACAAGACCACTGCCTAAAGCTAGTTACTGGTGTTGGATAGGTGGAGTTATTCCAACTAGACCTAACAAAAATAATTAGGCGGCGGAGTGTCTAATTAGACTGGTGGTATGCAAGGAAAAACCCTCAACAATGCGTCCTATTCCTTCTCAAACATATAGTGATTTCTTTTTTTAGGCCAAGTGTATCCTAGACAAGCATATTTAAATTAAATAAAATCATTATAAATAATAAAAAATTTCATACATATAAATATTTTAACGCAATTACATATATAAAGTTTAAACTCAATTGAAACAACCTTATTCTAATGGATATACACTCTTGATAGTAAACAATGAACACTCTTATCCAATATGTTGAGTGCTGGCTTGTGAAATTAAATATTGTGTTTGACTTATTTTGAATGAAAATGAAATGTTGCACCTATATATTGGTATGCATGTCCAGTTTGAAAACCTATTTCTGCTTGGAATTTTTTATGTGTATGCTTGAAATTCTACTTTGCTGTAGACTGTCCTCTGGAGAATGTGTTTTATACATTCTATTCTTGAAATTACATAGCTGGTGGAACTTGGAAGATGAATCTAGCCACCAGGGCCGGTTCTGGGCCCATTCAAGGGGCCCAACCGCACAGGGCCCCAAAAAATAAGGGACCTCAAATATTAATTACTGCAACATATGTTCAATACTGAAAATTAGAGAAGATGATAATGCTTATTTTTAATAACTAAGGGGTCCAAGATTCAATTCCCACCAATAACAATTTTTACTACTTTTACATTTCCTGAGACACACCTAATTTTTTTCTCTCTCCTCCTTCCTTATTTCACTTTTTACTCTCTTCAAAAAAAACTTTCAAACTTCAATACTTTTTGATAATATTTATTGAGCAAAGTATTTTTCTTATTTAAATAAGTCATTTGTTTTTAAATTGTCAATTGAGGACCCCATTTTCTAAAAAAGAGAAATATTAAACAGGGCCCCGAGAAAATTTGCCCCGCCCCTACTAGCCACTAGAGTCTTTTGAATATAAAGGCCAAGTTACAATCCAATTTATTTCGAGTGTACGCTAGTCAGATTTTGCAACGTGTTCTTGTAAAATTACACTGCTTTGATATAGATATATGGGGATCATATTTCTTCAAGGCTATCTTCATTTCCCCTAATGTAAGGACACTGTCGTTGGCCATATATATGGCTTGGTTTTGTAGTCATCTATGTAGGCTTTGATGCATTAATTAAGATGTTGATTCAAAGCAAACTCGTGATTTTGGCTTGGTGCTTGCTGATGCAACTGTGAATGCTTTATTTTCTTTTTCATTCTTTTACATAATATACTCCCTAGTTTACACATTAAATATGAAGTGGTGGTAGTACGATTGAGATGAACTTCAGTTTCCTTGATCAACAAGATTCTCTGAACATGTGCATCCAAGAAATCATATGTTAAGTTCTGCTTTTCCTGTAATACTATTAACTGCAACTATAGATCTTCACAAACACCGGCTCCTTCAAAAGATTAAAAAAGATAATCAACCATAGTTGTCAAAAACAGCCTGCAACCGCAATTGCCAGGCCTTACAAAGAGCTCTCTATCTCAGGCCAAATCCTATTGGAAGAAGATACAGGTTATATAAGTTATGATCTCCTGAGGAAAATCTAGGCAATGTTGTCTAAGATATTGCACTTTGTTAGGCCAAGTTTCGTCAATAATCTTTACTTTTGCTTGTTGGGTTGGGCTCTAGTTTATTTAAAGTTTAGTCTTGTAAAAATTATGGACACAATTTATAGCTTGGTTGAATATTTTTTTTATACAAGCATGGTTCAATATTGAATCATCTAAAATTACACTAACGTGATTTTAGTATGATATTGAAATGACTAAAATTGATTTTAAATGGAAATAACTCAAGATAATTTTAGCATTGGATAATTTTTTTATATTAAATTTGTAATTTTGTCCCTCTATAATTTTGACACCTTTATTTTTAAATCAAGACATTTAATTCCTTATTTTTTAGAATAAGTAATTTTGATCCTTCCGTTAGTTGGTCATCTAAAGTAAAATGTTGATCTGATATTGCATATTCGTGATACTTATATAGGTTGTTGACATGACATTTATATGACAAGATTTTCAAAAAAATTATTTTGATCATTCTATCAATTAATCATCCAAAATCAAACATTAATTTGATATGGCATATTGGTGTTGATGCGATGCTTATGTAGGTTGTTGACATAATGTTTATGTGACAATGAATTAAATAAAGTGAAAATAAAAAAATTTGATAAGAGTCGAACGCATTATCTTTTATTTAAAGAAAAATAATAAATCATTAATACACTTGTTTTATTTAGATAATTTTATAAATACTATTTTACATATAAATTAGTCTAGAGTTATTAAATTTTTTGAATAATAAAAATTTATAAATTAAAATAAAATATTTAAATATATTTAATTTTACATGCATTTTTTTTATTATAAAATTTTATTTCAATATAAATTACAAAATTATTATATAATTTTTTCTTATTTTATTTTTATTTTTTAAAAACACATAAACTAATATATAGATTATTTAAGACAAATATTTTATATAATTAAAACAAATTACTTAAATTTAAAATAATATTTAAATAATCTAAAAATTAAAAATGTATTACTTTTTATAAATTAATTAAAATTTTGTATTAATTATATATATAAATAAATTTACATAATTTTTATAAATTACATAAATTAATATATATATATATATATACTGGTATAAAAAAATTGTTTACTAAATAAATTTTTATAATTAAAACGTAAATATTAACAAGTTTCCTAAAAATTAAACATTAAAATTTTATTAATTTATATAACTGGAATAAAAAATTGACATGTTAAAAAAATTTAAGTAATTTTTATAATTTACATATTAATTGAGGCAATTATATTGATTTATATAATTAGATTAAAATTAATTTGTATATTAAAATTAATTTACAAAATAAATTTTGTAAATAAGTTATATTTTAATTTACGAAATTTGAATTATAAATTAGTAAAATAAAAATGAAAATAAGTAAACTATTCAAAATAAAAATATATAAAATATAATTAAAATTATTTATATATTAGATATTTTTTAATTTATAAATTTTATGATTCATTAAAAAATTAATAACTCTTGACTAATGATATATACAAAATAGTATTTATAAAATTAATAAATGAAGTGTCTTAATGATTTATTATCTTATCTTTAAGTAAAGATCATGAGTTTAACTCCTACCAAATTTTTATTTTATTTTTACTTTATTTATCATTAAACATTATTTAAAAACAATCAATTTTGGAAATGTTGTTATCGAATCTTACACAAGTGATCACTTGGGAATCAAATCCTTTTTAGATTTTTTTTATCAAATTTGTTAGTTTTTAAACAACTTTAAGCACCAAAAAATATTCGTTATTATACAAATAAAAGATGAAAAAAGGAAGAAAAATATTAAAAATATATAAAAAAAGAGAAATAACCGAAGGCTTTAGTTTTCCTTTTGTTTAGCTACATTGAATTTCAGTCTTAATTTAATGATCGGTTCCGATCTTAATTTTAGTTGTAATTAAGAGGTGTTCATGGGTGATTAGACTGAGTTTGGCTTAATTTGAAATTTCTTTTTTTAAAATTTTAAGAATTAAAATAATTGGTGACTATAATTTTAAACACTAATTTCATACTTTGATGAATTGCAGTGCCTCAACTCAATTGGTTCATCTTTTTAGTGTATACTATAGGATGTCAAATCTAGCAACTAATGCAGGTGCTTTCATTTCATGATTTAGCATATGATAATATAAATGAAGTTAGGTACTTAGGTTATCTTCGTTGGAGAGGTATATAATCCTCTGCCGTGATAAATTCTGCTTGGCCTCAACGCCAATTCATATAATTTGCCGGCAAAACTCTAAAGCATTTTTTTTTTTTTTTTATATTGCAAAATTCTCTAGCATGACACAATTTAATTGATCTTTTACACAACACCTGTGGTTGTGACCCTGCAAGACACATTTGAACCATACACGAATTCATCAGTGTTTAAGGTATAGGACCACTGACAGCACAGTGAAGGGTCCAAGGACAAATCTGTCTTACAACAGAGTATTTATCCTTGAACAATCATATTTTTTCAACTTCAATAAATAATATGCCCAAAGTTTTTGGAGGGGTCGATGACTATTGACGTCTACAGTACATTGCTCAAATTCAACTTCAAAAATTTGAACTTTGTAATAATGTTCCAACCGGTCCACCAAACCGATGGGCTCAACAATTAAAACCTTGCCGTGTTTTATGTGGGTGTAGGTGCTTGGGCCCTTCCTTTAAGTTGGAAAATTTATGGTTCATTAAAAGTTATTGACAAAAATGATTTAATACTTAGGTTTTTTAATTAGGATTCGAAGTTTGATATTTAGTTTGGACATGGAGTCATAACTGAAAATATCATTTTATCTCAAAATAGGTCGATCCAGAAAGAAAGAATTAGTTGGATATCAAATAAAAAGTTTGAAATATCTCTGATTAAAAAAAGATTTGTAATTTTGTTGACAAATATTCAATTTCTTTGCTTAAAAGGTAAAATCTGTACGACAATAAAGACCAAATGAATAATTAAATTTTTAGTGTATTACCCATGTCTTATATAATTTTGAATCAGTTGAGTAATGCCTAATTCAGATCTCATGCAAACTGTTGAAAAATGCCTACATTTTTTACTTGTTGAAAATATACTTTTTTCTTATGTTTTGAGATGCAATATTATAAAATAATTTTTAAAATCAGTAGAACTTATTTATTAAAGTTGATTGCATGTGAGTGCTTGAAAATATACATACGAGTTGTTGATAAAGGGGAGGTAAATTAAATAAAAAAATATGATAAATAAAAAATCAAATAATAAAATGAAAAGTGTGTGAACGTAGGAAAAACGGTAGAAATTAAACATGGGGAAAGAGAAAATGTAGGGATAGCTAATGAGAGATGAAAACATGAAATGTGAGGTAATAGTGTCATTAGCTGGTGATATTATTAGAAAAAATGAGATAATAAAAGAACCAATTAAGCATTAAATTAAAAAAAGTAAGAGAATATATAACTTATTGATTATGTTAACGTTTTATTTATAAATATTTGATGCATATATAAACCATACTCCTATCATTAAAAAAATAGTTTTTAGTTTAAAACGTATAAGTAAAAACAGCAATAATAAAATCCAAAAATCAAAGGCTTTACTGACTAACGCTTGAACCAGCAGTTTACTTGACAATTTTTATCCTATTATCTTTCCTTGATAAAAAAAATAACAAGCATGTAATCAGGGTTTTAAACTTATTGGAAAGTAAAGCAAAAGGGGTAGGTTGGAGTTGGAGGAGAGGAAAGAAATTAAGATGCCTTATTTGTGGTGGGTTGCTCTGCTTTCTTTTCTAACACTAGGTCAAATAATGATGCTATAACTTTATGGAGGATTAAGAACTGGAAGTAGTGGATTTTGTGGATGGAATCCACATTTTAAAGTCAAGTACTTCTTTTTATTATTAAGAACAGAAGAGAGGTAAAAAAAAATTTATAATAATTCATACATTTTAATTGAAAATAAAATTTAACAATTTAATTTTTTCAGATAAATTTACTTTTGCTTTGTTAATTGTTAAACTTCATTTTGGTAACTCAATCTAGAAGTGGAATGAATATCATATCCTTGAAATAGAGTCTATGCAATTTCTTACAAAAGTAACAATTTATTAACTCTGTTAATAAAAATATTGGGTTAATCTGGTTGGTGGATCTTTGACCAATTTAACTTGCAAAAGCAACAAGTAAATAATACCTTGAAAACACTAAGCATTGAACAATAGTGTTGGGAGACCAGTAATTAACTTGGGGATACAAAGGACGAAGAAAATAAAATGCATCAAAACCTACAAAAGAAAATTTTGGGACCACATACGTGAGTAGTAGGATTTAGAACAACTTTCTACGCAAAAAGCCATGGGATTGGGATGGCCATGAATTTTGGGTATGACAGAGCTTTCATGCTCTCGTCATCATCAACATCGATTAATTCCAGAGTTGGTGCAGTAGGTTCCCCCTCACGAAGCCCCCACCATAGTATTGTTAGATATTAGACCACGTAGAAACTTGAGCATATTGATATATGATAATGTTCCACATGTCAGTAAAAAGTATCGTGTTTGGTACCAAATTTAGGCTCCATTTATCAACTTGTTCGTCTTTTGCAATGGACCTTGTCATTTCTTCTACTCGTTGGGTTTCAATTTGTAGGCTACCTAGACAGTGTCCCCAACATGGCCACTAGCTACTTGATAGAGATGTCGTGTGAAACATTATGCATGTTCATCTAACGACTCAACTAATTGGGATGTTTTATTATATTCATAACAATGCTCTACCAAGAGTATCTTTAATCAACGTCTTGATGAATTTAATTCTTATTATGCCTAAATCTCTTAGATAAAAATTATATTGACAAATAAGGTGAGTTTGTACTTTTTGGGGGGTGTACGGTGAGTTTGCACGTTCTTCATATAAGTTTGAAAAATAAAATTATATAAGGTGAAAATGGACTAGAATACTTAGGCAAAAGGGGTAAAAAGGCTTTTTTATGACGTTTGTTTTGCATTGGTTCATTAATAATCGTTGTTGTGGCATAGTTGTAATTTTTAGAAGATTTCTATGTTGGTTATTTAATAAGCGATGTAAAATGTTTGTGCAGATACAATCTTTTTCTCATTCCTTCTCTCTCCAAATTCATCCAACTTTGCAAACTCAATCTCCACTCTTTCGGTCGTCACCCTCATTTGCAACCTTCTTATTGGAAAAATCCTTGGTCAACTTTTCGCCTAATCCGAACTCCTATGCGTCTACCGAAACTGCAAGCAAGATCTTCGATTTACAAGTACAAGCTAGATCTACTCTTTATTTGTTTTTATTCTATTTTCGTTTTGATTTAGTGGTTCTGTTTTGCTTGCGATGGTGATTGAGAATTTGTGACTGTTGCAAGTGAGTAAACGAGCAATAATACAAGGGAAAAAATGTTTGAGATTCGTGGGTTGGTGTAGAAAGTAAATGATATCACAACTTCAGACTTTGTGTGGTGGCATTTACTATTTATACCGCAATGTCTTGTTATAATAATTTACTATTTATTATACGCTTAATAATTAGTAAATCATTTACTATTTATACCGCAATAATCCAATATAATAATTAAAATTACATCTTCAGCAAAATATTAAGAATATCATCACGTACGGCGAATTATCCCAATTATAGAATTTTAACTTAAATAAAATAAAAACAAAACACAGTGCAATCAGTTATTCATAGCTTACGAACATCCTCGATCACCACTGGCATTGTTATCGAACAATTAGTTGTAAACTATATTAGTAATTAAACTACAGTGGAAAAACTTGCTTAACTAACTCAAATTTAGTGCACAATAAATGTTTTGCTAGTGTAAGCCTGTCTCGTACTACTATGTTCGTCACAAGTATATTTATATTGTCGTTAGACGCAAGAAATAGAATTACTTTTTTATTCATCTTGCAAAGATTTATCAATTATGGCTAGTCTTGTGGACATACATAGAAATAGAGGTAAAGCTATGAGATTTTTTATTATCAAATATCTATCCTCCAAGGCTGTTAGCTGGGATTTAAACCCTCATAGAACCCATGAAAAAAAGACAAAAGAAAATTTATGAATTTTTAAAAGTCTAATTTTTATGTATTATTAATGTAAAATTTGTTACAATATCAACTAATAAAAAATCATGGTTAAATAATTATTATAAAATTGAATTAATTTACTGGTATTCTTAAATGATAGTAGTAATGAATTTTTTTACATCATGCATTATTTATATATTTATAAGAGAAAGTTGAAATTTGGAATATAAGACATATAATTTCCAATTGAGGAGAAGCAACGGGAGTAGTTGTGCGTTTTTTCTTTTAACAACGAAGAGGAAGAAACAAGGGGGGTTGAGTGGTGGAGCCTGTTGGCTGTCACTCTCTGTCCGAAGAGCGTGGTGCCACGCGCAGAAGACGTTAAAAATAAATTAATGAAAGCAACACGTGTCAGAAAATGAGTAAATTAGAAATATGGGTCCTGTCGATTAGATCCCAACATAGCAACATATTAATTCCATGGTGAGTTGGCATTGACTGTGCATCAAAATCGTTTTGGACCTCACCTTCATATACTCATCTTCCCTCTAATACGGGATGTTGTTATGATTAGGGTATAAATAATTGAGTTAGCTTAATTTATAGCAGTATTTGTTTCAATAAATTAAAATTTTTTGGACCTCTGACCCTCTTTAGTACAAAAAATAATAATCTTGATTTACTTAATTTAACATAAAGTTTAAATTTAATTTGTTTATTTATTAGTTTTATTAATCACTATATTAATAAATAAATTAAAATTTACAATGAAATTATATTAAAATTGTGTTGGTAATTTTTTTTGAAAAGAATTCGATTTTTTTCTAACAACAAAGTGTTTTGAAAAAATTGTTATTGTTTAACTTGTCAGTTATTATTTTTGTATTTTGTAAGAAATGTAATATAATTTTAATTTTTACTTGATGCGGATTTTTAATGATTTTATACAGAGACTAGAGAGAGACCAAGACTTGTTTATAATAAAGCTACGAATGATAAGTCAAAGTCTTCCTTGATTCAATAAGCAATAAAACATTTCTGATCCTTAACTCATTAAACAAAAGTGGAAATGAGTAAAAACTATTTCAGTTTTATAGAAGAAATTAATTATTAATAAAATTAATGAATATTCATGAGATAAAAAAAATAACAACAAAAAACGAAAAACTATAAAAATATAGAATATTAGCTACATGGAACCTTTCCTTTACTCTCATTTATCCCACAATTCTATCACTGGGAATCTTCAAACAGAGATTGAAAAAGTTTATGAAGGAAAAAAAATCTATCCAATCTAATTGACTTTTTTTTATAATATCATTTAATTAATTTTATATAATTTTTCTAAAATAAATAGCTCTTTAAAATTATTTAATTGGTTTAAAGTGGACCATTTTTTTATAATTGGTCTATAGAATCTAATTTTAAAATATCTTAAACAAAAAATTAATTTAATTCATCAAAATACAATAACTACAAGTTTGAAAAATATTGTTTCTGTTTAATGGTAAAAGAAAAATATTAGTATTATTTTGAATTAATGAAAATGCTCCTAAAAAATAAATAATGAAAATGTTAAAAAGAATAGGGAAGAAGAATGTCTATCTTTCTCTGAACTGCGTTATGTGCCTAGCTAAGCATGGTGGAAAGCTATCCACTCTCATTGTCTTTCTCCAAATATAGCAACTCTCAATTCCAACCTCTTCAACTTCCATCTTCCATCCCATGCCCACTAAATTCTCTTCTCTTTCACCTTCACTCCAATTACTTCAATTGAGTTGAGACTTCCATCTTCCACTACTATTTTCAAACTCTCTCTCACACACACTATACCTTTCCTTTTCTCGCTCCCTCTTTCTTTTTCACTACAACTTTCCCGATTCTGTATCAACTCTGCTTCAGTTCAGCATCCTCACACCCTCTCTATCATCCACCTATTTTATTTGTTTTCTTTTCTTCCATTTTCATTCTCTCTTCTCACCCCTTGTTCCTTTCCACTTCTTTTCTCCTCTAATCTAATCCTTTTGGTCTCTATAAAATCGAAGAGCTTCATGGACTCGTGGCTTTAAGAGACTGAACTCGTGTCCTTCTCTGTTGGGTAGTGTAAAAGAAAAGAGAAAAAACAATGTTTTTTCAGCTGTTGCCTTTCTGCTCAACCCGAAATTCAAGCTACAAACTTGCTATAGCGAATTAGCAACACTGTTGGGGACACTGTTCGGGAGTCAATTGTTGTTTGGTCGTGTTTAATTGTCTTGCACCCGACCCGGTTCTGTTGCATGTGATGGAATCTTGGAGCTATGTCCCTGAAGAAAAGGAGTGTGTCTCCATTGAGGCACTGTCACCTCCCAACACTCTCGGGAGGAGTAAAAATTCTTTCTTGGGCTGGGAACTCAAAACCCCATGTGGTTTTTCCAACGACATGTTGGGTTTGGGTCACCACAGCATTGAGAATCAAGGTTTTGAGGAATTGGGTTTTCCTGAAATGTTGGGAAAACACATGTCCGATGATCTAATTGGGAGTGTTCCAACCAGAAAGGTGGATGGTAATAGACAACAACAACACAGTGACAGAATCACTGGCACTGTTGTGGATGCCCCAAGTGGGTTGTCTCAAAGAGGGGACTCAAATTCAAAGCTTTCAAACTCAAATTCCCTCATTGATTTGAAGCTGGGTCGATTTGCTGACCATGGAGATTTCACTGATCGGGCGTTTTCCAAAGTTTTGTCTTCTTCTGAGTCATCAACGCCTCCTAAGAGAGTGAGAGCTTCAGGGTTGCACTCTCAGACTGCATATTGCCAAGTCTATGGCTGCAACAAGGATCTCAGCTCCTGCAAGGACTACCACAAGAGGCACAAGGTGTGTGAGGTTCACTCCAAGACTGCCATTGTTATAGTCAATGGCATTGAGCAAAGGTTTTGCCAGCAATGTAGTAGGTTGGTCAACCTTTCTTCATCTATCAATTCCAAGCTGCTAAATATGTATTACTATGGCTTGTCATCTTTTGGTGCCTATTGATTGGAATACTAGAACATGACTCTTTACCTACTCAATTGTATGTCATAGGGTTCTAAAAGGCTTTTATCTGCTTTTGTTTACATCATTTTCCTTTCCCCTTTTTTTATATGATTAAGGATAGTTTTGCTGCTTCTCATAATGGACAAGTTTGACATGAGAAGCTGTGTTGTTGAGATATATAGTTCTGTTGTAATGTTTAGTATGATATCCAGGTTTCATTTGCTGGCTGAATTTGATGATGATAAGCGGAGCTGCCGAAAACGCCTTGCAGGTCATAATGAGCGTAGAAGAAAACCACAAATGGGTATTCACCCAGGAAAGTCTGGGAGGTTGCTTCAGCCATGTGGGGGTAATTATATATATTCTGAAATTAGTTCGTGATATAATTCTCCTCTCCTCTGTCCTACACACTTTCCTTTTCTCTTAAATTCCCATCTTTTCTTTTGGTCACATGCACGTTAATCCTTTGCATTCATCATTGATTAAATTTCATGTGATTGACTGCTTGATTATAACTTTGTTGGCACCAAAAAATATAGAAGCATGCGTGCCTTTGAAAAGCTGATCCCTTTTCTTTGTCCATTTCTACCTTTTCAAAGGCTTAATGTAATATGCCCATACAGCCTCAGAAATGATTCAAAGTTTTTCTTCGCCTTTCTATTTAACTTAATCAGATTTTGATTCCAGTCCATACTGTGGTACATTTATCATACAGTTTTCTGTCAAGTTTCATTTTGATGCCAATGTCATTATTAAGTCCTTGTGTTCACACAATCACAATTCAGAATATGTAATGTGGTTCAGTTTAAATTATATTCTAGAAATAATTTGCTATGTGGTGTCCTGCTTTGTCAATTGTCACCCTCCAGAATAAATGTGGATTTTCAAATGCTGATTTACCTGATGAATATACATCTGTAACACATGAACTGCCATCTTATTGCCCCATTTGTTTCAAAATGTTTATTCTCTGACATTTTTTGATTATATGCTGTTCCTTATCGGTTGTCAGTTTTGACCTTGTGCAAATTAACTTTTTTTTTGGGTACACTTGTCTAAACTAGATTTAATTTGGATTCTTTTGTTATGTGGTGGATGTGAACATTAAGTGACTTATTCAACAAGAATAATGGTGCTCTCTCTGAGGGGAAATGATTTTCAGCAACATTCTTGTTCAAAAAAGACAATAGAGCCTTATCCCTCTTGGTGAGGTTGGTTACATGGGTCGTACAACGCCATTTGGCTTGGTTAAAAACCAAAATTTCAGAGTTGTTATTTACTATGAGGTCCCTCTTGAGTCTTGACAACTTCTTCCAATGTCTTTCTTGGTCTACCTTTCCTCCTATTCACATGACAAAAAACCATGCAATCTATTCTTCTCACTAATGCCACACATCCATCTTCTATTTAACACTATACTTGTCTGAGTAAAAGGTTTCCCATTAGGAATTAAGCTATCTCCTTTTTTATGAGTCATTAACATGTCAGGTTATTAATAACATGAAGTCCAATCAACAGCGAACTTTATTTCCCAGTTTTTGTTCCATATTACTAACCTTAATATTCTATCATATTGGTTGGCTACTGCCTCTCGTTTTCTGTCTCTAAATAGAAAAGGAGAAAAGAGATAAAGCAGTGTGAGAGTTTCCATATGTTACTGTTTTAATTTTTTTAATTGCATTATCGAATGAAATAAACTTCTTTCATTCCCATGTGCTAAAACATCAAAAGTGTGTCACAAAATTTCTAGTATTTTTTTAATATTCAGAAACTCTTGAAATTGGTCACTGAACTGTATGTATGGGATGTGCTTAAATTCTAAAGTTATTTTTGTTCCTTCAATAAATTTTGAACTGTTTCATTTACGCATAGTAGTTAATTTAGATGTGTCATGACTCTTTTAAGAACTGATTCCCTGACACCAGTTTTATCTACTTTTGTAGTCATCTGATATTAGTAAAGTTAATTGAATTGAATTTTTATAAGGATCATGTGGTTGCAGATAGCAGATTCCAGGGATCCATGCTAGCATCATCTTTTATCTGCCCAGAGATGCTTCCAAGTGGGGTCACGTGTTCCGAGAAATATGGTATGAGTGACTTTTGGAGACCTATCAAAGCAGAACACGGGACTGGTTTTAGGAATCTTTCTTCTATGGCTGCAACCAATGGACATCCTCTGTCAAGATCTTTAATTCCATCATATAACGGAAAACAATTTCCTTTTCTTCAAGAAAACAGTGCTACATCCACCACAGGAGGCATCTTCTGTGAGAGCAATAGCCCCTATCCATCTTCCCTTGTGGCCCAAAATTCTGGATTGAGACCACTATTCCATGACAGTGTAGGAAATGAGGACTTCAATGTTTTTGATACCTCCTCAAGTGTTCAAGGATTATCGGGAATTTCAGACTCTTGTTGTGCTCTCTCTCTTCTGTCAACTCAATCCCAGAACTCTTCAAGCCAATCATCAGGAATTCCCTTGGCTCACTCCTTGGTTATTCCAAGCAGTCATAGCCATCACTACAACATGAGTCAGGTCTCTGAAAAGATAGGAATAAGCTCACAGACTTCTTCAAGCCGAGTGTCTGATAGTTTTCCATCAGAACTAAATCATGCAGATGGAAGTCATCTCAGTCCTGTATTAATATCAGACAATAATGATATTGTAAACTTTGTTATGGCAGATGGTATCTTTCAAGGTTCAGATTACTTGAATGTAAAAGATCGTCTTTCCGGTGAAGATGGTGCAACCATTGACTTGCTACAATTGTCATCACAGCTTCAGCGAGTTGAGCATGAGAGACAATCCTTGCAGGTGACGCAAGAGAATGATTCTTCTTGCACTCTGCGGATTACATAAAGTGCTTTTGGAAGAGGTACGTTGTCCTCTTTTGTGAAAATTTACTCGCTTGCTTTTTCTCCATGCAGCAGACTATGTGAGCATTTTGCTGCAGGTAAACTTATAGTTAGCACTGCACACTTTGCACTAGCATGAAATCATGCTTTCTCAATTCCTCTGCTTTGGAGGAAAATGGAAAAATGAAATCTGGGGCAGTCGTTTAAGGCTCTATATTATCAAAATGACTAATCAAATTGTGTGAACTACCACCATAAACCATTTGTGAAAGAAATATTTTCTTAATCAAGCTTTTTTATTAAATTATAGATCTTTTTCCTATCTAATTTTGATATCAGTGTAAAAGTAGTACAAATGATGTGTTGCTACATTAATGACTTTGACATGAACAACTTGCATTGTCTGTCAAACTAATTAAATACTGTGGCATTAACAACACATTATTGACTGTAAGTATAAAACTTTTTTAACACTAATAATACATCAAATTCAACTCCACTGCTTTTGGGTCTCTATTCAATCAAGTCATCCTCCCCCTTAACTGCTTAGGGGGAATGGTGTACTTTTTCATCCAGGTTATGGAGACAAGGTGAAGGAAAGACATTTTGTGCTTTCTGGCAGCATTTCCCTTTGTTGTGAAGTAAATTTACATAAACGGAATTCTGAATTATCTCACTACGTATATCAATTTAGACGATAAAAGTTTTATTTTCCATTCAATGTAGGAAACAAATTGTGAAAGCATGTGACAGACACGCCTACGCCAATCATCTTGGACATTGTAGGGCACATGGAAATAGAAACTTCAAATGGTGACATTCTCATCTGTTGATAACTATTTAAAATAGCTTGCTTGTGCTGATTCGGTTCAAGAACATGTCTGCAGAATAACTGATCTACTAAACACGCTAGGCTATATCTATGATATTTGTTGGGACACAATTGTCCCTCTCAGTGTTAATATAGCCATCTGAATGTAATAAACAAAAAGCCTTAGATGTATCAAAATGTGTTTTTCATGGCATAAACACTTCACATCAGGGCCATTGTTTACTAGAATTGACGTTCAATTAAGTGACAACTTTGGTAATTTTGTCGTACTGAATTATTAATTATTAATCCTGCATGGGGTATTGTAAAATAAGGACAAACTTTAGATGTAATATTTTATGTTTCTTTGCTACTGTTATTTAATTAAAATTAGAGTTTGATCCAAAGGAACGAGTCAAACTGTGGAAGCTAGCCTGTTCTTGCTGGAATGAGGAAAGTAAGCAATTTTTTTCTCTCTTTTAGAATATATATACTGAAAAAGGAACTTTACATAAATTTGATGAGACAAGCAAATTCACCATCATCAATCGAGGAACCGGAAGAGGTATATGCCAGACCAACTCATTAAGCTTGTTGAGAAGAGGGTCACTAAATTCAACTCTTCAAGCACATATCATTAGTCAAGATGCCAGCCACACTGTATTTTATGGTATTAATCATTTTCAATTTTTCATGCAAAGACGTAAACCTTCAAATAGTCTCTCGTTCCATAAGTCAAGATGCCAGCCACACTGTACTTCATGGTATTAACGATTTTCAACTATTCAAGCAAAGACGTAAACCTTAAAATAGTCTCTCGTTCCGTAACCACGTGGTACAGCAATAGCATACAAGGATGACTACCAAGTACTACCAACACTAAAAAATAAAGTCAAAAGCCAGACCATCAGTACATTGCTATCATATGAAAGGGAAATTATTTTCACACCATTTTATTTTTCTCACACATACTAGCACTACTTACTGTGTGTTTGAATTCAAGTTTTGAACGTGGATTTCTTATTTTTCATGTCAAATTCATATAAAAAAGTAAAAGTTACAATTACTTGCTTCAAACTAGACATGGATCCGTCGTTGAAAACGTTTAGGCGGACACTTGCTTAAATTTATTAATTGTGACTAATGCGAGGTACATTTCTCTCATTTAAAAAAGTAGTATAAAAAGGTGATTGTTTCGATACCTTAAATATTAGGCTTTTTTTATATTTTGAATGAAAAACAACTATTTGTACATTAAAATCACATTAGGAATAAGTGATTTTAAATTTTGTAATTGTAAAATTCTATAAAATTTACTTACGTGCACATTATTATCAAACAAATAATAAGCGAGTTTTGGAACCGCTTCTTATCTAGATAATAATATTTATACTATTTTTATTATATATTTTAAAAAATAAGAAGAAAAACACGCATTATATGACATTTAAAATTCTACTTTTATTTTCTAAAATAAGTGTGAATATTTTAATAATAAAATAACAAATGTCATTAAACACTTTGAACGGTAGCCATTGGGTGGTACTAGGAACGTGATCAATAATAAAATGGGAAAATGCCAGTTCCTAGGAAAGAATAAACAAAAACTACCGTAGGAATAGACGTGGCTAATTTGCTTTTTATTCTTAATTTTAATTTTTCAAATTATTAATTAATTTGTTAACTAGCCAATAAAAAATCATCCCTTTGAATTCCTGTAAAATGTTTTCCTACGATGAACCAATGGTTTAGATTGGTAGGATTCTCTTTCATCTTTTATTTAGGAAGAACTTTTTAATAATAGATATGATCTTTGTTGTTTTCGATTCACATAATTGTACATGATTTTGGTTGTTTGTCCCCAATAATCTTTATTTTCTCTTTAATTTTTAATATAATGGAGTGTGTTGTTTTGATTGTTGATGTGTTCGATGTCAACCTAATCGAAATTGTGCTCCTCAATTTGTAGTAGCATAAGATTTTGACTAAAATAAACCATGATATGTTTAACTCTTGGTTTAAGTTTGAATTTGAATTAAATCTGATAAATTTAAAAAACATGAAGAAATGAATTTCTTTATAAAATAGTTCTAGGCTTTTAATTTTGGCTAAATGAACTATTTAATTCTTTATCTTATTATTTATTTATTTTATTCTTTTATCTTTTAAAAAAAAAAATTTTTTTCAATTTAGTTCTTTGATTCATTGAAGATTAATATCATTAATAATTTAAGAATATTTTTTTTAAATGAAGTGAAGGAAAAAGAGAAAAAATTGAAACAAAAAAGTTCATTTTTAAATGATTAACAAAATCAATCTTAAATAAATTGAAAGATACAAAATAAATAAAATAAAAAGACCAAATAAACTTTTAAAAAATATAAAAGACTAAACTAAAAAAAACAAATGAAAGTTTTTAAAAGATGAATGATGAAACTGAAATAAAAAAAAAATGGGTCATTTAGGCTTTAACTTTTAAGCAAAAATAGCAAGATGATAAGTACCTGCACATCAGCTAACATGAACTATAATACTTTACAAGGATGCACTATACGATAACGAGTATGCCCGTATTACGCACAAATGACAAAGCACTGAAGCCATCCACCCGAAAGGAGTAGTTGGTGTTAACAATTTTTTTCTTTTTGCTTACATTCATCACAGTTCTAAGAGATCAGTTAACTATTCTAAGGGGTGAAAAAGAAAAAAAAGAAAAAGTAATGATTCAAGCAACTTAATTAATTTTACAATGCAAAAAGCTACAAAAAATACATGTGGCAGTAAAAATCTACCCTCCTAACTCCTAAGTAAACAACAGGACAGAATTCTTGTGCTAAGCATGTATGCATCTGTGTTCTACTTCTGTGCATATAATGAACCCATGGGGATGCCTTCTGTTTTAACAATCTGGTGCACATGACTTCAAAATAGTAGATGACCCCTTTATGTTTTCCACATAGATGATTCTCCATACTTAAGTCAATAACATTACCACACAAGCTAAAGTGTCTAGGAGTGTACTCAGTAAAGAGAAAACTAGTTTTGAAGTTGCATTTGGCAGCCATGGATAGCCATCCGGAGGTGGCATTACACAGTTATCTCCATCGAAATAAATTCTTCGCGGAAAACCCCATCCCTTATCAAATGTGAAGGATGATTTGTCCTTTTGGAATAAGACCTCAGACTGCACATTCCCAAGGGGTCCTCCTGAAGTGAGTAAATTATTGTAGAACTTGACTCCCCACAGCATACCAGTATCATCTGCAAAACCAGATCACATAATAATCATATAAGAATTGGAATATTTTGTACACAAGTTTATCTAGGACTATATGATAGTGCTTGATAGAACTTACTTAAGCCCACATACGGTGTAAGTGGCTTGAAATTAAAGCTGAAAACCTGCGTTACATTATCAAAGTTCGGGTACTGAACAACAAGGTTCCATTGCGAATAGTTCATTCTGTAGTTGAAATTTGTGATTGTGATCTTGTCCCTCCAGTACTCTTTATATTGAAGCTTCACGTGCCAATGCACTCAAATAGGACACATGTGATTTGTGCACCGGATTAGAGGTGTATTTGTAGCTTTGCCTGGTGGTGACATAACTGAAGCTAAATGCGGGGAATTAGGACCGTAAGAATAGTTCAGAAAAACATATCAGAGGACAGTTTCATATGTAAACAGAATGATGAATTAAGGACTTACTCTACACAGCTGCCAGGTTCTGTTTTGTTTTGGCAACCACAGGTGCAGGTAGGGCAGTTTACTACTGTATTGTTATAGAAGGATAAGAGAGAAACACAGCAAGTTGGGGTCTTCTGAGCCAGGAATTGAGAATATGAGCAGGTAACATTCCAGGTCACTGCCAAAAATATATGCAGATTAAGCTAAACCAAATCTGAGAAACCAAAACTTGGGTTTCATACTAATAATTTATCTGAACAATTTATAAAGCATAAATAATCATGTCTAGTTACTTCACCACTTGCTATAAAGGAAAATTGGAAGAGTTCTCTTGTTGAAAATTCAATGAAACTAGCCCATCCACTATCTGTTTCTATAAGATACGTGCACTCATTACTATACAAACAATTAGATACAAAAGTAAATTCAGTTTTGTAAGGGAGCAAATTTATATAATTAAGTCTAATGTTTACATATATTATATCTAGAAACTACAGGTTTTTCAGCTAAGTTTAGAAAGAAACATGTACATATATTCAAAATTTCAAGTCAATGCATTATACAAGTAACTTACTCAATACCTGAGTGTTTCTCCTCTTGTCGTTGGTAATAAATTTAGTTGGTTTCACAATCTTGGCAGGGCCACAAGTATAACCAGGCCCTGGTGCTTTGAGGGTAAAATTTTTTGGCAGTTTGACGGTTTTTTTAGTTGTTCCAGCTGAACCAACACTTAGTTGAAATGAACTTATTGCATTTTCAGGGTCCTGGGCCCATGAGGTCAAGACTGCCCCAGAGTAACAATTTGTAATCTGCTGGTTGTAAGGAGTTCCAGGCAGTAAATCCACTACAGTTGGGTCCTTCTTACAACAATGAGGGATGTTCTCTTTGAACCTTCAACAGTCTCCTTGTTCTGTGGTTTGGCATCCCATTACATTCCAAATTACTTCCTTTTTTGCCCATGTCCACCTAGTATCCATCCAGGAGCCTGAATATGGCGATACTGTTGAAAGTTGCAGATTGTAACAACAGCCTGTACAAGCAAGAAAGGATTTAAACTATTATAGAAACAGGGAAGACAGGAGCTAATATTTACTTACATATAAATTTAAAGGTAATAGCTTTAACCTAAAGACATTCATCGTCTAGTTCAAAGTTTGTTACTTATACTATGTCAAAAAATATTAACCAATTAACCATAGGAGAAAACTTAGATACAGTTCCTTAAGTGTTGCTTGTATTGTTCTCTAATCAGAATTGAAGTTTCACCTCGATAATCTGCTTACATGGCTTGCTGGAACATGGAGTTCTAGCTATTGTGTTAGAAATGGAGTTTAACATTAACCATATTAAAGCTTAACCAATCAGACACCCAGGAGGTCCTGCTGAAACATGGCCTGTACAACTTGGAAGATCCATCAAGCCTAATAGTAGTGCTATATAGCTCTTATTTCTTACTCCAAAATGCTTTTCAGGTTAAATGTCAAAACTCACAATATAATGTCTTTCTCACATTAAGAAAGTTATGATCACTTACAATATAGCCGTCTGGAGTCCAGCTTATGACATCCCTTTTATTGTAATATATTCAGTTGGATCAAGTACATCATAGGTTTCTGTATATGAACAACCATGAAAAGTGGAAGACTTAATTCTCATCAAGTATACTTAAAGCAAACAATTTTACGGAACAAAGCCACATATATATCTCTGGATTGTTTCTCAAGTGGAGATTAGAGAAGCCCTAAAAATAGTAATTGTATCCATGCCTATGGCAACATCACACACACTTTCTTCAAGTTAGAAAAGAAACAGATAGGCACTTTTGCCTTTTCATTTTCCCCTCTTCACTCAAAAGATGCTTAAAAAGATATTTATTATGTCACATCCCCATATAATCACCAAAAGAACATCAATTTTAAAAAAGTGCAACCGGGCTTTTGTCTATACTTCTACCAAGAGAACTAGTAGACAACAATACCCAACCAACATGGTAAGCATTTAACCATAAAAAAACAAATTATATGGCAAATACCAGTCTCAGCAATCTATAAGACAGTATACAGACAAATCTCTAGGAAACTCTAAAGGAAACAAATTGATTTCATTGCATGACCAAATAAGAACCTTAAAAAAACAAAACACTGAAAACAGTTGAGAAAACATCAGAGAAGTCCCCCAAAAAACATAAAAATAAAAACTAGTTAAACTGTTTGCTTTTGCACCTTTTGTTTTAATGAAAAAAGGGGAATGCCCTTTAATCTTCATGACAACTCTACTGAAGAGGGTACTAACAGTGAAGTAAAGTTGATATCCAAGGACAAGTGAGAATGAAAACGAAGAAGTACCTGTAGAAGTGAATGTAGTGCACAAGAGCAGTGGCAGCAGTAAGATGGCAAAGAAGTCACCACGGAGGACAACAGATCCAGCGGTTGGTAACCACAGAGTCACCATTTCTTCCTTCACAGATTTGCTTTAACAATGTAAATGTAGCTAGCTACAACTCAAGATAGCCACCACCACTTGACAAAGTTAAGGTTTTGAGTTTGAGTTCAACTGAAAAAACTCTTATATCTGTAACACAGTTTCACTTGTCAAATATCAACGATAACCTTGTGACTGTGACAGTATCATTTTCTCTTGTGTTTTCAAAAATAAATTTATTAAACACTTCAGCTTTTTGAGTGAGTGCCACCAGAAGCCGGTCACGTTGACGTCGGTGAGGGAGGGCGCCGTACGATCCGTGCCTGTGAGGAAGTGAGTCAAAGGTGCGCGTTTTCGAGACAAAGTGCTGGTGTAGGAGTTCGTCACCGCCGTGCGATCTGTGAATAAACGCTGGTAACATTGCACTGTTTCGAGGCAGCGGCGGTGAGGGCAAGAGGGGAGTCAGAGTTCGTGAGCCAAGAAGGCGTGATACATGATTATATTTAATTATTGACAAATCCTATCCCTATAAATTGAATATTCAGATTATATTTATTTTATTTTTTCAAATTTTATACAGTAGATATAGAAGTCGTGTAAAAAATTTAAATCAGTGTTAATTTATCTTCTATCTATCAATAAAAGAGTGTTGGTTTGCCGCTGCTTCCAACTTCGACAGGTTCGACAGTAGTTTCTCCATCCACCAATCCTTAGCTTCGAATAATACAGTCAAATTTCACTTAATAATATAATTTATATATTTCAAAATATTTATTTATTATAAATTTTACTTATATAAAATCTTCTATATATAAAAATTAAAACAACTATATTGAATAAGAGCTTTTTTAAAGAATTATTCTTTATCATTACAATTGATTCTTTTTAACTACCATGTTTCAATTTAAAAACAATCTAATAGGATCATTTAAATGATTAATTCTAAATGTAAGATATAATTTATATATTAAAAATTATTTATTATACATTTTGAAAATATTTATTTTGTGCACCGTACAAAAGAAAATACTACTTTACTTTTAAATCTTAAACTCATTTTGAATTAATAATATATTATTTATAATTTATTTTTTAAACATATATTTTTACTAATATTTTATTTTAAGTAGAAATGCACATCTTATTTAGATTTTAAGTATTTTTTTTAAATTGAAAGAAATTAATTATATTTTTAAATAAATTATATATAAGTTTCTAATTATATTTTAATTCAAACAATATATAAATATAATGAATAGAAAATAATTAAAGATAAAAATATAAGTTTGTTATTTAATTACTTAATTATTAAACTATTTGATTTATATTTAAAAAATTATAATAATAAAATATGTTGTGAAAAAAATTATAAAAAAGATAATATGATGAATATGAGTATGAGTATAATTTGATACCCATCTTGATTTTCGCTTAAATAATTTAGATAATATCCATATAAATATTTATACACGATATTATGTATTTTTTCATCACAGGATGAATTTGGTACGATAACAGCATGTAGTTTATTTCCCATGCCTACCTGTGTAACAACCTAAAATTATTCTAAATAATATAGTTTTATTTGGGTTAAATTTTGTAAGAATTGTTGAATAATATTTAATGAACAAATCCTAGTATAGATTTTTAAAATGTATAATTTATCGTAAACATAAAAGTTGATAAACTGATATATATATATATAAACAACCAAAGTTCATTTGTTACACAAGTCGTGCCTTTCGAATACATTACTTTTACTTCTAGAATTTTCACAGTCACCTTAATTAACATTATTATTTATGTACAAAATCCTACAACCCATGTCTTTGTTTTCAGAAAATCTCTCCAATACTTTCTTATTCACTTCCCACGTTTATTGGTTCCATGGCTGAGTTTGGATAAACTGGAGCAAACTGTAAGAAGGGATCATTTGGATTAAATAGACCACTTAGTACAGAGACTGGAAAATGGGTACCTTACACGTATGATGGGATGCATAGTTAAGATATAACAATTTCTTTCTTCATCGATGTACCATCCAAGGTGTAGCGCATCAAAAAATATGATGATTGACACCATCTAAAATAAAAATATAAAACAAATCTAGTGAGAAATAAATTTCTCAGTAGGAAAAATCTAAACCATCAAAACATGTTAGTACGTTAGTATATCATCATAAAATAATTATGCAACTATATGAATGCATGAAATGAATTTTTCCTAGGGTGCACATGACCTCTACATCTCGTACTGTATGTAGGAATGTTGCGGCCGTCTTATGCTAATCATGCATGCCTTTCCATGTGATTTGCACATGGTCTCTCTACATCTCGTACTGAATGTAGTCTCAAATTCTGTTTCACAAATCTCTTAGAAACATGAATCAACATATCATTAATCAAAATTCCATAAGTAAATCATATCTCATTATGAAAAGATACCATAGCATCACCAATTTCCAAAAGTATGATTAAACCACCATACTTTATTCAAGCAAAAATCATACCAGCTTGGGCAGGATAATTGAATATCTTCAAGCTACAAAAAATCATGTTAATAATCTAACTAATAAATCATAATACATCTCCTCTTACTTACTGATATATATGTGTTGTAATAAACATGTGTTGATTGTTTTAATCGATTATAACTCTTCTGTAATTGATTACATAAGACTGGGTATCTATAAGGACGAAGATTGACCGGAAAGTCAGATTGGTGTAACCAGAATGACCAAAATGGATACAACTTGGATGACTATAAAATGAATAGGTGTGTCCGGTGGAGTGTGAGACCACACTCACGGACTGAACTAAGGTGCAATTAGGATACACTATGGTACTGGTCCATTTAGATTGAGAATGACGTGGCTGGCGGTGAAAGCTAAGGTGAAGTCCAAATATTTAGGCTCACGGGTGAGGCATGACAACTGACCGAATATAACAGGTTTTGTCACCGGAAAGAAAAAAAAATCAAATTGATACAAGTAAGAAAATGATTCAAACAGTGAAAGTGATTTCTACTTTCAGCTTTAGATTTTGCGTAAATCACACAGATAGACAACATATTATTCCAATTTCCAAGTAAAAAAAGTGAACGTGTAGTTATTTTTTATTTTCTAATGTTTTTTTATAGAGATGAATTTTCCATTATTTATGTAGCAGTTTATTATTACTGAAATTTCTTATGTTAACAACTTAATGTCTTTTGATGTATTATTTTTTATAAAGTTTATCCCTGTTTTTAAATTTAGAATTTACTGTTAATTTGAAAAAATATTATAAATTTTATCTTTGTTATTTTTTAATAAGCATAAATGTTGACAGTTAAATTTGAAAAAAAAATTAGGGTCAATTTTCCTAAATTGAAAAATTGGGATATTTGAATAGGTCAAATTAAAAAGTTAAAAATAATTTTCACTAATAATTTAAAACGTAAACTTAAAAATGACCATTAACCTTGATATTTTGTTTGGTCTTTTCTATTATCTTCTATTATCTAGGTAGTAGTTTTAAACTGTTTTACTTTTTAAAATTTATTTAAAAATAATTGAAAATAACGATTGGACTTTTATTTTATTTAAAAAATTAGTTTTACAAACTAATCAACATAATTTGATATTAATTTATAAATATTTTAATTAATTCTTCACTTAATTTTGTTAATGTTTATAATTTTTTTTGGTTTGAACATTTGTTGAACTTTATAGATTTTATTGCAACTGAAATTAGTAAAACGAAAGAAAAAGTTCAGAATCATATTTTAAACTAAAAAATGAACAATAATTATCGTTCTTCATAACAAAAAAATAAAAATATAAACAACTTTTATATATAAATATCCTATATATATATAAATTTTGTGTTTTTGTCATTTTCTTTGCTTTATATTTTTTATTTTTAATATATTATTTTATTTAATATATTTTCTATATTTTCTATAATTATTTATTAAATAATTAGATTAAAAAATTTATTTATATTTTTTTAAAAAATATCATTAAAAAAGTTAAAAACGTAAAAAAATTAAAGAAAACAAAAAAAAAATAAAGGTTGTTAAAGTCGTGAACAGTTACACCCGGTAATCGGTAATAAATATAGACCGTCCATTATTTTATTAATATATCTTACGGTTATAAACACTACTTCACGGGTGTACCCGATTTTTCGGACTTCATATTAGACTTGGCCGTGGCTGATGACGTTTTCTCACTGCTCTAATTTTGTTTTTAAGGAAAATTTAAGCAACAAGGTGTCCATCACCTTTAAAAACAACGAAAAGGCGGAAAAGCAAACAAAAAACATATAATGGTGGTTATGTACATCACCAGTTAGGTCATCACATAAATAGACTAATACTTTTTTCTTACCGAAAAATAGACTAATATAAAATGAAATATTTTTTTATTAGTGATACAAAACTCTTCTTTTACGTAAGATTTTAAATTTAATTTTTATAAATGAAAAAAATATTAAAATGAGAGATTTTATTAAAGAAGACTTACCAATTTTTTAATAAAAATTAATCATCTAAATATTAATAAATACTTTGTATTAATAAAAATATAAATTTAATATTTTTTCTCACATATTTCTCTGTCCATAGGACTTCAAGCTCCGTGAAGTAACTCTACTGGTTCTCCTGCACCTTCTCTTTAATTGCTAACAAAGTTTCATGACAAGTTACTGAAGTCAAAGTCGTCTCTCTTTGTATTGCTTAATAATGGTATCTTTCTTTTTTATTTTTTCTTAGATTACCACATACTTTTTAGTGGAACAATCTTGTAATGGATAACAAATTTCTTTCTAAATATTTAATTTAACTACTTATTTTGATCATAAGTTTAAAATAATTGCCGCCAGTTAATTCAGGTATTTAATGACAATAGTGTCTATTTTATTGTTAACTATAATATAATTCCATGCTAACTTTGATATGGATATTATAGTTTAAAAGTTTATGTAACAATAAAGAAAACACTTAAGAAATCATCAATAATATTTGCTACTAATGGTCATTTTCTTGATGGAACAATACATTGAGTCTTATTAGTTACTCTACAGTATTTTTCATATGTAAAAATAAACAAATAATAATAAATTTATAATAATTAACACAATTTATTTACTCAAGTGCATCCTCAGTGATAATCACTAGTTACTCTACAGTCTACCCACACTCTTAGCCTAAACCTCATATTTTAATGGCCCAATTAATTTAAAATGATATTTTGTTTTATTTGATGTTTTCAATGGACATAAGCTACCGAATGTAACGCGTTGGAATTGGCGTGTTGCTGAGCAGTATTGTATTTAGAGAGAGTGGGAGTGTGAGAGTGATTCATTTGGTTTCAGAATGAACGGCTTAAGAAGTGAAAGAGCCCCTCTCTTGGAGGCAGAGCGTGCTGTAAGTCTATTTCTCTGTTTTATTCTTCCCTTCTCTTCTTGGTCCATATGCACACTGATATTCATTGCTGCTCACCTTCAGCTTCTGCTTCACCAATTTGGCCACACACAAACAATTTTTGTCTTTTCTCAATTAATTGTGTGGTGAATTGTAAAAAACACGCTTTTTTCCACTGCCTCTGGTATAATAATAATAATAATAATAATAATAATATCCTATTGCACTGTTTGAAACTTTTTTTAATTTTTGATATGCTTCTCTGCGTATATTTCAGTTTCTGTTCAGCTCTGTTCTGTAAGCGTAAGCTATGCTCAGTTGAAAACATAATAGGACTTGGAAGTCTTTATTATTTTTGTCATGTGTCGTTTTTTCCTTTTCTTTTTGAGGGCTGAGTGAGATTAAAATTGGTTTAATTATTTGGTCTCTGTAACCGCGTAATCTTTTCCTTTTATCTCTATACCTGAAAATTACTAGTTTTTAGTCCCTGCACATACATTTTAACTCATTCAATTTCCTATACCTACACTTTTTAGTTCCCACTGGCCACTTTTACATTTTAGTTCATTTTAGTCCCCACAATTTTTGGACGATAGGGACTAAATTGGATTAAAAAAGGGTATATTTAGGAACTAAAATGAATAAGTTTTTTAAAAAAATGTATTATCCGAGACTAAAAATGTAAAGATTGTGCTAATATTGGGACTAAATGAATAATTAAACCATTAAAATTTATAAGAGATGTCATAGTTTTTATTAACGGTTTCAAACTGTTTGGAACTCATGCATGGTTTATTGGTTAAGGCTCCTACCTAGTAACAGTTGCTCTGTGAAAGTGAAACTATTAATTAATTTCCCAGTTCTGGGTATGGTTATGCATTTATTGCAATAAAATGAAAAACTGCGAAAGGGGTGTGGACATACTTTTGCAACTGCATTTTTCGCTGTGGTACTCCATTAATTTTTCTAGTGTATATAGGGAAGAGGAAAGAGGGATGGTGCCTCGGAAGGTCAAGTCTCAGACCTTGAACATGGTGATGCAGTGCAGGTAATCGTAATCATTGTCCATACATCATTTAATTTTCTATGTAACATCTCATAGCATTAGCATCATATTAATATGTGCAGTTGCTGACTTTATGCATGGAAATTACAGGCGGCAAATGTGGGATTCTGTCGAGTGCTTTCACTTGTAAGTGGCCAGTGTTTCTTTGGATGAATTGCTGCCATGTTTTTCTGATCATTAAAGTTGCTTCTTTTTTTCGTTTGAAATTGCAGGCAAAACCCGAGGCTGGAAAATTAATGATTGGTACAGTGGCTCTGTTGATTGCAGCCACATCAAGTATCTTAGTTGTATGCTTCTTTTACTACCTCCCTCTTCCTGTCCCTCTCAAATACACAGTTACTAAAATTTCTGTCAGCATGTATCTGGTTATTTGCTGTCACCATTGCTGGATGTAAGGTTCAAGCTGCTTTCTAATGAACATGGAAATGTTCCTGCTGCAGCAAAAATTTGGTGGGAAGATAATTGACATTGTCTCAAGGGAAATGCAAACTCCAGAGGAGAAAGATGAAGCTTTGAATGCTGTTAAGAACACCATACTAGAAATCTTTCTGATTGTTGTCTTTGGGTATGATCCTTGTTTGAGTACCTTCCAAATTAATCAGACATAGTTTTATCTGGAAGTAGTTATGAACTTATGACCTCAGATCCATCACATGAGTTTTATGGGATCCCAGGTGATTCACTGAGTTTTCTTGGTTTTACAGTTCAATTTGCACTGCACTTCGAGCTTGGCTTTTTTATACTGCCAGTGAAAGGGTTGTTGCACGGCTGAGAAAGAATTTGTTCAGTCACCTTGTAAACCAGGTATAACAATAGTCATAATGACCCTTGCATTGTGTCTCTTTAGGTGTGTTGCTTTTTCTGAGTAGGCTTGTACATTATGGATGATGAATTTTCAGGAGATAGCTTTCTTTGATGTTACTCGAACCGGGGAACTTTTAAGTAGGCTATCTGAAGATACACAGATCATAAAGAATGCTGCAACTACCAATCTTTCTGAGGCCCTGAGAAACTTTTCAACTGCATTAATTGGTCTGAGCTTCATGTTTGCAACATCATGGAAGTTAACATGTGAGTAATTCAACGATGAAGAAATACACACACATGTTTTTTATGTTTATCCTAACCAATATTTTTAATAAATTAGATTGGTCATTTTACTAGTGAAAGTTTGGTTCACAATGTGTTAGTTCATTCATCTATAATCAAACATTCAAACCAGTGATAATTAAATAAATAATTTTAATAATCGTATAAGATATTAAACAATGAATTAACATAAAATAATAAGAAATCAAAATAGTTAAAATTTAATATTAGCATGAAATGATCATATTGTAAATCCAGGAAGATAAAAAATAAATAATATCAATTTATTTTGTGGGCAGTGGGCCTTATACATGTGCTGTTATTTGACTCGAACATATTTTTGGTTGAATAAAAAAATAAAAAAGTAAATAAACAAAAACTTGTTCAAACTGGGTTTGCTCTACTGGTATGAGTGGTTCTCTAATTGTTTGATCTTTTAAGTTGTCTAGATTGATAACTTGACCACTTCACCAGTTTTCTGGCCAAACTGGGCCATTTGGATTTTTTTATCCATTATCCTAACTTCTCTCTCTATCTCTCACATCAACTCTTATAGTGTTGGCTTTGGCTGTTGTACCTGTTCTTTCTATTGCTGTTCGCAAGTTTGGCCGTTACCTGCGTGAACTTTCTCATAAAACTCAAGCTGCAGCTGCAGTAGCTTCATCAATAGCTGAGGTATGTCTTTTTCATTAAATAGATATCATAGGAGAAGATAGTTAAACTGATATTATTTTTATATGTGTTGCACAGGAATCCTTTGGTGCAATAAGAACAGTAAGATCATTTGCCCAAGAAGATTATGAAATAACACGCTACTCAGAGAAAGTTAATGAAACACTTAATCTTGGTCTTAAACAAGCTGTGAGTTAGCCAGTTATAGTTTGATACATGCTTGTGTGTAGTTTTATTTGTTTACCTTTGCAACATTTAATCTTATATCTCTTTGGCAATACAGAAAGTTGTTGGACTCTTTTCTGGAGGCCTTAATGCTGCATCTACACTTTCAGTTATTATAGTTGTTATATATGGAGCTAATTTGACAATCAAGGGTTCCATGTCCTCGGGTGATCTTACATCTTTCATTCTTTATAGTCTCTCAGGTAAGTTCGTCTTTCTATTCTTCCCTTTTACATGACAATGAATCCTGTAAAACATTCACTATAGTTTAAAGTGTGTATGATCCATGGATATCAGTTATTAGTTGGTTAAGATGCTACTTGTTTTACTTTCCTGATTTAATTCAGTGATAGTTTAATTTGTTGTATCTGAACTTCCAGTGTTGTTTTTATATTGACTCAGCTCCTTCGTCTATGTAGTGGGTTCTTCAATATCTGGTCTGTCAGGATTGTATACAGTAGTTATGAAAGCTGCAGGTGCTAGCAGAAGGGTATTTCAACTTTTGGATCGTACCTCATCCATGCCCAAGTCAGGAGATAAATGTCCACTGGGGTCAGTTTCATATATTTCCTAAAATATAACTTAAAAAAATTTAGTAACACAAGACAAACTACAATTGGGTGAAATTAATGTGCTACCCACTTAATAGGGGGCACGATCCATATCATTGAGTGGACCACTGCAGAATTTCACCTAATAAGTAAAGAATGTGTTTCTAGCATTTCTTTACATTTATACACATAGTCTAGGATGTGCGGATGAAGGAGCCTGCCTTTTGGAACCTTGTACCATAAGATTTTACAGTGTCTAATTATGCATTCAAATCCTGTATTGCCAATGAAAGTAGTTAACTTATTATTAAATAGACCTTGCAATATATAGACACTTAGGCCTTGTTTGTTTACTAAGTGACACTAAATGTCTTTTACTGTAGTGATCAAGATGGGGAAGTAGAACTAGATGATGTGTGGTTTGCCTATCCATCACGCCCTAGTCATCCGGTACTCAAGGTAGCAGTTTCCATCTAGTTTTATGTTCTGGCTTTACAAATTGAGTGGTAAATTATTAAGCAAATCATGCTCTGCATTGTTCATCTCTAGGGCATTACATTGAAGCTGCATCCAGGATCAAAGGTTGCTCTTGTTGGTCCAAGTGGTGGTGGAAAGGTATAGTACACATCTTATCTTCATTTTCCCTTTCTTCCTGTGTTTTGCTGTTCATCATTCCACAATGTTCGTCTTTAATGTGCTTGGGTTGAAGAGGAATAGAAAGGTAAGCAAGGTAAAGTGAAAGGAGAAAACATCATGAACATGAACTTGTTTCTTATTTTGTGCAGAGCACAATTGCAAACTTAATTGAAAGATTTTATGATCCAACCAAGGGGAAGATTCTACTGAATGGGGTTCCTTTGGTAGAAATATCACACAAACATTTACACAGAAAGGTATCTTGATTATAGTTTGTTTTCTCAAGTGTTTGAATATAAATACTACAATTTTTTTTGTCATTACTATTACTATTTACTGTCTAACACCGGGACCATGGATTAATAGGTTAGCACTGCAGCAGCTATTTCTGTATTTAGGACACAACAAATTTATAACATTTCAGCAAATGAATATCAAAGTACATTTCAGTACATATTAACTTAGATAAGACATTTATACACTACTAACAATGTTTTACCCAATTTAGTGTTATAGATTTGTAGTGTCATGTTTTTAACTTTTAGGGAACCTATATATCTTTTAGTATACTAGTATTATGAATTGATGAGTATGGGATAAAATCAAGGTGAAAAGCTATTTATTAATCCATGCCTTGTGCCTATCACATTTCACGTCACCAATTACATTTCCTACTGTGCTGTCTGACTGCCTTGTAATTAAGCATGATATTAATGGAGATGTAAAGTTTGGTGTTTGAGAAATTAGTTTAATGAACTTCAGGTTGAATATGATATGCTGCCCTTTGTACAGAATTTAGACTCTCCAAAATCTACATTTCTTTTGTGATTTTGAGAACTTAAAATTAATGCAGTATGCTCATGTATTTGCAGATCAGTATAGTGAGTCAGGAGCCTACACTCTTCAACTGTTCCATAGAGGAGAACATAGCTTATGGATTTGATGGCAAAGTGAACGATGTTGATATAGAAAACGCTGCTGTAATATTTTCTGTCTTCATTCTCCAATGGGACACCTCTCTCCCAAGTCCCAACTCATTTGCTCATAATTGGTATGTGTTTGAATGCAGAAAATGGCCAATGCACATGAATTTATATCAAAATTCCCAGAAAAATACCAGACCTTTGTTGGAGAACGTGGGGTAAGGCTTTCAGGAGGGCAGAAACAGAGAATAGCAATTGCTAGAGCCCTGCTTATGGACCCAAAAATTCTCCTCTTGGATGAAGCCACCAGTGCCCTAGATGCAGAAAGTGAATACCTAGTGCAGGTGAGTTAACGTATTATTTTGGTTGGGATTATTTTTCCAGTTTCATGAACATATAAACTTGTCTTTATTTTTTGCACAATATGCTAATGGTGATGGATATGGGTGCAGGATGCCATGGAATCTCTCATGAAAGGAAGAACTGTTCTAGTCATTGCTCACAGGTTATCAACTGTTAAAACTGCTGATACTGTTGCAGTTATATCTGATGGCCAAGTAGTTGAGAGAGGCAACCATGAAGAGCTTCTCAGCAAGAATGGTGTCTATACTGCATTGGTCAAGAGACAACTGCAAACAACAAAAACCGAAATCTCGGTCTAGCAAATTATGAATAACCAAACCTACCATCTTGCTTGTTAAACACTCTAGTCTGCCCACAAAAGGGGCATATGATACTGAGGCACAAGTTCCTTGGAAGACCTTCACTTCCACAGTTGCAAGTAACAGCATTACCTTCTGTTTCAGAGGAAAGAAAACGAGGGAAGAGAGAAAAATTTTAAAATTGAATAGAAGAAAAAATAGAAAGAAAGAAAACTTTGTTTTTTTCTTCTTCTAAATGTCAACTTTTCTTTCTTTCCTCAACCAAATAAAAGAAAATGTATCATTGCCTGTATTTTCTTCTAGTCCAAACACATGATTAAAGTTTACCAACAAATTTGGTGTAACTAACGATATTTTAAATCCGAAAGTAATTAGTGTGATCTATACTGTTAGTATATCTGCTAGAGTATTATCAACATTCTTTCATTTTCCTATAACACTTTTAGCACCCATTATCCATTGTTTGCCATTTGAGATACGTAGATGATATCATCCCTTAAGTTTGTAACTATGTTAAAAGAAGGCACTAAATAAATTTAAAATGACGAACTGAGTTAAATCTTACAACAAAACTTTAATCATGGTGGTTAAAAAAAATCCCAATCTAAACTTATAAAAAGAGCAAACTTTTTGGTATAGATAAAAATGGCAAACTTGAACTTGAATAAAATTTATAAGATGAAAAGTGAATTTTTACCTAAAACAAAATAATATATGCGTGTAAAATTATTTTATATTTATATGGAAGAAAACAATATACACATGAAATTCTATACTTGGCATCTACATACTACATGGCTCACCAAGTGTGTAAATATAATTAATTTTGTTTACAAGTGTTTAAAATTAAATATATGTAATAATATTGCACTCATTGATAAGTAACCGCTTACTTAAAAAAATGGTAAGTTAACCTCATTATGAGGTTATAGGAATATTTAATGGTAGTTGATTTTGTTTCAGAAGTGATCAATAGTGTCAATGATATTTATTTATACTCTTATTTCACATGGACTCCAAATTAGTTATCGTTTTAAAAAAGTCAACGAAGCCTAAATATTTTTTTTTCCATGGAATACTTAGTGGAACTAGTTGTTATTACTTCTTCTATTCCTTTTTAATTGTTGGTTTTCTAAAGAATGTGTTCTTATTTATCTATTATTTGTAAAATTTAAGATTATATTAATTATTTTTTTATAATTATATTCTTATTTGCTTTCTTATTTTTAATTAATTTACAAATACATTTATTATGGAATGAAAAAAAAAGTGGTGAAATAAGAAATTTCACAAATATTTTACTAAGATTAAGAAAAATTATTATATTTATTGATTTTTACCAAACAATCTTAAAAGACAAATAAAAAGAGGGATATTTGGGGAAATAAATATAAAAAAGATTTATATCAATTAAACATAAATAATTCTATAAATAAATTTGACATTACACATTAATTTAAAAATATTAAAAATTAAATTTATTTGTCTTATATTCTTTTATATATATATATAGTATTCAATTTTTTTATTTTTACATGAGAAGAAACTTCACCTAACACTTACTCTAACCCGCTACCGTCGCCACCATATCTTCATTCTCCCTTCCTTCCTGATGACTCACCCACTTCATCATTTCCTCTCATTCCATCACTTTACCTTCTCTGTCAGAACCAGAACCAGAACCCTCCTCCTACGTTGCAGACCCAATGCTCATTATTTTGATATTAATACTTCAACTTTTTATCTTTGAATTTAATTTAGATTTCAATTTTTTAATTTGTAGTTAAGCTTTTGATTTCTTAATTGTAATAATATATTTTTTAAATATTTTCCAGATTAATTATTAAATACTTTTTAATATATTGAAATTGTTGAATTTTTAAATTAATTATTTTTTATCTTCTAAAAATACTATAGAGGTTCTTAAATATTTTTGGATTATTTATTGAATTATTTTTAATATATTAACATTGTCGAATTATGTTTAAATATTTTTTTTACCTTATAAAAATATTATTGAACAATCAAATGCATTGAGTTAAGTTGTGCTCCTGCAATTCCTTTTTCATTTAAGTTTATTCAACTTTTCAATTTCTTTAAAGAGAATTGGTGAAAACAAATTTTAAAAATAAATAAATAAATGAATTGTTGAATCATGTTCAGTTTCAGTGCAGTTTAGGATCTCATGAACATGGTTCTAAATTGCACTGAGTCGTGCATGAAGTCATCTTTGCCTTACCACATGATATACGAACCTATGGCTACTTAATTGTGTGGTAAATCATTCAATTTCTAATAACTATGCCTTAGACCACTTCAAAGATTATCCCCCATTATCCTCTCCTACTCTCGTTGTCATTCATTCCATGGCAGAATACTAAAAGTTATTGTTGATTATCAAATTGCAGGGAAACAGTCAAATATCAGGATCTGCACATTTATGGGGTACTGCTGTTGCAACCATAGCTTGAGCAGGGGTTCGGAAAGGAAGATTCTAAATCCTTTTTCATACCCTGGAAGTGTGTGATTATTACTGTTCAATGAGTTTATGCTAGTTTTCAGATTGAAGACATTGATTTAACAGCCGCACATGCCAAAATTTATTGTCTTTCTTTTATGAGTCCATCATCCATCTCCTGCATGACTGGTCTTATCTAGATGGCAGTATTTGAAATTGGACGTGCAATCTGACTTTTTTATACGGCTCAGCTTCATGACTGGTTGATAGCCAACATCAGCATGGTCAATGGAACTCTTTTTACAACAATATATGAGGCTTGAATTTGATTAAGAGGGAGCAAACATAAAAAAAAAATATAATAAATAAAAATATTTTAATGATAATACAAATCTAATATATAAAAAGAGGTAAATCGTAAATTACATATAGATAAATTGTAATCAGGATGGATTGATGAATAAGCTGACAAAGTCTAGTAAGTTTTACTAAAATAATTCATAATTTAAAATTAAACTCAAAACAATAATATAGAGATAAGAGATAAAAAAGATACAATCAGTTTTAGTGTGAAAAATTCAATTGGATAAAAAATCATTACGTCCAAATTGGATAATCAATCCAATGGACAACTCTACTATGATAATAAATAAGTACCTTTCAAAACTAAATGAGAGTTCATAATCAGAGACTTGTCAAACGCTTCTATATGATTTCATAACAATTCTCTCAATGATGTATATATAAACTCTCTAAAACTCTAATATTATTTGGAATGAAATACATACTATAAAAACAAAAATATGTTTCTATTTATACTAATTTAAGCATATGATTTTAACCAATTTTTGAATACAATCCTAAAAATATTTTATCATATTATGCAATGCAATCTTAAAGATATTTTATATTATACA
The DNA here is from genome assembly GCA_013407115.1 of Glycine latifolia. Lineage (NCBI taxonomy): Eukaryota > Viridiplantae > Streptophyta > Magnoliopsida > Fabales > Fabaceae > Glycine > Glycine latifolia. The sequence continues at coordinate 28,536,588 of CM023947.1, read as the reverse complement.
ATACAATCTTAAAAATATTCTATCATATTTTTTAATACAATATTATAAAATATTATATCCATACAATCTTAAAAAATAGTTTATCTTATTTTTTAATATAATATTAAAAATATTATATCTTAATATATTATGTCATACAATTTTTTTTTATTATCAAATTATTTTTTTAATTTTTAATATATATAAAATAAAATTTATATTAATAAAATTTTAGGGGGACAGTGGTCCCCTCTAATCCCGTGTCTCCGCCTCTGAAAGCGAGGAATGCAACCATTTTTTCAAGATACTTTGGAGCTTATGGCAAACTGTAAATCAAGTTTATACCCTTCATTTGGACATCATGGCAGTTCTTCACCATCTTTGGTGGTAGAAGACTATTAGATATGTTAGCTGGGAACCTCCAATATTTCCAGCTGTCAAACTGAACATAGATGGAAGCTCTTTTGGAAAACTGGGAGGGCTAGCTTCGGTGGCATATTTCGTGACCATTTAGGCAATTGGATTTCAGGTTTTTCAGGGGCTTGTGGAACATCAACTAGCATTAAAGCTGAATTATTTGCAATGTCCCATGGTCTCAAAAAAACTTTGGAATGATGGCTGCAGGTTTAATGTTTGTGCATCCAATTCAAAGATAATAGCTTTTAATTTAGTTCGGAACAGCTCTGATAGATTCCACCTTCATTTTCCTCTAATCAAGATGATTCGGGATCTGCATATTCTTTGTGAGACTAACTCTTGTACAAATTGGCTTGCAGAGTATGGAATAAATCATGAAGATGTGTCCATGTCTAGGACGCATTGTAATGAGAGTTATGTATTAGGTGTTAGTTTTCTGATTTACATTTATCTATATCTATACTATTAATAAAAGAAACATGATGTTTTGATTTACATATTTTTTTTTCATTTTGTCCTTAAAATCACATGTTCAAATTTCTTTTTTATTCCAATAATTAATCTCTTCAATTAACCTACACTCACTCACATCCTAAAAATTACCAATATTTATTTTTCAAAAAATTTAAAATGCCTTTTCCCCCTAGTGATTATAAAAAATGCACTACATTTTTTTCCTTTCAATTTCTCTCTCTCTCACTAGTAGCCCTTAAAACACTTTTAATTGTAATCTTGACTTAAAAAATACATTTAATCTCCATTTAAATATTTTTTTTAAACATAAGAGAAGAAAATGAAATAATTTTTTCCTCATAAATTAAAATTAATTTATATATAAACTTATTTATAGAAACTCTTTTATATTAATTTTTTGTTACCATAACATTTGTGCTCATTATAAAACACGATTGATCACCTTTAATTTTTTTTTTTTCATTTACAAGATTTGTTTAAATTTTCTGAATTAATGTCACTTGAATAAAAAATATAACTAAGATCTTGAAATATTCTCATAAGTTATAGTCCTATAGATAAACTATAGGACTAATCCTCAATTTAAAATTTAATCTCATTTAGATTTTTTATCTATTCTTTTCAAAGATATATTACATTAAAAGTAAACTTACTTATTTCTTCTACAAATTCAACATATATTACACTAATTAGATTAGTATTTAAAAAACTAATGGACTTAATTATTAATTTAGTTCTTAAATTATTTTAAAAAAAATTTAATTAGACTATTAAGTTTTAAAAAGTTTAATTTTAACTTATAAAGATTTTTTTCATATTTAATTGGATATCTCCTATCAATTTTGACCCCCTAAAATTAAGGTGAAAAATTGAAAACACAAAACAGAACAACTATTTGTTACTGGTCTTTTTTTTTATCGTAATTTTAGAATTGATTTTGATAAAATTAAAAGTAAATCCAAAACAAAACATACCAAGAAATTTAATCAATTGATTAAATAAGTTATACGTGAATTATTATAAATTTTTTAATACCTTGTCTTCTATTCCTTAGTATTAAAAAGGAAAATACAAACACTAAATTGTGGTTTCCTGTACGTAAGAACTCAAAATGCAGGGTTTAATTCGCAAACTGGTGGCAGAGGCACAGCATCCCCTTCGCCACACCAACTCTCACCACCGTATCTTCAACACTCACAGCGCCTTCTCCTCTGTTCCCAAACCTTCGCAACCCCAACTGCATCAACTGAACCACATTCACTCTCCCTTCCTCACTCACCCACTTCATCAATTTCACTCATGCCGCTCCTTTTCCACCAAATTTCGCGCCTTTCTCTCCCAACCAATGATCTCGCGCCACTTCGCCTTCAATCCTCTCCTCAGGGTCTCTGCCAGAAGCCTCCAACTAGGTTCCAGGCCCAGTCTTCATTATTTTATTCGACACAATTTCAATTTCAGCCATAATCACGATTTTTCTCGGCGTTCTTGGTAATTTCCCCCTAGCATTATGCATGGAATCAGCACTATAACAGTTCCGTGCTTTCTTATTCGAATGACCTCTGCGTTTAATTAGGGTTTTTGCTTATTTTTTTGTGTGTGTGAAATAAAGTATATATATTCGTTGCCTGATTTTAACGCATGGTTGAATGGTCATTTGGGTCAACGTACTAAGTTCCCCTTTGGATAAAGTAAACACTTTTAGGAGAAGAAAATAAAAAGGTAAAATGAATTGAGCTTCTTATTTGAGTTAAACTTAACTTATGCATCTAAGCTTGGGAAGAAGTTCGATGACAAAGCTTCTACGAAAGTTAAGTGCATGAGTTGATTTTAGCTTTACAAGGGAAACTTATTTCATTTTACTTTCTTATTTTATTCTATATAAGTGCTGGGCCCAAAACTATGGAATCCTTTTGAACTTTTTTTTCATTTGATTAATTTCTATGTTGGTGATTCATGGCACTCTGCTTCTTGTGATCGTACATAAAGTTCTCATGACTTTTATACATTCCTTGGTGGTGGTCTCATAGAAGGCACTCTAAAATTCAATTGTAGACAGTCTTATTTAGAGAACATGTCATTTTTAGCATATAATGTGCAGCATGAAGGCCAATGCCCTCTGAGTGCCAAATTTGACAATTCCAAGTCTTGTAAATTACTATCTTTGTTCCTATTTATAAGACCCAAATTAAAAGTGGTGCTTGTTCCTTTTTATAAAACGCAATCCATGATGTCTCGCATTAATAATTTTTAACTAAAATACCCTTAATTAAATAAGATAGAGGTTGTATTGTCAAACATTTAGAAGAGAGAGAAGAGCATTAATGACAATGGTATTTTTGAAAAAATATATAAATTTAGGATAAACTTATTTGTAAAACTAAATTACCCACTTTTCTTAATCATGATGAATTAGGTAATTAGGTCTTATAAAAAGGAACAGGGAGGTAGTAATTCTTGAGCTTAAGTACTTACATGTGCTTTAATATACTATGTTCAAATCTTTTATCCATTCTAGGTTCCTATTCTTCTAATTCTTGCACCTCTACAGTGAAATCTTCGATAGTTTACATTTCATAGCTATTTTCAATCCTTTATATGGTTGTACACAACTTGTCATTAGCTGACTTGTAATGTACTGTAGTATCATTCCAGCCTTCGTGCATGTAAATCAAACAAATAGGATGGCAGACAGTTATGCTCTAAAATATTGTTGTTTGTTTGGCAAAAAGTTTATGCCTTATGTTGGTGAAAGTCTGAATTTTCTTGTCACTTTCTCCTTCATTAGGGGGATGGTAATAAATTTTTTTTCACTAATAGTACTATGTTGAAAGGTCAGGATTTTCTAATTTTATTCCACTTGTTTAATCTGTATACAATTTTGCATACAATATAGTAATTTCAATAATATATTTTTTCCTATTTGCAGGAGATCATGGCTCCGTGGGCTAACAGCTAATGACATGGTTTTGGGCTTGATTATAGCTAATGTTGCTATTTTTTTATTGTGGAGGATAGCAGATGAAAAGTTTATGATAAAGAACTTTACTGTGAGTTTCTTTATTTATAAATTTTGCTCAACTTGATTTTGCCACACTTGTGGATATTATTTGCCTGACATTTGCCTTGTATGGCACTCCCTCCTTTATCGTGGGTCAATCAATTGTTTCTTAGCAAACCTTCAGAGTAAGATGGTGTCATAGTGGCATAATATATTACTACTATCTTTGCAGTTGTATCAGTGCACTTATTTTATTTTTATTGAGGATGGAGAGAGGAAATCCTAGAGTCTTGAAGCTTTAATTAATTCCTAATAGCCATGACATCCTCATTTTCAAGTGGAAGTTTACTTTTTGGAGATACTATGAGATGCTTGAACCAAATCCATACCTGATGTATATAGATTAGTATGATTTTGTTAGAATTTGTGAAAATATCTTATCATTTCGTTGATTATCCTCTAGGTAGGATTAGTTCCATTATTTCCTTATTAGCTCTTAGGATTGGTTATCATATTTCATCATAAATGGTTTCCCTAATTAATTGAGATTTTGATTAATATATACTAGAAATAAAAGTTAGTGTTTTAGGTTTTACAAAATATAAAACACACCTGTTCGTTGTATTACATCTCAATTAATATAAAAAAGGATTCTCTTTTATCTCTTTTCTTCCCTCTACACCTAAAAGTCCCATAATTTCAACAGATATAATCAAAACTGCATTCAGCTAACTAAAGATATGCAATTCCTGATTGGCCACTTTTTTCATGAGGGAAATGCTTGTGCTGATAAATTAGCGGCATATGACACTTCTGTAAATTCTTTCTGTTGGTGGGATTCACTTCCACATATTATAGCTATTTTTTTTTTTTTTTTGTAAATGATAGGACAAGTTTACCAAACTAAAGGTTTAGGTAGTTTAAGTCTAACTTTGATCATCTCATGGGTTTGGTGTTTGGCCCCCCATGATGCCTTGTCTATCTTTATCCTTTTTCATATTTAATATATTTTGGGTGTCCTGTGCTTGGCTGGAGATTCAGGGTGTGCTAACATAGTTGGGATCACTTTAATCCCCATCCATCTGGCCTCATTCGTTCTTTTGCCTTAAAAACAAAGTAATAATGATTGCTGGTGTTGCACTTTACAGGCTGTTGAATGATAGTATTGAGAAATGTGTTGTTTCAACCTTCAATGTTATTGTTGTATGGATTTAACAACATCTAGACTGCTAATTCAATTATTTGCTGTGAACAGATCTCTTTGGACAATTTTAAGAGTGGACGTTTGCACACTTTGATTACCAATGCATTCAGTCATGTAGATACCTGGCATATAGTTTCCAACATGATTGGACTCTACTTCTTTGGAATGAATGTAAGTTGCTATTCTTGTATTATATTTTGGGTCATTATTTTCACTTGCTTCTGTCTTTGTTTAATTCTCCTTTATATATATATATATATATATATATATATATCTTATTAATATGTGTCTCCCTTTGAGTTGCTATGATGTGTTAGGAATTAAGTTTTTACTATATGTTAGGACTAGGAGTTGAGACCTTTAGAGCAATAAGATTGGAAGGCTGTGATTTTACCAAAAGAAGAAAGATATTATTGTCATTGGCATACACACCATGGTAGTAAATAGATTTAATTATTTGTTATTAGCATATAGCTTATCTAGTTTGCAAAAAAATTAGTTTAACTTAGATTCCATCAGTCGGTTGATAAATTTATTTCCTGCTTTTCTTCAATGAATTATTTGTTCTTTTAGCTTCTATATATTACTCTTTAACTATTCCCATTGTGCTTTGGGCAGATTGGAAGAAATTTTGGACCTGAATTTCTGCTGAAGTTGTATCTTGCTGGGGCAGTTGGTGGCTCTGTTTTTTACTTAATCCATCAGGCCTATAAAGCACAAACATCAAAGGTCCAATGATTATTAAAATTTGCAATTTCTGAGTAAAGAAAATTAACAAAACTTTGATTTATGCCCACTTCAGAAACTACAAAAGTATAGTAATTAATATGCCAATTCTTCAAATCACAACCTCTTAGAGATATTAGTGTCTATATTTTACTTTCAATTTGATTTACCTACCTGTAACTTTTGAAACTCAAAGCTGAAACTTTTCTTCACATTTGGTTTAGAACCAACATCTATGAATGAATTTTCCAGAAAGATAGACAAAAAAAATTGTTTTGTTAATAGTATGCAATGGTTAATTGATAAACATATTTTATACCTAGGTCTAGATGATTACTACTGGTGATAAATTTCATTAACATATGAGTAAAAGTGAATACTTGTTCTCTTGTTGGAATCTAAACATATTTGGTTGAAATACTTTACAAACATGCAAAAAGTGTATATACTGGACCCTTCCCCCCAAAAAAATAAAAAATAAAAGGAAAGGTTTTTCTCAACAATTCTTTGTTGAATTTCAATGTTTCTCTGCATTTGCAACAGGACTGGAGAGCTATGATTGTGTCAAAGGAATTAGCATTGGTAAGCTTTAGGAAATATAGGCTGTGTTTTGTTCTAACAGATGTTCTTGGTTTGACTTGCCATCTAAGTTTTTGATGAACAGTGTATTTTAAGGGAATTGTTTTTACCTTTTACTTTTAAACTATGTTGATTCCTTGAAAATATTTCTATTCAGAATCAAAAGAAAGAGGATATTGCTACATAAATTTATTTTTTCATGGGTGCTTAGCATGTTGGACAGGAAATTTCTTTCTGGTGCAATTTGTGTGACATTTAATGTAGTCTATGATTTCATTTCATTTTGGGTTCTACACTTTGTTTTTTTAGTACCTTTGCTTTATGGCACATATCAATATGCATACATGAGTTGTCATTGCCCACCAGCATTAATATATTTTGTGCTGTCTATTGCACTTCATGAAGTTCTCCTGGTTGCAGGAAACATCTATTTTTTTTGTTATGTTCTCTTAATTGTTGCATTGAAAATGACTATCTTGTATAACTTGTGACATTGGTTAATATTACTACCTCCGATTAATTGAACTAGAACTTGGCTATCATTAGGGGGCAAGTGGAGCTGTAAATGCAGTTATGCTACTTGACATATTTCTCTTTCCAAAAGCAACCCTTTACCTTGACTTTTTTATACCAGTTCCTGCGGTCTTGCTGGTATGTTCTTCTCAACCTTATTACGCTAAACCAAAATTGTGAAGTTTGTGATGCAGATACTAACATATCCTTTTCTTTTGTCTTATAAATTCTTGTTAATTAAGGGTATCTTTTTGATTGGGAAAGATATGCTGAGGATACTTGAGGTATGGTGAACTCTCCAAGGCCTGTTTACTATTCTTCAGTGTGTTTTCCATCTTGAGTAAATTAGTTGTAAAGTTGTAACCAGTTAAATGACATCATAATTTCTACAAAATAAGACTTAGTTGTGACTTGTGAGGGTTTTGGGTAGTTTGTATGAGATCATTAGTTGCAATCTTATTGCCGCTATTGTACCCCCCAAAAAAAAAATCAAATTAATTTCTAGAAACTGTTTCAAGATTTAGTAGGTCTATTCTGTGTATAGTAATTTCTGTATAAACAGTCTTTTTGTTTCAATCTTGATGCCTTAAAGATCATGGTTATCAAATTGGGATGTAAATTACAAATAGCCAAACCAAATTTTGAATAGTATAAATAAATTGTATTGATTAATAAGATTTAGAAGCAATGAAAAAATAGCTATAAACTAGGATAGGAATTGACAAAACAACTTAATCATCTGTCAAAATGGAGTCCTTCTATTAATTGATATAACAACAACCGTCTTATTTCACTAGGTAAGATCAGCTGTGTGAATTACATGGTGGTCATTGGGTTGGTCAACAACCTATTTCTTAGGAGTATTATTTACCATGAGATCCCTTTTAATAATTTCCTTTAGTGTCCTTGGTTTCCCTATACCTCTTATTACAATACTAGAAACTAACCATATGATGTTCTCTCCTCACTAGTGTCTTCAGTGATTTTCTTTGCACATGTCCAAACCAGTTTAATCAATTTTCTTTAATCTTTTCCTAAACAGATATCATACAAATATGAGTAATATCTTTTCGTATACAATCATTTTGTATTATATCCTTTCTTGTGTAGCCACACATCCATTTTAACATCATCAACTTATATAAAAGCTGATAAATTAAAAACCAATACCACATAAGTAACGAAATGAACTCATTCCACGAGTCATGAGTGCACTTCCCCACTAATGAACACATCCATTCTGTCTTCCTACTAAATGGTAGTTCATCCTAAGTGCACTTCCCCACACTGTGAAGTGTAAACTATGGATGATAATTACATTAAACAAGTAATACAGTCAAGAAAAGTAAAATTTTCTCAGTTAATGTTCTTCTTCCCTTTCTTCTCTATCTAAGAAACGGTTAGCACATAAGTGACTACACGAAGCCTATGTTTCGTGATAACAAAAACAGAGCAATGGCAATGATACAGCCAAATAAGGCGCTTATAGAGTGAGTGACTGTGTGAAGCCATTATCTAAGAAATGTGAAAACAGAGGAATGGAATAGCCATATAGGGTGCACAGAGTGAGATAATGACTGTGAACCAACTGGTTTCAAAAAGAATGAGAACAGCACAATGGAATAATAAAAAAAATGAGTTGAGTTGTGCTCCTGCAGTTCCTTTTCATTTAAGTTTATTTAACTTTTCAATTTTTTTAATGAGAATTGGTGAAAGAAAAATAGATAAATTGTTGAACCATGTGATTGTAATTGATGGTTCTAATTGCACCGAGTCGTGCATGAAGTCATCTTTGCCTGACCGCAAGATACGAACCTCTGGCTTGCTTAATTGTATTAAATAAATCATTCAATTTATAATAACTATGCCTTAGACCACTTGAAAGACTATCCCCCTTTGTCCTCTCCTACACATGTTGTCATTCATTCCATGGCAGAGTACTAAAATAAATTATTGTTGATTATTAAATTGCAGGGAAACAGTCAAATATCAGGATCTGCACATTTGGGGGGTGCTGCTGTTGCAGCCATAGCTTGGGCAGGGGTTCGGAAAGGAAGATTCTAAATCCTTTTTCATACCCTGGAAATGTGTTTATTACTGTTCAATAAGTTTATATGTTAGGTATCCTATTGAAGACATTGGTTTAACAGCCGTGCATAGGAAAATTTACTGCTTTTCTTTTCAGGTTTGAATGGTATATTATTGATGTTAAACCCTTTTTAGTCTTCACCAAAGCAGTCTAACTCAGTTTTTTTAATTATGTGATTTTAATATCCTACTAGTAATTTACAAAATTAAATAGTTTTAATCCATTCATCAGTTTTTTTCCTATCCGCAGTAATTAAAATTAGGTATAAGATGATTTACATCAATTCACGCATCTTGTTTAATAAAATAAGTTAAACCCCATTGAATTACTATTTGTTGATAAATTTGATCATACAATTTGAAAAGTGACTCTTTCATTCTCTCCATGCTTGAGGACCAAATTTTTCACAATCACCTTAAATTACTGTTTTTTTTTTTGGTGAATACTTGGTAATTTTAAGACTAAAATAAAATTTTGGTTATTTTATTTTACTCCATGTACAATTTTCACCTTCTTATAAAAAAAAAATAGATATTTGATCTCCTTATTTTTTCAAAATTAAGGATTAGTTTAACCTTCAATTTTAGGGCATTGAAAGTTAATAAGAATATGTTGATCACCAAATTGTTGATGCAACACTATAATAGAGTTTTTTAAAATCAATAATTTGATTAGTAAAGCATTTAATTTAATAAGAATTAATTAAAAATTATTAAAAATAATCTTTTTAAATTACCTAAGAATTCAATTAAAAAATTCAACATTACAGTGTTACATTAGCAATTTAGCATTCGACATTTTTTTATTAACTTATAATACTTGAAATTGAGGGTTGAACTAAAATCCTAGATTTTTTGAAAAATAGGGAAGTAATGAAAAATAGGGAAGTAAAAAGGTGGAGAGATTGATCAAGATATAAATCATGGAATCATAGCAGGATGGATGAAATGCATCTAGGTTGTTACGTGACTGCAAAATTTTTCTTGAACTAAAAGAAAAATTTTATAACAATTATAAGACTTGTAATATTATATGAAGCTGAATGTTGACCAATACATAGGGAATATAAGCATAAAATATGAGTAACATAAATGAGAATGTTAAGATGGATACGTAGTTATACGAATATGGATAAGATAAGAAATGAAGATACTCAACGAAATATATTAGTAATATCGGTGAGTGAAAAGATGAAAGAACATAGATTATGATGGTTTGGACATGTAATGAGATACTCATGTTAGAACTAAAGTTTGTTATGGAGAAATGTAGTCAAACAATATTTAATGAAGTGATATATAGATTGATAGATGGAGTGTGTATATCTTAAGACGAAATGGATTAAAACTATAAATTTAGTGGATGATTAGATTATTTCTATATTCTATATGATCTCTTTTAGTTCTTTTCCTTTTCATTTCTTCCAAGTTTTTATCTCTTTTTTTTTTCAACATCCTTATATCTATCATTAAACTTATACTACTGACTGACGACTCCAATTAACTTGAAATAAAGATAGAATTGATGATGATCTACTTATTTATAACAAATATTAATCATATAAATTTAATTAATAATTTATACATTAAAAAATACATCTTTCCCCTTTGTCTTGCCTTGCCTAAGCCCAAACCTTATCCCCCCATAAACCCCATTCATTTTCTTTCCAACCAAATCGTTCAAACCACTCACAGCTTCGTCTTCACACCGCAACACCGAGACATGTTCACATCATCATCTCCCACCTCACTCCACACCCCAATCCTTCACCACCGTTACTGTCACCACCCTACACCGTCCCGCACCCAATTCTCCCGTCTCACCCTCCCTCCCTTCCGTCGCACCCTCTCCTTCCTCACCCCTCAGCTGCTTCTCGCGGCCGCGCCCGCCATCTCCGCCGCCGCCACCGCGAAGGGCGACAAGTCCGGCGAGCAGAAGTGGGTCCACGAGGGGCTGATCATGGAGTCCCTCCCGAACGGCATGTTCCGCGTGCGCCTCGACAACGAGGACTTGATTCTGGGCTACATCTCCGGCAAAATCCGCAAGAACTACGTTCGGATCCTCCCCGGCGACAGAGTCAAGGTCGAGGTCAGCCGCTACGACTCCTCCAAAGGACGCATCGTTTATAGGCTCCGCAGCAGCACCCCTTCCTAGTGTTTGTCAAAATTACTCACACGACAACAACAACGTATAGGAACAATCCAGTTTCACTGTATCGTTCTTGTATAAAAAAATTACTAAAAAAAGAATGATAATGCTTCACGCTGCAATTTGGCGCAATTTATTTCACTTTAGGTTTCTTCTTTTGAGCACTCTTGTCTTATTGGTAGTTGTTAGAGTAAGCAATGCTTTCAATTCCCAATTCTTGATATTGCAGGAAAATTGCAGTGAATGCGATACTAAAATGTTGACCGGGAGTGTGTTAGATTTTAACCTTCAGTGACGTGTTTATGGTGAAATTGGGTGAATTTTTCTTTTTTTGGATAAACTGAAGCTTAATGTTCTAGTTTTTGAGATTGTGAAGGTTAACTAATCATTTTAGTCTCTGTCATGGTTTTAATTCACGACTTTGAAAAAAAATCATTCATTTGCTGCTGCAGTGATATAGTTGGGAAGTTACAAAACTTAAATGTGGTTTATTAGTTACTTTTAGTTGCGTTCTCTTATCAGAATTGAAGTTTCATATTAGTAAACGTATGTAGATTGCAGACCCTTAATGCAAATCTTTATTATGATAATTACTGAGGGGCTCCTTCAATTTTGATTGGAGAACAATATCAAGAGTAGCTAAAGATTGCATTTAAATTTAATCTTAGAAAGAATTGAATCAAGTGAAATATTTAAAGCCTTAATTTTAATGAAGTATACAAACAGCTTGTGGCTCCATTTTTTGTGGAAGACTAAGCAGGAGTAGGTAATTAGTATGTGTAGTGTGCTTTACTAGAATAGATTATGAAAAATAAAAATGATCTTCTGTTGCAGAATTTGCCTTGCTGAATGTGTGGTAGTATGGTGTACTGTTATACTCAACATGGTTGGGTCAGTTTTTCTTCTACCGCTGCATTTGGCTTAGGTTAACAATGTTCATGCTTTGGCCGGGGTGATCCCATCTCATTCTCTTGATGTCTCAGTATACAAATATGATGTGTTATCCCCAGTAAAGCATTCCAATGCTCCTAAAGTCAATATTTCTATCTTCCAAATAACTAAATAAATAAATAAGAACTAAATTCTCTTATGACTATATTTCGTATTGAGTTTAATAAAATAAAAGAACTTCTTGCTTTTGACTATTAGTTCATTGTCAAAATTGATTACAACTTTGTATGCAAAAAGACCTACAAATGTTGCTCAATAAACACATACACCTCAAAATTCCCTTCCTTTCTGATGCCTGAATCCACAACCTTGCTCGCCCCCATTGCCCAATTTTCATTAAAACACTCTACATCAGTTCCTCTTCAGTTATGTTCCGATTGACTACGGAAATGCCACAACATAGAGGTGTGAATCTTCGACAGAATTAGGGTTCATCAACAATCAGTAATAAAATAATTTTTCAAAGGTGCAAAAGGGAAGCATGGAAAGCAAAGAGAGACTAATTGGAAAGTAAGCTTACAATTGGGAAAGAAAGATTGGGTTATGAGGTCAATCAGATGTTGAGTCATCCTCAAGTTTCTAGATCCACATAGAATACTATAAAATATTTTATTACTTTAAATTAATGTCACTACGAATAACTCATCCGATATACCTATACAGCCGTTCATTTCAAAATAAGTATATTAAACGAACCATCATAGACCCCCTAAACAAAAACCTAAATTCTAAGAACTCTTTAAGCCAATAAGCCTAATTTACACGAATCGTTCGACTAATTTACATGCCACGTTTCACAAAAGCTATCGATCAGACCACCACAAATTCCCCATGTGTTACACAAAGATCCATTCCTCTTGAGATTCACCCCTCTCTCTCGTTAGATTTTTTTTACTTGCCTCGGTTTTATCAGCCAAAAAAAAAAATCAGTTTCTCTTTATTTCTCTATCTCATTTGATTTGACACTTTTATACAATTTTTCCCCATTCGGATGTATGTAGTCTCCCTCTGTTTTCATTTCACCCTCGATCCCACCCCGTTGTTTCTTCTTCCCCACATTTTTTTCGAATTAAAAAATTCAGAAAAATCCCTTTTTTAAAATTATAGTATTCTAATTGGGGTGCTTAGCAAAAAATTGATTTATTGTATTATCGATAATGAGGTGGGAAAAGGTTGAGGTGAAGGCGATAGGCACAACAACAGAGGGTGGTGGAGGGCCAGGGAAGAGGTGGGGTCACACCTGCAACGCCGTCAAAGGTGGCAGACTTATCTATGTCTTCGGTGGTTACGGCAAAGATAACTGTCAGACCAACCAAGTTCATGTCTTCGACACTGGTTCGTGCGTGCGTTTCCTCATTCCCATGTTATTATGATGACGTGTTTGCTGTTGGAAAACATTTTGTCTTTGTTTTTTGATAGGTTTGAAACGGATAATGAATACTTGTTTTGTAATTGATGTTGTAGAGTGTGTATTAGTATTACCTTATTTATTTTATAGTACTTTTGTGCCTGGCCTGGTTTTAAATATTTATATTTTTATGCATTTGTTGTTACAATGTAGGACTTGTGTTGTTTATTTTTCTGATTCCTTATTTCTGATTTGCAGTGAAGCAGACATGGAGCCAACCCGCTTTAAAAGGCTCCCCACCTACACCTAGGGACAGCCATACATGCACAGCCGTTGGTGATAATCTGTTTGTGTTTGGGGGTACAGATGGAATGAACCCTCTCAAGGACTTGCACATTTTAGACACTTGTGAGTCATCTTTCTCATATCTAAATTAATTAATCTTTTTTTGCCTCCAAAAGCCAAAAAATGTATGTTCTTTAGCTCAAGTTCAATGTATAGCATCTTTGTGTATATGTGGTCCCTTTCCTTGGATGATGATGACATTGAAAATTACAGCTTAAGTTAAAATGTGAGAATGTTATGTAGCTTATGTCTAGTTGTCTGTTATTTATTTCTTTACTATTTGACTCACTGATGTTAAATCATTGTTAGCTTTGCAAACATGGGTTTCTCCAACCATAAGAGGAGAAGGGCCACCAGCACGTGAGGGTCATAGTGCAGCAGTTGTTGGCAAACGGCTATTCATCTTTGGAGGTTGTGGAAAATCTGCATATAATAATAATGAGCTATACTACAATGATCTTTACATATTGAATACAGGTGATTTTCCCACATCATACTGCCAGTTAGGGAGCAAGTTAGTTCACTGCAAGATTTATTCCTTTTGTATTTAAATGAGACCAAATAGAGGTGATAATGACAAAATTGACTAGGGTTTCCTAGTTTGTTGATTATTTTTGTATGAACATGTTTGAACTTGGCAAAATCATATATTTCCTGGCTAGCTTGTAGAGGCTCATTATGATCAGTTGTACATGAAATGAGAGAGCTCTTGTTTGGTTGAGAGAAGTAGAGTTTTGGATGTGGACTGTGGAGCTTTTCAACATTTAGTTAGTTTTTATTTTCCTTTCACATTTGCATTTGTGTTGAAAATTCATCTGTTACTTTTGATTAATTGATTAGGTGTAGGACATGCTGTTAATTGCTTTTCACTCTTTCAATTGTAGAGACATTTGTTTGGAAGTGTGCTACAACATCAGGCACTCCACCATCTCCTCGTGATAGCCACAGCTGTTCATCTTGGAAAAACAAAATTATTGTAATAGGGGGTGAAGATGGGCATGATTATTATTTGTCTGATGTCCATATTCTTGATACTGGTATTGATTTGTTTCATTTTTTTTAATTTTAATTTTATTGAATTGTAATATTACAAATATAAATTTACAATGAATTATAAATAGTGCAAAGTAAAGGAGCTTTATTTAGAATATAATAATTTTCTTTGGAACTTCTGTAAATATTAGATACTCTAATTTGGAGGGAGCTGAGTACATCAGGCCAATTGTTGCCACCTCGAGCTGGTCATTCCACTGTTTCCTTTGGCAAGAACTTGTTTGTTTTTGGTGGATTTACAGATGCCCAAAATCTTTATAATGACCTTTATAAGCTCGATATTGGTATGTCCATTATAGCTTAGAAGAATATGTTTTTTGCATTTAAGTTTTTGTCTGTATTGTACTGTGGTTTAACTGTTTAATTAAAGCAGAACCTTCCTGTGAGTGTAATTGCTCTGACTTTTATAATTCTTGCCCTTTTAGTTTAGAATTTAGCCCTCATGGAGGATCTGTTCAAGTGACTGTCTGTTGGCAAACTTATTTTTCTACACATTTCATTGGTGAAAAATGCTTTTCTCATTTCTTGAGCAGATATTCAATCTTTTTGATGATGAGAGTTTCACATTAGTCATTTTAACTTTTAAAATTAAAGTAGGGCCTATCTCCAACTTCTCCCAAAATTATTGCTTTAGTGGATATTGTAATATATATGGTAATTTCTCAATTTTTAGAAAGACATATAGTTAATTTGATTAATCAATTCTCGTTTGGTGTTCAGAAATGGGTAGTGTGATAGTTTTGATAACTATTGATTGAATTGAGATTTCTTCTATAATCTTTCATTTCTGATCTGAGTGTAGATACTGGTGTTTGGACAAATGTTACAACTGCAACAAATGGTCCTTCTGCTAGATTTTCAGTGGCTGGTGACTGTTTAGACCCTTTTAGGAGTGGTGTTCTTATATTCATCGGTGGTTGTAATAAAATTCTTGAGGCCCTGGATGATGTGTATTACCTATATACAGGTTCAGCAAAGTGTCATTTATTTGCAACTATGAACTTTCTAATGTAACCTTTGGCTCTAATATTTTGCTAGATTATTATGTACATAACAAATTGTGATATACTTATGACTATTAGGGATTGCTCGGGAAAGTGAACAGAGACCAGAAAAATTATCTTTAAAGAAGCAATTGAAACTGAAATGCCTAGAACAAAATCCCAATCCTAGCCAAAATCAAGTTCTCGTTAGATATGGAGTGGGTTCTGATGTGGGACAGATCATGACAGTGCTGAATTATAGCCAACCAAGTAAGACTTTTTTTTTATACATAAAGCTTCTGCTTCATCTCATGGATATCATAAAGTCTAGTTTTCCTCATAAAGCCCTACATGTATATTATACGGTTTCCTTTGTGTTAGAGCTTGACTATCGTAACTTCAAACCTCTTAAGTCTTGATGTATATTTTTTCTTGGGACAATGATGGGATCATTATCCTGACTTGAATATTGCATTTTTTTTTATAATTTAAAATTGATTATGATTATGCTTTTTTAATAATTTTTTCAAGAGAATAAAGACCAGCAATAATACAATGATGATGGCAAAGCAAGATAATAAAGAAATTAAGAAAAATAAATTAATAAAATATAAGCTATTTAAAAATATAATTATATTTTATTTAGTATATGGCCATGCCTGCATTTTTTTATTATAAATTATTGTATCTTTTACCATATTGTACCCAATGGTCTATCCATATTCGTGCAACGTAAGCTTCAAGATTTGTTGTATTCATGAAGTTCTTCAAAGTTATGTCAGGGCTTACATTTAAATATTTGGGCAATCTGGCTACTTAAGTTTAAGGCAGCAAGAATTGATGTTCCTAGTTGAACTCTTCATCATGTTTAATTAGTCAAGTTTGTGTTCATGTAGCTCTTGCTCTTGCAACTAGTATGTGTCAGATCTTAGATATGGAATGTAGTTATGGCAAGTCAGTGATGACTAAAATAATGATCCCTCTAAAAGTTTTGATTTTAATCATTAATGAGCCTGGAGGACAAAAACTATTTAAATGATATTTGAGTATTTACACTTTAAAGTACCACTTGGGGATAGCTAAATGCCGACTATCATAAATGCAGGTAGACTAAATATCCCAGTAAACCAATCCCTACCTCCCGGAAAGAAAATGTTTGAAGCCAAGGTTACTGAAAACATCTCAGAAGGATATACTATTGAAACTGTTATTGATGGAAAACCTCTTCGCGGAATTCTGTTTTTAAACAAGCCTAACTCTCTGTACTCAGGTGCTCATACTTGCAGTAGGTATGTGTTCTTGGGTTCTTCCCCTCACCAATCTCTTTCACTTTTCAATGTGTTGCTAGTTTTAAGCACCGCCTTTTTGTATATAAGTTTGTTTCAACTTATGCTCAATTCACCAAGCAGGAAAAGGACTGTCGGTGAAATTGATAGTGTTGTCTCAAATGGTATACATTCTAACCAATTAAAGACTCCTAAAGTGGTCAAGCAAAATCAAATGGAAAACCGAGAAGCATCTCATGGAGACAGTTCAAAATCTCATGAACACCGCACTGAATCCATTGCCGTGCTTATGTCAAGTAACCCAATGACTGCCAATCCTTCTGATACCCATAAGGTGAAGTTGTTTTCTCTACTTGATTTCTATTTTTTTTATTCCACCTGTCAGAGATTGGTCAATAGAATTATTCTGTGTGAAAAAAATGACTAAGTGATTCTGTTGAGATTTCTTACTGAAAGGAAGTTGGTCTTAACAATATGATTGTTACTCAGATTTTTTGTTGTCTTAAAAATTGCCAGAACTGCTGTAAGCTAGAGTATATACTGCCTGAGATATTGAGTTTACCCTTGAAGATACTGTATGTCTATGTATCTTCCATTGTTCCCTGAAAATGCTGCTTTATTTCCTATAATCTATTAGCCCAATCCTGAGATCCATTTGTGTAACTGTCATAAGTGTTTTCTTTATAACTTTTTGTGCCCCTGTGAACTGTAGTTGATGTAATTCATTTGATATATTCCTGGGATATCTGTACAATGATAACGTTTTTCCTTTCTTGCCAATTTGCCACGGGTCAAATTATGTCCCATTCTTATAATTTTCCCTTGATAAGATGACATTGTCAGCTTCTAAATGATGGTTGGTTTGCTTGGATCTAATTGTGTATATGTTTGAAAAGTGACCATCCTGTGTTGGGAAATGAGAATATGAATCTCATCAGAAGATATGATACCCAAGTTTGGGTTAGTGAGTCCTTGTTGTTTATGATATTCCTAAATAATAGATGTCAAACTAATAATTTTGTATCCTTAGGAATGCTGGGCTGCTCTTTCTTTAAGTTTCTTTTATATATACATGACTATCCCACAGGTTTCTGCCAACCCAGAACCAGAAGCTGCGGCTTTGAATCGAAATGATGAAAAACATGAAACACCCAAATCCTTAATTGGAAACTTGACAAATGGTGGAGCGAATGATGTGACAAGTTCCAAAGGTGAGGTGCAAACAAATGTGCTTATTTCCAACTTTGAAGTTCCAAGAGACGATAAAACAAGTGATGCTCCAAACTACAACACTGAATTTCTGAAACCTGCTGCAGCGGAGAGCGCTTTGCATCTGTCAAATCAAGGTATGAACAGTGAAAACTAGTAGTTAGTGCAATTAGTCTTTTTTATGTGTTTGCTTTCAATCACTTTGTTTTTTGGGGTTCAATCATAAACCAACTATTCCAAAGGTTCAAACTGTTATAGATCTAACATGCCTCCTCATGCAAGAAGCCTTTGTGTTGGCTCAATTGTATTAGATGAATGAGGGGACAAAGATTGAACACTAGACCACATTGTCAAAGGTTCTAATACCATGTCATGAACCAAGTATCTCTAAATCTTAAATTTTTAGGTAAAGATGTATTTTCAAAGGTAGGGTTTCAAACTGGTTAGGATTGTTGGGAACAAATATTTCCAGCTTGGAACATTGAACAGGTGAACTGAGGGAATAATTCTATCATTAACGTTTGACATGAAAAAAGGACTAAATTGGGGATTCCATCCTCCCTCCCCAACCAGTGTAATACCTCGACAAATCACACCGGAAAGAAAGTATTCAGAGGTTGTGCAGATGAGACTGTACAGTTGAGGTAACTTAAAGGAATTAATTGGTACTATCTATACCAACAAGATGCATCTACTTTTCGGTAGTCTATCACTTAAGAACTCTACAGTTAAGTGTGCTTAGCTCAGAGCAGTTATGAGATGGGTGACCTTCTGGAAAGTTTCTTAGAAAGCGTGTGAGTGAGAACAAAACATGCTGAAAAGTCTCGTGTTGTTTTGTGGGAATAGTCATTGATCCTGGAAGCAGGTAGAGCTGATTTTCGAGGTCTCATAAATGACTACTTATGGAGGGTTCTGACCGGTGAAGGCTTCTGATCAACAAGGATGTTGAGTGAAGTGCCATTGTGTGAAGTGCCGTAGTGTGAGAGCCGTTGAGAAGTTGAAAATCAGGGATGTTACAACCAGACCAATGACTAAACCTCTATTGGACTTGCAATGGTAATTGTCCCTTGCTGTGCTGTTTATGCTTTGAGAATAAGTGGCTTGGTTTTTAATAAGTGAAATAATAGGATGATTTTAGATCTGTCGAAACAGGTCAACTTGATCCACTTGGGCTGAGCTGTTTTCAGGCAGCTCAATTTGGTGTAGGTATATTTTTCTGGCCAGCCACTAAATCTTTCTCTCTCTGCAATAAATCAATCCTTAAAAAATATTTAAACAAATGAGAATTAAGAAATTTGGACCACGGGGTTGAGCCAATGACAAATGAATCAATGTGCTAGTTCATTTATCAACTAGGCTTCAATTCTTATAACAAAAAATGGTGTCAGGCATGTACTTAGTCGATGGCTTGTTGGGGTAAAAAATAGATAAGATTTCAGGCTAGCAGGCCAACCTGATTTTGGGCTGGGTTAGATTGGGCTTGAATTTTATTTGTCCAGTCCATACATTTAGTTGGTTTATGCAAGTCAGGTTTTGTCCATTTTGGCAGTATTTTGCCTCAACTCCTATTTGCTGCTGTGAAGAAAATCATGATGTTACATTTGGAATAATGTCCTTATCCCAATTCCAGAAGATAACCTTTTGCTTCATTTCAATTGTTTCTGTTAAAACTTAAAAGGAAGCATGTATGCATCATTGATTAGATTATAGATATGATTATGACTGCAGCTGCATATTGTGCTACCCTTTGGCATTAGAAGATGTTATTTTGATGCTGGATGGATTTCTCTGTTTTTTTTACATGTGTTTTTTATTATTGGTGAAAGCATGAAAAGCTGGATTAAATTTTCCATTGCTGTACGGGGCCCACCCATTTCCCTGAAAAACAAATGCTCTTTTCTGAAGACTAGATGTTGAACATGCATTTAATGTGTTATGGTGATATATAACACTAGCGTTTTCTGAGTTACGATTTCAAAACAATTAATGTTTAAAAGTAGGTATTATGTTAAGAGGGGAAGTGATTTTTAAAGGAACTGATAAAAAATAATAGATTTCTGGTACCGAGCATTTTCTATTTTTGACTTTATTTCTTTTTTTCTTGTTAATGTTTTTGAACCCTAATTCTTCAATATAAGATTAATTTTCCAATGACTGGTAGGTGCAGTGGTGGATTCCGCAACTCCACAACTCCAACGACAAGAGACTGCAGTGAGTCAGCAAAATTAATTTGAGCTCAGGAGATAACGGCTGAGGGTGATAACTGTCTGCTAGGCATCTGTACATTCCTCTTCTCAAGTTGATCATAGAGGTCAATATAACTGGTGATATAGGCTAACGTACTCCACTGGTGGGTTTTACAATCATTTACTCACTGTCTTACCCTTTAGTCTGAAATTTTAATTGAACAAAACCATGATTACGTTTAGGTGTAGGTAGTGATAGAAGCAGTTCTATTTTATTGCGTTATGTTCATTCCAGTCTTCATTTATTGCATGGAAAGAAAATTTTGTTTTGTTGGTGCCTGGGTATCAGTATTGTCTCCAAATGCAATTTAACCTATTAAATTCCAAAGCTCTTTGTAGGATTTCACAAAGTGTAGGATTTTATGTTATCTTCTTGAAGGGTTCAAGAAGAAGGATGTTCCGTTTAATTTTTTTGTGTGCACTTAGTGCTTGTAAATACATTTTTTTTGTCACATGTCGAAGATGTCAAATGTCGTCTAGTTAAGGACTAATTTCACTTGCGATGTTAAAATTATAGTAAAAATCTCAACTCATAAGGCTCTTGAGATAATTGGATGAAGATCCTTTAAAGATCGAACCAGTATAAAATTAAATTTTGTGCCTTGATTTTCTCTCCAATCCTTTTTCATATTCAATTCTATAAATCGGATTTACCCCAAGTAATTTCAATTAATACTTCAATTAGGGTTTGATCTTGGTCTGATGGTGTCAGATTATTAATTGTTTGATAAAGATCCTTATATTATTTGATAAAGGTTTTTAAACTCCAAAAGATTTTTTGTATTTTAGGAAAATTTCTAAGAAAATTATTTACCTAGATTCACGCCATTGTTCCAACAAAAGCAACAAAAACTTAGGTTATATGACTACGAGCTAACTTTGTAAAATATATAAATCAAATTATATAAATGAGTTTCCAACTAAACAATTGATTCTATTTATATATATTTATACACGACAATGCATGCGAAGATGTATATAATGATTGAGTGTAAGCTTGGGCTCTAGTTAGAGAAACTTAAAAAACTTTTATTTTCAAAGTAATATATATATATATATATATATATATATATATATATATATATATTATCATATATCATATGTGGTGAAAGTATTTTATGAGAGGGAGATAATTAAATTTGAATCATATAATTAAACATGAATAATCAAGATTTAATTTTAAAAAGTCATGTAAATTTTTTAAATATTCATGACTTTTTAAGTAGTTATATTACATTAAATATTAATTTTTCATATATATTTATAGTCAATCTCATATGATATATTTCCTCTCATGATATCTTCTTTATTTTATTGAGAGCTTATTTTCAAATTAATAATTTTTTTTTTTAAAAAAAAATCTCTATAAAAACTATTGGGAAACAAATTAACATGATTTTATTTGCTTTGGTGTCGTATTGATGTCAATTTTCCTTTTATAAATATCTATTCTATTTGTAGGTTTTGCATGACATGATTTCAATCTTAGACGTGGTCTCTAATGTTTTGTTTAGTGTAGGAGAAAGGTGAAGGAAAGAAACGAGTAGTAAAGTAAATTGTTAAAATTCTGTCTTTTCATTTTTTGGTTACTCAAAATAAAGAAAAGGAAAGAATGTTTATAGTGACTCAAATCCTCTAAATTCGGAAAGAAAACAAACAGAAAAATAAGCTTTAATATGTTGAGACAAATTTGCCCCAAAAAATCTTATTTTATTTGAGGATATTTTTGTCAATTTTCATATATGATTTTTCTTCTTCCTTTTGCTTTTTATACCACCAATCAAGAAAATGAGAAAAAAAACACTTAATTTTTTTCCTTTTATTTAAACAACTTCACTTTTTACTCTTTTTCTTTTCCTTAACTTCTTTTTCATGCACTATTTAGTCCAGCCTGAACAATTAGTCAGTTTATTCAGGACAGGTTTTGTCCATTTTAACAGTATTTTCACTATTTTGCCTCAACTCCTATTTTTGCTTCTTTCTAAAAATCATGATCTTACATTTGAAATAATGTCCTTATCCTGATTCCAGAAGATAACCTTTTGCTTCATTTCAATTGTTTATGTTAAAACTTAAAAGGAAGCATATGGGCATCATTGATTAGATGATTATGACTGCAGCTGTATATTGTGCCACCCTTTGGCTTAGAGAGATTTTGATGCTGGATGGATTTCTCTGTTTCTTTACACGCGTTTTTGTATTCTGAAAACATGAAAAGCTGGATTAAATTTTCCATTGCGGTACGGACCCACCCATTTCCCTGAAAAAATGCTCTTTTCTGTAGACTAGATGCTGAAAAGGCATTTAAGGTATGTGTTATGGTGATATTTAACACAAGTTTATCTATATGATTGTGGAGCCAAGATTTCAAAATTATCAATATTAAAAGTGAGTATTATGGGAAGATGGGAAGTGATTTTCAAGGAACCGGTAAAAAAAAATAAAAATTTCTGGTACAGACAGAGGATTTTCTATTCTATTTTGACTTTCTTGTTTCTCATCAATTGTGAATGGACCCTAATTCCCCAATATAAGACTGATTTTCCAATGACTGGTAGGTGCAGTGGTGAATTCCACAACTCCACAATTCTAACGACAAGAGAATGCAGTGAATCAGCAAAATTAATTTGAACTCTGGAGATAATGGCTATTGGTGATAACTTTATCTGCTAGGCATTTGCACATTCCTCTTCTCATGGTGATCATAGAGGTCAATATAACTGGTGATATCGGCTAACGTGCTCCACTGGTTGGTGATACAATTATCTGCTCACTGACACCCTTTGGTCTTAAATTTTAATTGAACAAAGCCTGATTACTTTTAGTTGTAGGTAGTGATAGAATAAGTTCTTGTTTATTGAGTTATCCATCACGTTCACTCCTGTCTTTATTTATTGCATGGGAATAAAATTTTGTTTTATTGGTGCTTGGGCATCAATACTTTTTTCCAAATGCAGTTTTACAAATCATCTTAATGCTCAATTTTAGTAAAAGAGATTAGCTAAGCCGTTTATTTATTATCAAAAAAGGGTTATGCCATAGCCTTTGCTTCAGATGGCGAGTAAAGGCACCTAGTAAGGCAATATACAAATCAAGAATCAAAGAACCTTCAAAAGATGAGTTAACACACCAGTTATTACTAACATGAGTTAGCTATTATTGTTCTACAAGTGTAGCTTTAGCTGTGGATGGAAATTAGGCACGGCAATGACACTTGCAAAAGAACAAATTAATCTGTTTCCCTTGACAGAGGACCTAAGAGTAAGTTCATCTCATATTTACCCATATTTCTAGTTAAAAAGTTAATCTATCTTGTAATTATGCCATAAAAAAACAAAGCAAAATGGGTATGGCAATGACATTTTTCAGAAGCTTTAGTTTCTCTGCTAGGTTGAGTGGGAAACTTAACTTGTGTTGGGGATACATTTTTTTTAATTGTATTCTCGTCAGTTACTGTCATCTTCATGCGGGTAGCTGGCAATGAGACTGAGCAATTCGTTAAACCAACCAGCAGCCACTTTCTTAAAGCAATTCGTCAGTTACTGTCACCTTCTCAGTACACTTACCATGCAAGTTTCTTTTTACGTGTGCTTGCAACCATTTTAAAGGACAAGTCTGTGCTTATATATATTCATTATTTTCCAAAATATGCCTTTCTTGGGTCCACTAACTTTATCTCGCTCCCTTCTTCAAGCAGCAAAATGTTAACAATTTGAAGTTACTATCCAAATTAGAACTTGTCACCCAGCTATCTGAATGAAAAAACTTACAGGTATGTTTGCAGTGGCGGAGCCAGAAATTTTTTTGAGGGGAGGCGAACATAAAAAAAATTATATCATAAATAAAAGTACTTGAAGATAATACAAATTTAATATGCAAAAAGATGCAAACCGCAAACCACAGAAAGACAAATTACAAATAGGGTGGGTTGATGAACAATCTGATAAAGTCCAGTGAGTCTTAATAAAATAATTCATAATTTAAAATCAAACTCAAAGTAATAATATGGAGATAAGAGATAAAGAAGACACAATCAGTTTTAGCGTGGAAAACCCAATTGGATAAAAAATCACAACGTCCAAATTGGATAATCAATCCAATGGACAACTCCACTATGATAATAAATAAGTACTTTTAAATTCTGATGGAGAGTTAAGAATCAGACTTGTCAAACGCTTCTATATGATCTCATAACAATTCTCTCAATGATGTAAACATAAACTCTTTAAAGCTCTAATATTATTTGGAATGGAATGCATACTATCAACACAAAAATATGTTTCTATTTATATTAATTTAAGCATATGATTTTAACCAATTTTTGAAATGCAATCCTAAAAATATTTTATCATATTATGCAATGCAATCTTAAATATATTTTATATTATATAATACAATCGTAAAAATATTTTATATTATGCAATACAATCTTAAAAATATTCTATCATATTTTTGAATACAATATTAAAAAATATTATATATTATATTTGAATGCAATCTTAAAAAATATTTTATCTTATTATGTAATGTAATTTTAAATATTTCTATTATATTATGCAATGCAATTTTAAAAATATTTTATCCTATTTTTTAATGTAATATTAAAAAATATTATATCATTATATTATGCAATGCAACATTTTGTTATTGTCAAATTATTTTTTTAATTTTTAATTTTTAATATATATATGTATATATATATATATATATAATAAAATTTGTATTAATAAAATTTTAGGGGGGCGATGGCCCACCCTAGCCCCCCCTTTCTGCGCCCCTGTATGTTTGGCATCTTCTCCCGACCCAATTCATTAATTGAAAAATATATAGTGCACGTTTAGTTTACAGTTGAAATTGTTGTGATGCGCATTTCAATGTAGATTCAACAAATAAAAGCAAAAACATGGATTTTAGGGTCTGTTTGGATAAACTTAAACTTATCTAGAAACACTTCTAAAGTAAGAAATAAGAAGAAAAAAAATGAGATGAATTTTTTCATAAGTAAAAATAAGCTATCAATTAACTAATTTTTAGAAGTTCATCAATATAACTTCTCTAAAAGATGAGATGATATCTACAAATTAATTAATAAAAAACTCATTTTAACTTATCATGAAACTCATTTCATTTTTTCTTTTTACTTTCTTCTTCTAGAAATACTTCTAGATAAATTTACACCTAAGACCCTTAATCTTATGACAAAATTACTTTGCCTCAAAAGTCATTCTGTACAGGATTTCCAAACATACTCGTATTAGTTGGTGATTTTCTGTCTAATTTCTTCAACTTTTCATGTGCTATAAATTGATTAAAATCAGACCTAATTCTGATACCTGACATTTCAATTAGCATATTGGGTTTATATAAGTTTTATTGACTAACCTATTTGGAGCTTAGCTTCAACCGTCCAGCGTTTGTCATTAAATATTTCATTGGAAGAGCAGTGCTAAATCCTGTTAACGGTTTTGTCATACTATTGTTGTGGAAGTAACCTTACGTGGCAGAAATATCATTTTCCGTATTAATTGCGTTGTCAAGAAATAGAAAATCCCAAATACAGAACAGAAGGCTTCCAAAAGAATGTGGCGGGTACCACATGGCATAATCGATTGTCTTTTATTGCCCCCACTATCAATTCTACACTAGTACCCAAATAGTAACGTCCTTCTTAAAATCGTTTCAACAGTATGTGAAATCAAGTTGAATATAAAATTTCCAGTGAAACAAAAACAAGACATGCACCTACTCCCGCTTTGGTCATTCAATTACACAATGATTCATGACAGTCAATTATTTTTTTTATATTCACAAAAAAAAAAGTAAAATCTTTTCTATTGGGAGAGATGCTTACGTCTGATGTTAGGTCCATGTCTTGAATTGTCTCTAAAAAATAAGATACATGCGAGAAACTAATTAATAGGTAAGAGACATGCACCTTAGGGTTCCTTTAGTAGAGTGAAATGAAATTGAATGAAAGTTAATTTTGATGAATGTTTTGAATTAAAATAGAGTGTAAAAATATAGGTCTCACTTCATTTTATAATTCATTTCACTTTTTTTCTGATCTCTTTCACAGCAAACGGGATTAGGAAATGTGTATGTATTTGATTGGAATGGTTCCTAGTTTTCATGGTTGCGCTATTGTTAGAATACAAATGTGAGTTAAAGTCCTATATCGGATATAAATAGAAAATTTGAACACTATATAAGTGAGGAGAATACCCATAAACTTGAATCTTAAGGTTTTGGGTTAAGGTGTAGTGTCTAATTCACTTATATGGTTACTCAGGTGTAAATCTCCCCGATATTTACCCTTTCAATTTCCCAACAATTGGTATCAGATCTCGCAAGTGTTGCGGCAATACAAGGTACTAGAGCATAAGCTCTAAAGACTAAGTCCCACATCGGATAGAAATAAAAAACTTAAACACAAATGAGAAAAAGACCCATAAACATGGATAAACTAATTAAATACTGCTGGTCAAATCCCACCTTTGGTTATAATTCTTTCCCTGATTGAGGTGCCTCGTCCACAATGTACGTACACATGTCATATGACTAGCTATTATTAGTGGAGGATGCTATTCCAAGAAAGGTAAGGCGTGATTGCCCATCAAAGAGGGTTTACGTTACGATGACGGAGTAATAAATGTTACTTGGAACATGGGGTAGAGAATAGAGAAGATTAGGTAGGATAGGTTAGTTGGTCTTGCTTGATGAAGTTTGGCGCACCACATGTGAAAAATCCTCGCTTTATGGATGTGGGGTTCAATTGATATATAGCATGAATCTTTCTCTGTCCTTTAATAGTCACCGTCACTTTCAATTGCCAAGTGAATCAACAACTAACACCGCAGATAAGTCAATGAAAAAAGTGTTTGGAAATGGGATGGAAAAGTAGTGTATGTTTAGAACTAATTTTGAAATGTAGGTCGATACTCTCTATTCACGTTCCAAGACTAAAAATAACATGAAATATGTGTCTCCAAACACATTGATAAATAGCATCACATCAAATCGATAAACGATGTCAAAGTAATAGCTAACAACCTCAAGCCAAAAGTGAAAAGTCACGTTAAATATGTCTGCAAAGGTGTGTCTAAACACACCATGAAATGAATGTAAATTAGAGCTGTGAATTTGGGTTAGCTCATCATCGGGTAACATATTTTTAAGAATTTTGGGCTATTGCCATTTTCATTTACCCTTTTTTACTAAGGCACTCCCCTTTTGATTCCGCTCCCAAAAGTACCCTTTATAATACACTACCATTTCTCAATCTGCGTAAGTCTCACTGCAACAGGGGTGTAAATGCAAGCATCAACCCTAAGACAACAACATTGAGGTAGCAGGGATTGCACAATTAAGAACGAACAACTTATTTATGAAAAAAATACCCTTTTGAAAAGTGGAGTTGCTATTTTTCTCCTCTTTTTTTCTAACCAGAAAAGTACACTCCCCTTCCTAGGTTTCCAAAAGCTATTTCCAAATTGGCACTTTATTGTATCAAATGCTTATAGATACACATCTTAATCTCATTTTTCACCTTTTACATTTTGTGACTTTGACATTAGGGCGTCTGTGCAAGTGTATGTAAGTATTGTTGCTCACCAATAGCCTCTGTTGTCGCTCATCAGAATCGTCATTGTCGCCTGTAACATCCATCGTAGGTTCGAATCCTTCTTAACAGTTCTAAATTAAATCTTTGGAATAGTATTGCGCCTCAACTTCAAATTAAATGTGATTAAAAGATTAGCGTGGTGATTACATATTCGTCCCATGACACGGGCAAAATAGATATCCTACTAGCTTCGTAATCAACCAACAACTGTAATAATTAAAACAAACCAGCCCCTTTTCAAGCGAGTCACTTAACATTTTGTTATTATGCTAAAACTCTCACGTTGATTACAAATATAAGCATTGGAGTCTTTCTTTACAAAAATACCCCTTCCTACTTCCTTTTATCACCAAAGATTAGATATTACCTTTTAAATTAGTATAAAACCTATTACTTCATGTATATTATTTAAATTTTCCATCGTTAGATCAACTCTGATAATTTTATAAGCCTAGTTACTAGCTCTCTCTACCTTGCTATATCAATTAGGAAAACACATAAATACAAGAACAAAAAAGTCACTATATAGCATGATTGCTGTAGAATCTTGTTAATTAAACAACTCAAATTCGTAAAAATATTAATTAACTACACCGAGGTATATCTATAATATAAAATAGAATGAATGTAAATGCTAGTAAAATAAATCATAAAAACTTTCTGTTCTATATTATATACTAGAATGTCATTCATGCCATGTAAATATAATTTATGAACATATTTATAAAAAATGTAAATTTATAAATATTTTTTAAATTTGAAATACTAATTATTTGTAGTTAAATTAATTTTTATTTATTTATTTTAACCATAGATTATAAAGTTTAACATTTTAATTTTTAATGATTGTTGGTCATTATGGATATATAATTGATTATATATGTAACAGAGTAATAAAACTAGAATTTATTTTACAATTATAATATTTTAAAAATTACAATGCTAATGAAATTAACATTAACTTTTAAGGATTTAAAACACACACGTGTGTGTACACACACACACATATATATATATATATATATATATATATATATATATATATATATATTGTGACTTATTATTTTGTACTTTTTATTAAATGACTGAAATTTAAAATGAATTATAAAAGAAAACATTACTAAAACCAATTACTAATTAATTTATAGGATTTTTAACTTTATGTGAAAAAACTTAAACTTAAGTTACATGCCAAGATCACAAAAAATAAAAATTGATGTTATCTAATTTTATTTTATTTATTTTGATTTTCTTTTGCTGGTTAGTAATTTTTGTTTTCACATATTTTTGTTTCTGTTTTTTCTTTATTTTTATTGTGCAAGACATTAAAGAATATGATATTTTTTAGTTATTTATAATATAGTTTGATATCAATCTTTAGTATGAGAACAATTATTTAAAACTCATTAAAATTACAAATTTGATAATCGGTTATCAAGAATGCAAAGTGGTTAGTTTTATTTTTCTTCCATAATTTTAATCAGAATTGTATCTATACTTTTAATCTATATATACATTAAAGTGATAATTAATTTACACTCCTTTTTCAACTCATAATCTATAACATTCCCTATATGTTCCATCTTTTTTTTTACGAGTCTTAATTTATACGTTCCTCTAATTAAATAATAAGTATATTATTAAAAATTAAAAACAATAGAATTAGCCGAGCAATAAAGTTAATATTATTAAAAATTAACTACTTTATCTTTATAATACGTTCCTTTATACTAAGATTCAATTTTTGTTATACATTAATTAATTAAATAAATAAATTATCATTGAATTAATCTAATTATTTAGTCTAACAATTAGTGATTTTAATTGGCATCAATTAATTATAAAATATACTTTAAAATAACAATTATTATATTAAATTAAAATTATAAAAATTGATTGCAATTAATTAATTATAACAATTAATATAATTATTGTATATCCATTTCTGATGTTAAGAATGTAATGTGATACTTTGTTATTTTTTTTAGTTATAATTAAATTCATTACTCAAAAATCCTAAAAAAATAGCATAGATATAGATTTCTTTTATAAATCATTTTGGTATGTGTGTGTATATATATATATATATATATATATCGTCCTGTTCGTACAGTAAATCGCACTCTCTTTTAGGATTTCTTTCGTCCCTTTCTTTTAGCTTTTGGCAACTAACACATACTTCAATGATGTTTCCGGCTCGAGTACTGATTTCACTTGATCAAGATATGCAAAATCATGTATTAGGTTAAGGAAATGAAAACTTTTTGAGCTGTTGGTTTCTTTCTGAGAACTTCTATGTGTGAGTGGTTAATATTTTACTATTAAAAGATGCAAAAAGTTGTCATATTAAGTTTCTATTTATTTAATTTGCTGTAATTAACCATAATTGTGATCGTAGACTTGTAGCTCTTTATAGTTTATACTATTAAAAAATGTATTCAATCATCAAGAACGTTTTAAATAAAAGAATTATTTAACTTTTTTTAATTAAATAGATGGAATGTGACCTTTTAGGTAAGAGAAAGTCGACACACGGCACTTCTCATTTTATAATATTACCAATTATCATAAAATAGAGATACCCATTATCCATTATTTAATAAATAAATTTCATGCCATGTTTTGGGCAATTTTTCTATAGTTTATTTTTGAGAAAATGCTTATCATCATGTTCGTTATAACTTACTAGTTTTATCTATTTATTTACAACTTTAATTAAAAGCTCTCAATTCTCAAATGATTTTGTAGAGGAACAGGCATTGAGGTAGGACGGGGTCAGAGTGGATACAGTTTTTTTAGCCTATGGATAAATGAGACTGAAGATGTGAGTTTAGTTTTTTTAGCATATAATTTAATTCTTATATTTAGCTTATGCATTATAAATATTTTTTTACATCATTAAAAATAACAATAAATATATATTTGAATATATATATATATATATATATATAAGAATATTAAAATGCCTAATTAAGAAAGTAAAAAGAGTATAAGTTTTACTTTCTAAATTATGTACTCTAATTTATAGAAAAGTATTTATTTAGGCCATGTGTGATCCAACATTTGTTAAGAAAATATTTTAAAGTAAAATTTAAAATAAGAAATTTTAATTTATTCTCTTAAACTATTTTTTTTTATTATTGCACATCAAACAATTTAAGAAAAGAGAAGTAAGAATATACAATTTATTTTTATTTATCTTTTAAAAATAAAATGTTAATATTTTAAAAAAAATTTAAAATATATTTAATTCAAATTCTCTTTAAAATTTATTTTTCCTCAAATAGTACCGTAACCTAGGTTGTCGGGGGAAGAGAAACAAAAAGTATTAGAGCAACTTTAATGGAGGATCTTGATGAGAGATTTTAAGCTGAAGATCTCTTTTTTTTTCAGATTTACCACTAAAGAGGAAAAATAGATCTTCATGTGGAGATTCGGATCTTCCCCAAGAACCCTAAAAATCTGCACAGAGTTAAAAAAAATGATTTTTTAAGTGACAGGATGAAAAAAATAAAAAAAATAAAAAAATGAAATTAAAAGTTAAAATTAATTACTTAAAATTAATTATATATTTTATTAATATTCATATATTTTTTCCATACTTTATTAATTAAAATTAATTACTGAATTAATTTAATTAAATTTTAAATATTTAAAAGTGAGATCCATGTGTGACCTATTAAAATTATCTAAGATCTCAATTTGAGATTTATCAATAAAGAAAAAAATGTCACATCATCTTAAGAGATCTTCAATCCTAAATGATACTATGAGATCCACTAAAAAATAGTCTAAGATTCTAATTTGGGATCTACCACTAAACTAAATATACTCTAATGATATCTGTGTCTCAAGGACCACTGAACTGACCCACTGAACATTTCTCGGTTACCATTTTTTTTTTTGTCTTTCTTACAAATAAAATTATATATAACCAAAAAACATGGACTTTCTGACCCAGCTCTGAACAGATTGGGTGCCCATTTTCCAGATTCTCCATTTGTTGAGACTTGAGAAAACATTAATACAATTCTTCTTGGATCTGCAGAAATTCATTGGAACTAGTTTCATTTTGGTGGTTCAAGATGTTGTGTGTGTGTGTGTTTGTTCCTCTGCATTTTGCGTGCATATATTAAGGAGCATTAGCTGGCTCTATTTTTGGCCTTTTTTTTTGTTGTTGGTAAAACCAATACCCAAATGCTAATATAAGTCCTAATTAAAAGATTTTTGGGAATGCAATTCAGTCGGCAAAATTTGTTCTCTTTCATATTTTGTAAGGAACCAATTCTATATTATTTGATGAAATCAACTAGAGATTTTTTTGCATCAAATATTTATTGTGCCCCTGTAATTTAGAAATAGTATTGTTTATGTGTAGCTGAGGATGGAAAACCAACCTCTGTGAATGCTGAATATGGAACTCTATAACATAAATGTGGAGACCTGCTCCATTGACTTGTAGTTGTCTTATGAACCGTGTCCTGGACTTTAACTTCTGAGTGTAAAGGAAGAGAAAGGAGGTTCCTTTATATCTTTAAGCACAATGGATTTGTTTTTTTTTCTCTCACTTTTTTGGATGGTAAGGACTAAGTAAGGACCCTTGTTAGCTGTCTGAAATGCTGGATTCTATGTTATATTAATTATTACTGAATAGAATCTGCAACCTTATCAGAAAGTGCTTGCACTTTGCATTGTTGTCTTGTGTTAGTGGATTTGAGAGTACAAATGATGAAGCTTTTATGAAGAGGGAGTAATTGTAATTGATTGTGGTGGTTGAGAAGTTGAGTTTAATTGGAGAAGAAGAGGTAGATATGGCAGCAAAGCTCTTGCATTCTTTAGCAGATGACAACACAGATTTGCAAAAGCAGATAGGATGCATGACTGGGGTTTTCCAACTCTTTGATTGTCACCATATTATTCCTCCTTGCCACACCACCCAGAAGAGGCTTCCTCCAGGTAATGTTCAATTTAGGTAATTTAGTTTATGTGAGAATGGCTTTCATAATTTCATCTTTTTTTATCTTTTATATTTTCTATTTTCCCACCATCAATCTCAAATATTTTTTTTATCAGTAGTGCTGTTTCCTAATGGTTGATTTATCACAAGGATACTAATCTCGTGTCAGAGTCCAACTCCTTTTGTCTGTGTTGGTCCCTTTTCAACTTTCTTCTTCATATGTTCAGAATACTGGAAGGGGGGGGGGGGGGGGGTGTAATTTTTCAAATTTTTAGTGCCTGCATGTTTGCTGTGTATTCATGGGGATGACATGCTTGTGATCATCTTATTTAACAAGTATTGAAGTTCATTGAATACTTTGTATGTAGTAGTAGATTAGGTCTCCATGAAATGATTAGCTCATGACCTTTGCACCACTTAGTGTTGGTTCTTGGCCTCATGGCCTTATGTTTCCATTTCATTAGAGTATTCAAATCTAACATTTCTGCTTTCGTTATAGGTAATTCCCACTTCAATCATGACAACATGGAAAGAGGTTCTAATACCATACACCAACGACAATCAGCAGCTGTAAGAACCTTCCTTTACCCGTTTAGCATTTTATATACTGTTTTACAGTTTAAAATTTTCTTGGATAATGGAAGTTCTGTTACCAGACCAAAATTTGGGTTGAGTCAATTTGTACCATATACTGGAGTCAAATTTAAAAAGGCCAAGAATTGCTTATCTTCCACAAAATTGTTTCAGGATTTGCTGTATTCTGTTTATTCCTTCCTAATTCAGTGGCTTAAATTCTGTTTTTTTCCTTGTGTGGACAATGTAATGAAACTACCGTCTTGTCTAAACTTATGCTACTTGGTGAGTTGTTGCAGAATATAAGGGGTGTAAGTGAAAAACAGAATTTCAACCGAATCATCAAGAACCTCATT
The DNA here is from genome assembly GCA_013407115.1 of Glycine latifolia. Classification (NCBI taxonomy): domain Eukaryota; kingdom Viridiplantae; phylum Streptophyta; class Magnoliopsida; order Fabales; family Fabaceae; genus Glycine; species Glycine latifolia. The sequence continues at coordinate 28,502,533 of CM023947.1, read as the reverse complement.
TTCTTCTTCTTGTTCATCATCAATGTCCTCTTTGGACTATAAAGCTCAAGCAGACGCTCCCTTTGATCAGAATGGTTTTCCTAAAAGTCCTATGAGGGAGCCAGTTATGAACCAAACAAGTCGCCCTCCCCATTTAGGATGTCAGTCCCTTGATCTGAGGGATGTGGTGAAGGACTCTATGTATAGGGAGACCCGAGGACTATCCAAAGAAAGGGATTCCCCAAGACATTTTCAGCTGTCCTCCCAATTCATCAATGAAAAACAAAGTCCTGTTGATCTAAGGGAGTCCCTGCGAGTCCTTGCTAAACTTAGAGAAGCACCTCGGCATTATCTTGAAGCTAAAGAACTTCCAAGATTATCATATGAAGTAAAAGATGGACATTGGCATTCCATCTCAAAGGATGCTCCTCGGTTTTCTTATGATGGAAGAGAAACAAGTGGTACAACTTTTGAATCACATGATACCTTCAAATGCCCACCAAAGCTAAAAGAGTTTCCTAGACATTCACTGGACAGTGGGAAAGGTTCTTGGCGCGCACACAGCTCTGATTCAAAACCCAGTAACCTCTCAAGAAATTTCAATACAGGTGGTGCCTCCACCTCAGTTGACAACGTTTCTAGCCGACAACAACCGTCAGCATCCCAGAGCCGGCCACCTAGTGCTGTAGCAAAATTAATGGGCTTGGAAGCTTTGCCAGAATCCTATAAGGCCAGTGATTCTAAGTCAAGTTTGAGGGAAACTGGCTCAACTCAAGGTAATGATCAGTTTTCGAAAAATGGACTCATCAAGCCACTTCGAGTTTATAATTCTCCTAAAATCTCTTTGAAAGACACAACTTCCCCACGATGGAAGAATCCTGATTTGGCTGTGAAACCAATCTTAAGTTCAAGGTTTCCCATTGAACTAGCACCATGGAAGCAGCAGGATGGAAACCAAAGCTCTGAGAAACTAACTTCCCGGGCCATAAAAGCCACAGCAAGATCACCAGATTCATTTATATCAGTTTATAGTGAGATTGAGAAGAGATTGAAGGACCTTGAATTTAAACAATCTGGAAGGGATCTCAGAGCTCTCAAACGGATACTGGAAGCAACGCAAGTAAAGGGGCTATTAGAGACCAGAAAAGAAGAACAAGCTTCAAATGTTGGATATAAAAGAGACTATGAACTAAATCCGAGCCTTATTCAGAATTCTATGTCAGTGAGGCAACAAACAGCCAGGGGAACTGACTCTGTAAAGGCTATAGAACCACCAATTGTGATCATGAAACCAGGAAAACTTATTGAGAAAAGTGGAATTTCTGCTGCTTCAGTCTTTCCAATCAGTGAAATCTCTGATTCCCATAAACTTCAGGGTGGTGGTGTCCATGCACATGATAAAAAGGGGACAGCTTCCAGTCAAATAGCAACAGATCAGTCTCGTAGAAACAATCACTGGGATGGTTCTACCAGTTTTAATGAAAAGAAAGCAAACAGTATCAAGACTATAAAATCAGCTCAATCCCAACCAAGGTCTAAACAGCTTCCAAAAGAAAATAGCCCAAGTTCGGTGAAGAATTCAGGATCTGTTATTAGCCCGAGAATGCAACAGAAGAAGTTAGAGTCGGAGAAGCAATCTCGCCTGCCTACCCTACTATCAGATTCAAATAATCCCAGAAGGCAATCCTGCAAGCAGACAACAGAATCAGGTTCTCCCAGTCGAAAACTAAGACCTAAAGTTTCTAATTCATGGTATAGTGATGACCGACGTAGTGAGACTAGCAATGAATTGAGAAGTCTAAGTAGTCAGTGGGATGAAATATCTCTGCAATCAGACAGTATCACTGTTGACTCCAAGATGGATATTGAAGTCACCAGTAGTTTACAATATGATGATATTATTGATATCCAATTCCGTTCTATGAAGGCTAATGAGCATTTGGTTTCAGGATCAACGCATAAGGTTAGAACTATGATGATCTCTTTTCATTCAAGCTTTCTGATTAAAACTGTATGAGAAAATTAAATTTTTTTAGAAGTGACATTTTCCAATTATCAGATGATATATATATTTTATTTAATTTTGCAGAAATCAACACTGAGGTGGAATAAGGATGAGTCAATTGCAGAACCTGCAACAGATGCCTCAGATCATCCAAGTCTTGATTTAGTTGATGATGTCTCAGTGTACAAATATGATATGCCATCCCCAGTAAAGAGTAAATCCAATGCTCCTAAAGGTAATATTTCTGTCTTCTAAATAACAATAAAAAAACTAAGACAGGTTATGCCTGATGACTATATTTCATATTGGGTCCATAAAATAAGACAAATTCTTGGTGTAGACAGTCAGTCCATCCCATGATTGATTACAACTTTATGTTTAAAAGAACTTTTGGTCCTTTCTATTTGAAATGGTTCCTCATGTAAGAGATGGAAATGGTACCTCTTAGAATGTGGGTTTAGGCTTAATTCAACTCCAAAAGCTAACTCATAGGATGAGGGTTGCCCCCCACTTATATACTCTATATTGGCCTTATCTTTAGCCAATGTGAGACTTAAATTTTTCCCAATAGTATCTCATGTAAGATTGATTACAACTTTATTTTTGAAAGAACTCAAAGGCAATTGTGATGAGCATCAATTTAAGATGCCATAGGCATAATAATATGTATTTTCTGAAAAATTAGCCACAAGTATTCACTAAAGAAAGAGATTTTAATTTGCATTTTTCACATGTAAATGATGTAACAGTCTAATATATAATGTGCAAGTTTTATTCATTTCGGTACACTATTTACCTATAAGCTCTATTTCTGTAGCTGATAATGCTCAAGAGTATAAAGCAAATGACAATACAGGTCATTGGAACCCTGCAGATGGCTTCTTCGTTAACAACACGATCAACCGCAAGAAATTGCAAAGCATAGATTGCCTTATTCAAAAGCTTAGGCAGCTAAACTCGAGTCATGATGAAACTAGAATCGATTACATAGCTTCCCTTTGTGAAAATACGAATCCAGACCACAGATACATTGCCGAAATACTATTAGCTTCAGGTCTATTACTGAGAGTTTTGAGTTCTGAGTTGCTGACATTTCAACATCACTCATCAGGTCATCCCATTAACCCTGAGTTATGTCTTGTGTTGGAGCAGACCAAGTTAAGTAGTTTGCTTTCGAAAGATGAAAGCAGCTTTGGAAACGTTGCTTATATGAAGCTAAATACAGAGAAGTGGCACAGGAAACTCATCTTTGATGCTGTGAATGAGATTCTTGGTGAAAAACTAGGCTCTTTTCTTGAGCCATGCTTGAAGCTTAATGGACTCGCAACGGAATTTGTCAGTGCACAAAAACTTCTTAAAGAACTTTGCTTTGAGGTACAAAAACTTCAGTATGTGAAGCCAGATTGCAGTTTAGAAGATGAAGGGGATGGACTGAAAAGTATGCTACGGGAAGATGTGATGTGTCACTCAGAAAACTGGACTGGTTTCCCTGGTGAATTACCTGGGGTTGGGTTGGATGTTGATAGACAGATATTTAAGGACTTAATTGATGAGTTTGTGATTGATGAAATGGCTAGTTTGCGAGTGAAGTCCAGTAAGCACAGCTAGTTATTTGGAATGTGGTTCATTCCATTTGTTCCGTTTTTTCGCGAATCACACAATTTTTTGTATCATGCCATAAAAGTTTGCAGATTAAGAGCTTTGACTATTTTTGCTAAGTTGTGAAGCAAGTAACTTGCCATGGATTTTACACCATAAGTACTCTCAAAAGTTCGTTTTGGAACACGTGTACCATCTAAGTTTGGCTTCTTATATTGAGTTTGCCTTCTGTAAGGTCACCAACTTCCTTGCCATGAAGGTATTAGAAGTTGCACACCTCAATGAAAGTGGAGAAACAACCGGAAAATGCCATGCATGTGTGTCTCTTGAAGGAATTTATATTTTAGTATAACAAAAGGGACTAATCTCTGTCTCTTTTTTATTTTTACAATAAAATCTTTTAGATAATGCATTCTTGTTGAAAATCATTGGTTAACCAAATTCCAAACCATGCAAATGAGAATACTGCTCCTGATTGCACTTGTCACCTTCAAAAGTCCATAGTCATCAATCTAATCTAATCTAATCTAAAGGCATACACGAGTATGAGTATAGATTCAACTTCACCTGAAGTTGCACTAGCTAGAAGGAACTAGAAAGAACTAATGGTGTATGAATTTTTTGGAGTTTTTTTTAACAGTTAATGGAAAGATAAAATTAATTTATAGGAAATAAAAATAGGTGCCAGAGAGATTAGAAAGTAGTTACTACACTACCAAACACTTGAATAAATTGACATGACATTGTTTTACCAAAGATTTTGAATTTAAGTTTTGGATATGTAACTGCCTTTTGTTTAAATCAAATAAAGAAGAGTACATATCACAAAACACAGAAATAAATCGATGTACGTTTTGTTTATGTTTTGTTAGATAAATATTAAAATAAAAAATTATTAAGCCTAATTTTGTTATATATATATTTTTATCCAAATTTTGTATAATAAACTCGTAATAATGAGCATTTATCGAGTGAGGTCATTTCACTCTGCCTAATATAATTTTTGTAAAGAATCTATGATCTATGAAAATGAAAACATAAGGATGTAAGAATTTTATAATTCTTTATGAATAGTTTATCACTTTTCATTAAATGGCCTCCGTAGCATAGTGGTAGTGCGTTCGCTTCGTAAGCGAAAGGTCGCGAGTTCGATCCTCGCTGGGGGCTTTCTGTTGTTTTATTACTTCTTGGTATTGTCATTTTTTATGTATTATCCTTGCGGCACACAATGACAAATTGTCGTTCATACTCTACCGTGCCCAGTTTTTTTAATCGAATCAAACGAAACACTGACACTCCAACTCTGAACCCAACAATAGTCTAACAGAAGAGAATGTGTTAATGGGCTGGGCTCCTTGTAGCCTAGAAATGTGAATTGAGCTCTTGGGTATGTCCCTGGCCTTTTCAATGTTAAAAAAAAAAAAAGGACATTAAGAGAAGTATTCAATACTGTATGATTATTTATTTCAAATAATTAATGGTCTTCCACTATTTTAAATTGGATAAAATATATTTTTATTCCGCTAAAATTATCAAAGTTCGGTTATAATCTCTGCAAAATATTTTATCTATTTTTTGTTCCAATAAAATTATAATGTTATTTTTTATTTAAAGTTAGGTTTATTTTTTGTTTCAATAAAATTATAATTTATTATTTTTTGATTTAAAGTTAGGTTTAAATTATTTGAACCTGTTTAAATTTATGCACATTTTCCTAATATTTCTGGGGTTAAAAAATTTGGCCAAAAAAATAAAATTAAAATTTAAAAATCAAAATGCAACTTGCTAACCGCCACAAATTAAAAAAAAAAACCAAATAACAAGAATCACAAAAAAAAAAAAAATCAGATTCAGCTAGTAACAAGAAGAACGTGTGCAAGGATACAAGGGATACAAAACAAACATAAGGGAAAACACAACCTGCACTTCAAAACCACCAAAGAGCAACTATGACAGTATTTGCAGCAATATCAACATATACCGAATGTCCATACCCATCAAAATTACATTGCAGCAGTAGTAGAGAAGGACATGTGATGCACCTTTAAAGGGAGTTTGTGAGCCAAACATCAATAGTTATCGCCCAAGACAACCACAGCTACCAAACAAGCATAGTAAAAACTCCTCTAACTTATGAAGGCCACAAATGACCACCAACCGGAAGCATCACAAATCAAAAGAATAGAAATAATGGAACCCAGTAAAACTTTTGAAGACCACATTAATTCTACCTTTGAACTTTGGTGTAGCACCGAAATACAAAAATCACATTCCAAGAGTCGGTTAATTGTCCAACACTGAAAAATCGAGTCGGAGGCATAGTGGGAGGATCTAGGCCAGTGGCGCGACTGGCAAAAGAGGCATGGTGCTTCGCGAGGGAGTGAGGGACAAATAGGCGACGAGAAGGACAATGAGAGACATACTTTGTCAGAGTGAGACCCAAACTTGGTCAAAGCCGTCCATATACACCTTACACAACATGGTATTAGAAAGTATATTACTACTATTTTTCTTAATTGAATAACAACTTCCTACAAATTAGTCACAAAAAAAACTTTACCATATCTACTACTATAGTTACCTCATAAGCTAGTTACGTGTAATTCCGATTTCTTTTTCTTACTTCTATTGAATCTTTATGAGGGTTCGTGCAGTAATTAATTGCAAGCTGAGCTAAGCCAATACTAGTATATATATTAAGTGGAGGGTAACGTGAAACTCCGCTGGCACTGCTAACTTCTGTGAGAAAATAAAATCGTATATCTATAAATGTAACTGCCTCGTCTTAATTAATTGTCTTCCCATTTTCTATCTTAGTTTTAAAACCTTAGAATCGGGACCACTGGCATATAAAACTTTTGGTCTTTTTCTTCGATGCAGCAATGACTGAGTCTCCTTTAATTTATCTTGGATCTTGTGATATATATATTATTATTGTCTACAGGCAGGAGAGACTGCTTTCAAAATCAGTACCTATGCTTGTGATTTTATGTTGCTTCCTTTTCATGGTCAGAAGAAACTGCAGATTCGAAAACATTTTCTCACCTTTTCACTTTGTGTTAGGAGGGTGCTTCTATCAGTTCCATGCCCTTCATCAATATGCTGTTTAAGAGGGTACAAAGATGAAGGAAGCTAGATAGGATTTCCTATTTCCCCACTATATATATATACAAAGAGACACGCATAGATAGAGCTTAATTAGGGCTGTAACATTTTGTATTTTTTTCTAAATTTTTAGTGTTCATTATATATAGACGTTTAATTTCTTTGGCAATTAATTAACATTAATTTAATAGAGGGCTATGTAATTCGTTGCACCTCCATAAGCCTTTGTTCATTGTCTCTGTCTCTGTTATATGCCTGGGTCGCGCGGCATGCATGGTTGTTGCATGCATGAGAGATTAAATTATCCAGGAAGTCATTTGACAAGGGCACCAAAAGTTGTTTCCTACTAGTCTTATTATTTTAGTATCTTAAACTTAAAGTTAAAAATAAGTGTATTAAATTTAAAAGTAAAATCTGTGTAATAACTTTTTAAGTTTAAAAGTTGTTTTCATTTATTTCTGCATAAATCTTCGAAAATAAAAAACAATTAAAAACAAAGTAACAATTTTGTAAATTAAAATTAAAAACAGAAAATAAAAATAAAAGTAAATATATATAGGCCTATCTTTCTAAAAGTTTCTTTTTAAAGTTGTCTTCATTAAAAAATTATTTTATTATTTTTTTAATTCTGAGGGTCAGATACTACCAATTAAGTTTGCATCTATTTTTAGCTTTCAATTATGTTTCCCATAGTTGATCGAGCATACTATATATAGTGAGGTTTTTTTTTTTTTTACAGCCACCATATAGTAAGGTTTAATTTGGAACCCACTATATAGTGAGCTTTGGTAACTAACGGTACATGTGTGATTAATATAGTGATCTCAACTTATAGTTACGACGATAATTAAGACTGCTTAATTATAATTGTCCACATAATTATTGTTAGAACGTGATTTAATTAAACCTTGTTAAAATGTGAGGTTTTTAAAATTATTAATATATAATTATTTAGTGGTGTTTGAGAAAGTCTTTAGCCTTGGCCTCCTTTTTATTTATTTTTTTAAAAAAAGATATTTGGCTTACAAGTTACAATCTTCCTCTAGCCATGCGCGCAAAAGCTTTTAATACAATAACTCCAAACAAGGCACAATCTATTTAGCCTTTTCATCTCTATTCCATGTAGTAGTGGCATTTAGATGATAAAGAAAAAGAACCATGCATCAGGACCAAGAACAGATTTATGACAAACCAACAAAATAACCAACCATCCCATAAAGTTGCAAGACAAAATCATCACATACACGCATATATATGTGGGAAATTATACTTGACATTCTCCATCTGCGAATGTTTTCAAGGTATATATATTGCTTTCAGAATACAAAAGTCTGAATTGATTTTACCTTTTAATGTATAGTCTCTGAAGTCACAGTTTGTCCAAAGAAACCAATTTGTATTGTGTATCATAATGCACGACGACATTAAACACCTAAATTTGATGCAAATACATATATTAACATATATACTAGCTACTTACTATTAGCCTCTGCATTCATATATCAATTCTGAAAATAATAATTCTAACAAAGCTTTAATGTGAGTGCATGAGTGTGTACTAGTGAGAGAAGCGTTCTTAGGATTGATTTCCCGGGTCTTTTGAACAATTTTCCTAAGTCAAATCGAGCAAAAAAGCAATACATATTAGGAGAAAAAGTTCAAAAGCAACGTTAAATTAATAACAAATAAAATAAGACGACGCTCAAAGACGCTTGGAAATCATTTGGAAATTTCTGATTATAAGAGCTGCTTCTATTAGCCCCAAAGCTGTCATATATACACACACATGAAATTAGAGGACTTTTAAGTGTGTAGGAGAGAGTACGTCCGTACTAATTTGAAGCAACATCAATTAACTGTTTATATGTTTATCAAGCTAAATTAATCATATGGTGGGTTCCAAATTAAACCTTACTATACTACGTGTGATAAATGTAAGTTGAAGCATCATCAGTTATTTAAATGTAAGTCCAACATCAATTAGTTGTCTAAGCTGTCTTGGACTTACATTTATTTAATTGTACCCTTTTCAAGCTACACTACGTGCAGTATACAGTGATATCGCAATTGAATTCTAGCTTATTGGAGGCTCTGTAAGATGGTGTCTTGCCAAACACATGTCTGCATACAGTTACGGCTTACACATAAAAAGTAACATATGAGATTGGCTCATTAGATGCGAGAGTCTCAAAAGTACCAGTTTAAGCATCTTTTTGTACTCGATATATATGGGATTCATAGCATTTTGAATAATGCAAAATATGTTAATGAAAGATATGGAGTACAAGGGTACCCCGCCCCAACCCAAAATATGAGATTCTTAGCATTCTTACCCCTTCAAAGTTGACACCAACACTTTCCTCTAAGTACACTGGCCGAACAGTAGTACTTTCTCATTTGGTGGCTTCACTTATCTATACATTACACCTTAATCTAACTTATTAGATATAGTTATGTAATCCTTTTCCCAACCCAACTTTCAATTACGATTTAAGCACAAGCACATTAAAAGAGAATTTCAATCTATAAAAGATTAAATCATGAGGTAAGATAGCCTACTCATGACACTATTATATCATGTTGAACTTTCTATTCTACGGAGTTTAAACACACTTTAAGGGTGAGTTTTGGATTAGCTTATCTAGATAAAATGTTTGTTTTTATAGGTCGTGCGAGATTAAAAAAATATATTATTGTCCAAATTTAAACTATATAGACACGAACTAAATTGGTTGTGCACATGTAGCTAATTGGCATAGTGTCACGAACCAAAAAGAATTCAAGTATTAAATGAAAAGACGTGAATAATTTTAAGATTTAAAACACCTTTATACTCCCCGAGACACTAAGTATTTGGAAGTGTAGATAATACAAGTCTACCTATTATGAAAAGGATAAAAACTTGTAAGTTTTAGGGACTTTAAGCTAATACCATATATACCACAAGTGTTTAAACTATTAGATAAAAACATGCGAATAATTTTATATTATCTCTTTAACAATGAGCACATGAACACTATTCCAGTTATTTTATTATACCTCGTTCTCATAATGATTAATATTCAACAAGGTATCTAATAGCTGCAACCACAACAATTAATACTTCGAAGTTCAAACATAAATATTATATATATATATATATATAGCATTTCCATACCTACAAAATTCACATTCACGGCGCTGAGTGCGAAAATTTAAATCATGTGCATTAGCCTCTTGAATAATTGATGCGAAGAATGTCCCCGAAGCCCTGATTAAGCACTGATTCAAGAACGAGTACTAGTACCCTTATTTGGTTGGCTACGATCATTGTTATCTGAATCAAGAAGCTTGGAGCTAAATGATGTCAGAAGGCGTCGACTAAGAGGTGAATTGGTTGAATGAAGAGATTGGATGAGAGGATGAGGCATCATGACTTGGGAACTTGAGCTAAATATCTGAACATTGTTGTTGGATTGTCTTGGATCACTTTCCACTGAGTAAAAAGCAGATGGTGTAGCAGAAGTTGGACAAAAAAGCAATTGGGGACAAGATGATGCTCCAGAGAAATTAGAAGATGAAAATGGCACACCAATGCCACTGCTTGGATGGGAATTATGTGAAGGAAACAATCCCTGGCTTCCAAAGTGGGATAAAGATAGGCTTGAAGGCCCAGAATGGTGGTAGGAGTTATGTGTCATGCCATTGTTTAACAAACCAGGAAAATAAGAGTTATTAGTAGTGGTCCCAATTGGGAAGAGCTTATAATGAGCTGACGAGTTATCCTCTCTATTATGAGTAGTAGTACTACCACCAATGCCTCCACCTTGATGGTTTTCTCGTTCATTTGTTTTGATCCAGCACTTTCCTTTTTGAGAGATAGACACACTTTCAGCTAACTCCTTACCATTATTTAGTGAATCTATATCCCAATACCTTGTTGACTTTGTTGCCATGAGGAGGTTTTGATTTCCCCCATCCTCAATAAAACTGGAGTTGTTATTAGCAGCATCATAGAAGCCTCCAAGAGAAAACTGAGAGGTACCTGGCAGTAGGGGTTGCTGGTGAAACTGATGAGCAAAACAGTGAGGAAATTGAAGTGGTGGGAGCTTGTCAATATCAGATTTGGTGGCTTCAAGCAACCAATCTACCACCTTGCTAGGTTGGTTGAATCCAAGCTTTTCTTGAAGATCATATAACTGAATTGCTGTGGGAACAGCAAGTCTAATCCTTCTGTCCCTCAGTCCCCTAATGGTGCAAACCTTGCTGTGCCTATCTTTGCTTCCCAAGGAACGTGAGACTCTCACAATTCTTGGATTTCTGAATGATGACCATGATCTTGATGATGAGGAGGTGGAGGGTCGTGCCTTCGAGAGCTTCTCAATTTTAATGTTGTTATCATCATCACCCTCTTGTTGATTTTTGGCTTCATGAACTTTACCTGAACTTTCAATCATCATGCTACTTAATTATCTCATAAATTTTATTCTTGATATCATCCAATAAAACAAACCTTTTCGCTATTCTCACCGACCCGATCTGATAAACAATGGAGGAAAATAAAAAGTTTAATAAATATACCAGAAACATTTTTGTCATATTATATACTATGCAGTTTTTGCTTTAATATTAATTTATTACAACAAATTATATATGCTAAAATTGTAGCGTATTTTAGGAAACGATTCACAAATTAGAGAGTGAAAAGTAAGGGTCAGAAAGAAACAAAAATAATGGAGAGTTCTACACTGAAATCAGCTTTACCAATTCTAAATGATTAACTCATACTATATATGCTGTTCCAAAATTAGGGCGCAAATACTCACTCGATAATTATGAAACTGAATCGAAGGCAGAAGCAAGGGTTTGATGGGAAAATTGTGCAGTTGATTAGGATTTTCACTGAAAAGATTAGAAGCGAACAAGGCTAGCTGGTGTTAATAAATAGTGAGATTACAAGATGAACTTACGTGAGAGAAAGTGAGGATGCTGTGGCCAAATGTTAAAAGCTTTTCAGCATACAGAAGAAAAATGGAGGAGACAGCAGAATATATAGAAACTTCGTACAAGTCTTCAATGTTGATTAAGTGAGCATATGACCTCAAGTTTCGACTTCAACCTCTTTTCCTGAAAAGGAATAATAATGTTGCATCGAATTGAGAATTTTTGTAAAGAAAAAAGTTTAGAATTTTACAGCATCATAATGTTCGGTGTAAATGTCAAAAAGAAATATAAAAAAAATTAATTAGTTCACTTTGACCATGCGGCATCCTTGTCAAGTGGCACGTCGACCAAATGGTTTATCTTGACTTCCTCAATTTGTTTACACCACTTGCTGAACAATGAATCGTTGTCTTAATAATGACTGTGGTTAAGTGTTACAAATATAATCATAAGTAAGTAAAATTTTAATTTAGTTATTCAAAGTTGGAGTCTCATTACATTAATTTTTAGCAAAAAATTTATCACTAAATTACTCCTTAATTTAAAAATAAAAATATTGCAAAATTGATCTTTCATTTTCTGTGCCATTTATTATAATTCCTTTCGAAGATGAATATATGATATATTTATATTTTTTGAAAATTAATTCGATGACTAAAATCATCAGAGAATTGGTGGCCACGTACATAAGAATTAATTTAAAATAGAATATTTTTAAAATAACTAATATAATAATACACTAAATTTTAAAAGACTAAATTAATTAAGAGTTTGCTTTATATTAATTATTAATTATAAAAAGCTTTAGTGCCGGACCAACAGGACAAATTAGTGACAAAATAAAAGTTAGGAAAAAATAATGCTTTTCATTCATGTATGACATTGAGTTTTATTTTAATAAAAAAGAAAATAAAATTGAAGATTGTCTTTTTAGAAACAATAGATATTTTTAACCAAAAATTTCTCAAAATGCATTGTTATCCTTTGAGAGGCAAATTTACTTAAGTATTTATCAGACAGTAAATATATGGTGCTTTTTTTTTTATATAGTCAATATTTTAACAGAAATTTACAATTTTGTTAGGGGTTTATCATTTTTTACTAGATTAACTCCCGTTGATAAAATCCTCATTATAGTTAAGAAAGTAAACAAAATTCTGCATAAATTGATAGAGAATTGATGTATTTTTAATCGTCTCGTATATTATAAATTTATTCAAGTTCATATTTTTTTTAATAGCAAAGAAGTCTTAATATTCTTTTATTTTTATGATACGCGACTTCACTGTTATGTAATATTTATATTTATACATGTTTTGAAATTCTTAAATGATTAGTTGCTCACTTTATGATGATATTTGTTTGCGTCAAAATTTCTTTTTTATGTCAAGATTTGAAATTCTTAATATTTAACTTTAATTACATTTAAAGTATTACTTTTATACTAAAATTTTCACTTTATTTCAAATCTTAACTACCCATGCTTTAAATTTATTTTAAAGCGTTTTAAAAATTTCCTCTTTCCCTTAATTTTCCCTTATAATTTTCAAAAAAATTATTTTTATGTAACACTTTATACAATGTTATTCGTTTGTTGTTATCTCTAGTATAGCACTTATCTTATTTACATTTTTCTCAGTTCTTTTTTTTTTATTGTACAAAAACTTGTATAAATATAATTTCTCCTTTATTCTTTATTTTCAATAGACATATCTTTCTTTAAAATTACAAAATGCATTTCTTTTATTGTTCTGTTTTTAAAATGTTATATGATGAAAATATTCTCTGTTTTTCAATATGAACTCTGAATAATAAGTGACAAAATAAATAATATAATATTTTTGTCGCTATTAATAACATTATATCAACTGCATGTAAAAAACAAATTAAAAATATTTCAAAAGTTATGATGATGCTGTTGGAGTCTGATCTGTTGTATTAGATGATAGATCCCTAGCTGCCCAATAGATGAGGGACCAACATAAACTTAGGCTCTTAAATGCATCCACTCAACTTATAGCTGGAAGAAAAGAGAGGGACCACAGGCAGATGGCAGTGAGATTTGCACACAGCACAATTTGGAGTGTGTGTGAGTTCACACCGATAACACTTAGATTGATTAGTTATCTAATTATATATGCTAGTTGTTTCACCAAAATTAAGCTGCATATGCTTCTCCAAAAGCATGCATATAATTAATCAATTTTTCATATATATGTACATGCCCTAGAAGATTAATTATTAGTTGCTTCTAATTAATAATTACTAATATCCAAGTTTAATTTCCTTCGTTGTCTTTGCAAGTTAGAAATAGCATATGGTCCAGTAAGTCGAATAATCTGGCCTACTACTGTAGTATCTAAACCGTTTCCCATTTAGGTTGTTGTCTTGTGTATGTCGTTATCTGTTATAAGAGTACTTTCCTGCCAAACAAGGAAAACAAAAGCTAGCATGCAACTAATGCTGCTTATTTAGCCTTTGAGAGAATATTTATCCTTCAAAACACCAAAAAGAAAAAAGAAGAATGTTTAACTTTAAAAAACACACTCGCGTATGTTTCTAGAGAACATATATATGTCTAGTAAAATGACACGAGAAGAACCCTAGTCAGCTAGCTAGCTCTTCAGTGTTATATATCCAATTTTGAAAAAAGAAAAAACATAATGTATCTTTTTTTCTAAATGTTGTGTGCCTGAGCTAGAGACAATTAGTAAGAGCCTTCAGCTTTTCCTTCAAAATATCTACAAAATTGGAATCTTCACCTAAATTATTGAGGTATTCATCATCAGGACACTGCAACTGCCGTTGTTTAGCTAGTACTGGTCAAAAGCAGAACCAACTTTAAACTCAAAACCCTAAGTGGGGTCAAAACCTTGTGAACCACATATATATGAACCTTCCAATAATAAGTAAGGGGAAAATTTATTTCTGCACCCAACTCTTGCTGGAGACATTAGTTTTATATATAAATCGATCAGACTTAAAAAAGCAAGAAATTAACACATAGCATGGTATTATTTGTGATAGGGCATATATAAGAAACCCTAAAATTTCAATTCAGAGAGAACTTTATTTTTTGAGATAAAGATGGTCCATTGGAAGTACTGAGTTTTTGTTTGCAGAAACAGAAAATGAAGAATTTGACGTACTGTTGTCGATCTGTTTCTCTCTTTCTCAAGGTTTTTTTAGTTTTATGTGCCCAGCGTTATCTTTCTGTCTACAAGCTATCGCAGAGAAAAAGTAATGAAATTAACGAGAGGAGTTTCTAAATATAATATATGATGATGACATAATCATTTGCCCCTAATTGCCCTAAACCTTGTATAATTCTGCGCCCTCTCTTCGATCACTACTCACTCTTACAATAGGTATAGTCAATTCAGTTCAAACCATATACCCCACTATATATATCTCTGCAAGA
>CM023947.1:28475087-28487491 GCA_013407115.1 Glycine latifolia | reverse complement strand
ATATATATATATATATATATATATATATATATATATATATATATATATAATTGGACAAGAATTAATTAATTTGCATTGAACTGGAATCGCGAAAACTATATCTTGTCACTTAATAAACATTAAAAAATAACTAATTTCTTTAAATTTTATTTAGTTACTTAGATATCCATTGTTTTGTACCAAAATCATAATAAATTTTGGGAGTCAACCAAGTAATCAACATTTAATAATTATTTTTTTAAAAAAAAATAGACATTACCTAGGATAATAGTAACTTTTATACAGTACTGTATTAGTTAGGTTTGTTATATACATGATATTTTTGGAAAAAAAAAAATAATTCCCTTGTTATTCACAAGCTATGCTGAGATCAATTAATCTGAATTGAAACTAGCTAATGAACCTATTTAAAAGAGTAGATCTTCATGTAAGATTTAATGTCTTATGTGATAAGCAAATGACTTATTAAGGATTAATAAATAAATAAATAATTATTATGGACTGAGTTATAAATGGATGATGAACTTAGGTGGAGAAGTTCCTAAAGAATTACTATTTGATGAGAGTAGTGATTATAAATGGATTAATACTCACTAATATAAAATAAGGTTTTATTCTCCATATTAGAGTATTTTTTTAACCCTAACTAGTCACCATCACACAAGATAGAGAGAATAAAAATAAGAATCAAATGAAGCAAAATCTTGTTTCTCTCCTTTTTCAAAGAGTTAAAGTACACCAAAGAGAAGTTTCACTATGAAAAAAGACACACACTTTTATCAATTATTTGTGAGAATCACATGTTTCAAGATCCTATTATTCTATTATTGAAAACCCTAGAAGACTGTAATTTACATGTGGTATCAGAGTCTAGTTGTGAAATTTATGAATCTCCACTAATGATGTTTCCCCCAAATTTTATGAACCCTAATTATGAAATTTAGGGATTTTAATTTCCACTACATGTATGTTTATTATATGTTTCAGTGATATGGCTTTCATGTTGGTTTCAATTTTCCGCTACATAAATGTATGTGTCTCTCCCTCTTGTGCATCAAAATCATGTCTCAATTTGGATTTATTGTATCAAGTTACAAAACATTTTCATATCATCTGTCATATTTTTTCAACATAAAGGCTTAGCCTTGTTTTTACCTAAAGATAGTCTTTTGGTCACAAAAAACACAAAATTATATATATTACTATTATAATATTTTATGTGGGAAAGCAACTTTTATGTGTATTTTGCAATGATTGACAAGTGAATAAAAAAATAAAGATAATGATGCATGTTTATAATGATTGGTCGAGAATTGATGTTCAATGATTTTTTTTATATAATATGAACAAATGGTGTGTGGCCTAGAATGAAATTAACGAGAATGCTATGAATTGTTGGGAGTAGTAAGTATATGCAGACCATGTATTTGCTTGAAATTAAGTATATGATAGATTTGTTAGTTGTCAAACTGGCTAAATCTTAAGTTTATTTAATTCCAAATTAATGATATTTTCTTCAATTTCCCAAAGAATAATGGATGCTGAAATATATAATATTGATTTATGGGTATATTGAAATTCATTGTTGTAAGGCACTTATGGATCATCCAATGGTTGATTAGATGTTCTTATAATTAATGAATATAATTGCAGGCAATTTGTGTGTATCATTAGTTTTAGTTATATACTCAAAGGTAGCAAGTGATTCTAATTAGTGCATATTTAACTGTCACTAATGTTATAATTTTATCAACATCATTATGTTGTGTGTTGGAATGTCACCCAAAGGAGAACATTGATACACATTTATTGTTGTTTGAATATATTATATGTGTAGCATGTGTTTTATTTCTCAAAACACTTATGTGAAATTTTATTATACATTATCAGTTCTCAACTCACTGCATTCTCATGCTTTGTCTGTGTCAATTTTTAATGAACTTAACTTCTCTAACTGGAATGAGCAAGTCCAATTTCACCTCGGTGTTTTGGATCTTGATCTTGCTATATTGGAAAAAAAGCTTACTAATATTACTGATGCTAGTAGCACTAAAGAAAAATCCCATTATAAAGCTTGAGAAAGATTTAGCAGACTCAGTTTAATGTTCATGAGAATGATTATCACAAACAACATTAAGATAGCTACCCCCAAGACAAAAAAATGCTAAAGAATTTATTGGGTTAGTGGAAGAGCACTCCCAAACAACTGATAAGTCTCTTGTTGGAGTACGCTGACCACCATGAAATTTGATAGTTCACATACTATGTATGAGCATGACATTGAGATGGAAAACATTGCAACAAGGCTTAAGACCTTGGAGATAGGTGTGAATGAGAACTACCTTGTACAATTTATTCTTAATTCATTATTGCCTGGCCCACTTCAAATGAACTATAATACCATGAAGTCAAATTGAATGTGTATGAGTTGTACAATATGTTGGTTCAGGAGGAAACGAGGCTTAAGAATCAAAGAAGTCATTCAATCCATTATGTAAGCCAACATGGGAATCAATGAGCTGGAAAGAAATTTATGAATAAGCATGATAAGGGCAAAGGGTCATTAAAGATCAATGAGACATCCGTGCCAATCCAAAAGAAAGCATCAAAGAGAAATAGTTGCCACTTCTGTGGGAAAGCTAGAGATTTCCAAAAGGATTACCCAAAATATAAGGTTTGGTTTGAAAAAAAGGTGAGTTTAATGCTTATGTATGTTATGTATCAAATTTAATTGAAGTTCCCCATGATACATGGTGGATTGATTCTGGACAAACTACTTATGTTTCTAATACGGTGCAGGGATTTCTTACAATCCAAACCATAAGCCCAAATGAAAAGTTTGTCTTCATGGGGAATAGAATGAAAGCTCCAATAGAAGCAGTCAAGACTTATTGTTTAATCCTTGACATTGAACATCATTTAAATTTATTGGAAACTCTTTATGTACCTAGTTTATCTAGGAATTTGGTTTCATTATATCGAAACTCGATGTTAATGGATACTCTTTTAATTTTGGTAATGGATTTTTTAGTATTTAAGCATAATCATCTCATTGGCACTGGTATTCTTTGTAATGATTTATATAAATTGAATTCAAATGGTTTGTATGTTGAAAAGATTTTGACTCTGCATCATAATATTGGCATTAAACATAGTTTAGTGAATGAACGTCTCATTTTCTTTTGGCATAAACGTTGGGTCATATTTTTAAAGAAAGAATGGAAAGGTTAATAAAGAATGAAAATCTTTCAAATATAGATTTTATTGATTTGAATATTTGTGTGAATTGTATTAAAGGAAAACAAACAAAACACACAAAGAAATGTACTACAAGAAGCACTTAGCTTCTTGAAATTATGCACACTGACATTTGTGGACCTTTTAAATTTTAATTCTTTCTGAAAGGAAGGTATTTTATCATCTTCATTGATGACTATTCACATTACAGTTATGTCTACTTTTTGCATGAGAAATCTAAAGCAATAGATGTCTTAGAAATTTATTTGAATGAACTAGAAAGGAAATTAGATAGAAAGGTGAAAGTTGTTAGGTCTAATAGAGGTGGAGAGTACTACGGAAGGTATGATGAAATTGGGAAACACTCATGTCCATTTGCTAAACTCCTTCAGAAATGTGATATTTGTGTGCAATACACAATGTCAGGTACACCACAACAAAATGGTGTGTCAGAAAGGTGTAACAGAACAATAATAGATATGGTTATAAGTATGTTGAGTAACTCTAAATTACTCATCTATTTGTGGATGTATGCATTGAAAAATATCATGAATTTGTTGAATAAGGTTCCTAGTAAGACAATTCTGAAGACACATTTTGAATTGTGGACTAACAGGACACCTAGCATAAGGCACCTGCATATTTGAGGTTGCCAAGTAAAAATAAGGATTTATAATCCCCAAGAAAAGAAAAAAGATGTAAGAACAATAAGTGGATATTTCATTGGTTATCCAAAAATATCTAAAGGGTATAGGTTTTACTATCTTAATATAGTATGAGAATTGTTGAAACTGGAAATGTAAGGTTCATTGAAAATGATGAAATCAGTGGGAGTATAGTTCCACGGAATGTGGAAATTAAAGAAATTAGAGTGCAAGTTCCTTTGACTTGTGCCTCTAGTAGTAAAGTAAGTGTTCATTTAGATGTTGTTCCAAACAACAATGAAGAAGAGCAATACAATAATGAAGCCATGATTGGAAATGAAGTTAATGTAGAAAAACCACAAGTAATATCATTAAGGAGGTCTCAAAGAGAAAGATGACCAACTATTTCAAATGATTATGTGGTATATCTACATGAATTAGAAACAGACTTAAGTGTTATTAATGATGATCCAATTTTCATTTTCACAAGCCGTAAGTTGTGATAATTCTTATAAGTGGTTTGAAGCTATAAAAAAAGAGCTAAAAAATACATGGAACAGAATGGTGTTTGGATCCTTGTA
Source organism: Glycine latifolia (assembly GCA_013407115.1). Classification (NCBI taxonomy): domain Eukaryota; kingdom Viridiplantae; phylum Streptophyta; class Magnoliopsida; order Fabales; family Fabaceae; genus Glycine; species Glycine latifolia. The sequence continues at coordinate 28,483,029 of CM023947.1, read as the reverse complement.
GAATTGCCAGAAGTTTGCAAGAGATTTGGTTGTAAGTGGGTCTTTAAGACTAAACGTGACTCTCATGACAACCTTAAACGTTACAAGCCAGACTTTATGCTAAGGGTTTTACTCAGAGAAATTATGTTGATTATAAAGAGACATTTTCACCAGTCTCAAGAAAAGATTCCTTCAAGATTATCTTGGCACTAGTAGACCATTATGACTTGGATCTACATCAAATGGATGTGAAAACTATTTTTCTTAATGGAGATTTAGAGGAGAATGTTTACATGGACCAACCAATGGGGTTCTCATTTGAAGGAAAGGAACACATGGTGTGCAAATTAAAGAAATCAATATACAAACTTAAGTAAGCTTCATGCCAATGGTATTTGAAGTTTAATTATATCATTGTTTCCTTTGGATTTAAGGAAAACATTGTTGATCAATATATATATATATATATATATATATATATATATATATATATATAAAGGTCACTGGGAGTAAGCTTTTTTTTATTCTATATGTTGATGACATCTTGCTTGCAACTAATGACCTTGGTTTTCTTCATGAGACTAAAAAGTTTCTCTCTAGTAATTTTGAAATGAAGGATATGGATGAAAAAACTATGTGATAGGAATAGAAATATTTTGAAAAAGATCACAAGAACCGTTAGGCTTGTCGCAGAAAGCATATATCAATAAAGTACTAGAGATGTTCAGGATGGAAATTTGCTTAGCATCACCTATTCCAATTAAAAAAGGAGACAAGTTTAGTCTCGCACAATGCCTTAAGAATGATTTGGAATGGAAGCAATTTTTTATGCATCTGTTATTGGGAGTATTATTTATTCTTATATCTATACTCGATCAGACATAAGCTTTGCAGCTGGAATGTTAGGAAAATATCAAAGTAATCCGGGAATGGAACATTAGAAAGCTGCAAAGAAGGTTCTGAAATACTTGCAAGGAACAAGGGATCACATGCTTACATCTAGGAGGTATGATCACCTTGAGGTGATTGGTTATTCAGACTCAAAATGTGCTAGATGTGTGGATAAAAGGAAATCCATCCTTGGCTATGTATTTATTTTAGCTGAAGGAACGATGTCGTGGAAGAGTGCAAAACAATTTGTTGTTGCTTCATCCACTATGGAAGCTGAATTTTTAGCATGTTTTGAGGCTACAATTCAAGCTAATTGGTTGCAAAACTTTATTTCAGGGCTTGGAATTATCAACAATATTGTCAGGCCTCTGAAAATGTATTGTGATAAGTTCGCAACAGTGTTTTTCTCTAAGAACTACAAGTACTCTAATGGTACTAAACATAAGGAATTAAAGTACTTTGTCGCAAAAAAGAAGTTCATAAATAAATAGCATCAATAGAACATATTAGCACATCTCATGATAGTTAACCCTCTGACAAAGGGATTAACGCCCATGACATTTATTAAGCATGTTGAAAATATGGGCATTAATGTTGTTAAGGATTGTTGAGTGTAATGTTTATTTTTGTTCTCGATTGTTGATACTTTGAGCTCATTTATGATATTTTTCTAATTACATGTTCTCTAGGTTTTAATACATGTTTATATTAGAGTAATGTAAAACATATATAATCTTAAATAAAGACATTATGTTGGACCCTTATGTGCTTCTAATTATGGTCATATTAAGAAAAGTATAATTTGTGGTACATGGAAGTGAAGTAAAACTGTCATGACTTAGATTAGTATTTATTCTTAATTATGAAATTATGATGTGTTCAATGTATGAAACGATTTAGTCATTTCAATGTGCATTTCATAAGTTTAATTTATTTATTTATTTATCTATTCGTCCGTTATGTTAGGTAATGTCACATGAGTCAAGTGGAAGAATATAAGATTTAATGTCTAATATGAGAGGTATGTGATTTATTAAAGACTAATAAATAATTAATTAATTATTATGGACTGAGTTGTAAATGGATCGTGGGTTTAAGTGGAACAATTTCTAAAAATAAATATTATTTGATGGGAGTAGTGGTTATAAAAGAGTTAATATCCACTAATGTGAAGTAAGGTATCATTCTTGATATTAGAGTATTCTCTCAACTCTAGTCGTCATCATGAAAGACAGAGAGAATACAAAGAAAAATAAGAAGAAGTGAAATCTTATTTCCCTCATCTTTTAAGAAATTAAAGCATATAAAAAAGAAATCTAATTATGAAAAAAAGTAGACACTTTTATCTATTATTGATAAAAATCACATGTTTCAAAAATCAATTAGTTTTTTGTTATTGAGAACCTAGAACACTATAATTTACACTTTCAAGTTCCAACACATATTTTAACTATTCACACAAGAGTTAAACTCAAAACCTTATCTAATTAAAGAGAATCAAGCTCCTTATTACTCCTAATTGCCCTAAACCTCGAATAATTCTTAGATCAATCACAGACGTTGGTGATATCACATTTTTATAAATACACATGTGAACCTAGTAATTAGATGAAAATTGCTTCTTCGAATATTATACTGGCTAGCTAGAGTTTCGATGTAAGAGAAAAAGATACTTTTGAGGTTGAAATTAATTTTTTATGTTCTTAATTAAAAGGTTATTATTCTTAACGTGTTTTTCAAAAGCCTCCTTAATTTAAGGATTTGGCATTTAATTAGTAGGTATTTTTTTCTTTTTGGTGAATTTAATTAGTAGGTGTTTTTGAAGCTTCTATATGGCAACAAAGTCCCTCATTGACTAAGGAGAAACTCTTCAAGAGTTTTATATTTACATAATCATCTCAATTGCAGAAACGAGTTGTAGAGAAGAAAGAGTCTGTTCCATATATATATATATATATATATCCTTTTATTTTTAATTACCTCCTATATATAGGTGTGTATTGTCTACACTTTCATGCAAACTTTCATGACTACTACTACTACTTCTGTACATCTGAAAACCTCCTTTTCCAAACCTATATCTATGTATGACTTTGGGAACCTGGGTGCACATTGATCAAAAGATGTATCTCAACGTGTATAAAGTAATGCTTACTTTAATTAAATGTTACAGGGAAATTAAGTAGAAAGACAATTTTTCCCTTAACTATATATATTTCTTTCTTTCACCCCACTGCTGAAAACACCGTTGTATCACCATCAACACTGTCCACTGAGTAGTAGTGAGTAACTCTCTAATGAATGAATATATACTATCACTGTCAAGGACTGTGAGATCTCTGCTATTTAGCAACATGATATGACTCAGTTAATAAATGTGTGTTCAGAGAGATCAATATATAATTTAGGAGGGATATGTATGGGTAGGTGACAAATTCCCATTGTCGATTGGGAAGAGGAATCTATTTAATTATATAAACATATAAAAATGTGTGTATGAAGAAAGGTTGCTCAGAATGATTAAATTTAGGTGTTACTTGTATACTACAATGATGAAAGACATGAAACGAGATCATTAAATCTGACTATAAATTGTCTTAAATTTTATATATAACTATGATATTTTTCTAGGTACCTTGAACCTGCTGGCCCAAGTAGTTATTGCACTCTGCGGCAAAACTTCAAAAGCTAGCGACAACAGCAAAGATATATGAAGCCAAGATAAAATTTTTAAAAAAAAAGTGAAAAAGATAAATGCAAATATTAAGCTGATGAATATCATAGTTTAGAACTAAGAGAAATGGTTCCCATCCAAGAGTTTTTAGACAGTGTAGGAGAAGGACAGGCCAGGCTCTTCTCCTTACAACCATTACTCTTAAGCAGTGACCGCGTGCTTTGCCAACCTCTATGAGTGTGTCCATGTGAATGAAAGAGACTGAGAAGGAGGGAAATGGCTTTGGTCATTGGCGAGGCCTTTCACCTTTCCCCCTGGCTGCTGCTGCGGTCTGTTTCATGTAGGACTGTAGGAGGCCATTAACACCAATATTATTTATTACCATATACTTAATTATAAGGTCAACTCGAGCTCCAATTTTGATGCTAGCTCGCTGCACCTTTCATTTAACTTTACTTGTTTCGAATACGCTAAATAAGTAATTTAATGTCCTCTTAAATATTTATAATTTATAATATTAAAAAATATATAGCCAACAAAGTTATACTACTCTGTGTTAAGTATATACTTCCTTCGTTTTCTTTTTATAAGATAAAAAAAAAAACACATTCTTTTTATTTCTTTATAAGCAACATTTTTTACTGCTTTTTATTTCATTTAATGAGATGATGTTTAAAATACTCTTTATTTAATAGGAGATTTATGTTTAATATCAAAGTTTTAATGAAGGATAATTTTAAAAAAATATATTTATTTTTTAATTGAAAATGACAATTTAATTAAGTTAACTAATTTTCTTAATAAGTGTGAAATCAATTTTTTTGGATTATAACACTACTAGAAAATCACAGGTTAGCCACCAAATTTAGAGATCGAAAGTATCAATCACAAATTGTAATTGATTTAGTCACTAATAACATAAATTGTCATGTACACAACCTACCGACCCATTTTGTGACTGAAGCACTCCATGGTGACCTAGGTAGACGCAAATTTGGTCACAGAGGAAGTACCCATTAGCTTTCAACATAGTATATACCTAACACTATTTCTATTTACAATTAATATAGTGTATGACTATATGTGAAGTAAGTAGGGTTAACAAAATGGGTCAATTTGGTACATTTTAACCTATCCTATTGCCACTCTACAAAAAATGACTTGAGGTATGTTGACATGCTTTGGGTAAGTGAGTTGGAGGATATATCTATAACCACCTCACTTATGGGTGAGTTTGTGGATTGTTCCGCTTAAAATTTAAAAAAAATGAAAAAGAAAATATTAAAGCCTACTAACACACAATAGTTTATAGTTACATTATTATAAAATATGGAAGTTACACGGTACAACATTTAAAAAAATATTGAAGTAACCACTATCACACTAACATATTTAGAGCATCTACATTGCATGGTTGTTTAAATAGGTTGTTTATCTTAAAGAATAAAATATGTTTTTCGTTTTTATAAAATTAGAAAAATCTTGCTTTTGTCCCTAAAAAAAAATTGTGCATTTTCAATCCTCTTAAAATTAAAATGTCACAGTTTGGCTCATAATTACAAACCTATGTGTTTAATGAATGTCTACTTAAGGATTGAACATATGTAAAACAGAACCTTCATTCATTTAACATGTAAGTTCGATTTTTATTGACCCTAACTCTATTAAACTATGAAATATTTTAATTTTATGAGGACTAAAAAGGTAAAAAAATCCATAGAAATAAAAATTGAACTTTTTTAATTTTATAAAGACGAAAAGTCTATCTTATAATAAATTAGTGGGACCCAATGGTACGTAGGTTTAAGAACTTTACATGTTGATAAAAAAAAATTATTAAAGCAATGAGGCATATATAAGAGTGTCACATCAAATGTTCCAATGATGATTTTTGTTAAGCAACACATCTTATTTTTAAGTATCTTGCATAAGCAACCATGATGTAGATGCTCTTAATGTGGTTATAATACATTTAATGTGATGAAAACTTCACATAACAACGTCAACAATACAAAGTTGCTTAAATAGGTTATTTGTCTTAATTTTTTGTCGTACAAAATCATATAGATTTAAAAACTTTACACAAAAATTTACTTTAATATTAAAGTTGGTAAAGTGGGCGTTTAACTTAGTTTTTCTCTTTTTTCTGTTGATTCTTGGCTTAGAAAATACTTTTTATTGATAAAAATAGTTAAGGTAACATTGCTTATATAAACAATGAGGCTTGTATAAGGAACGACATGTTAATGATCCAACAACAAAAATTATTAAATAATGCATCTTATTTTTAAGCAACTCACATAAATAATTATGTTGTAAATGTTCTAAGAAATCCAACTATATATAAGTCTAATAAAAAAAATCATTCAAAATATGTTTCACATTACATTTCTATGATTCCAAACTTCAAATTATATGTAGCCCACAAAAATAAAAATAAAAACACTTCAAATGCACTCATCCAAGTTAGTATACACAAATACTTGTTACCCACACTATTTTTAAAATGTGTGAATCAATTAATATAAAATTATTTTAATTTAATTAATAATTAAGTTCGATCCAATCCTATATTTGAATTTATATTAAATATTTGAAGAGAAATTAAATTCATAAGCTATAATGATCTTACATCATTCAAACTAAATCGTCTCTCATAAAATAAACTTATGGTCTATAAAAGCAAAAAAAAAAAATACACCTATGAAAATATTACTGTAACAAAAGACTCCTAAATAAAATGAGCAATAAATTTCCTTAATTACGACCAACCCTCAAGTCGAGATGCATTCAGTGTCGTAATGTATTAATCGTCATCTAAAAGATGACTAGTTGATTCATTTACCAAGAAAAGCAATTACATACTGATACTGTATAAAAATGACACACACCCCACAATCATATAAAAAGGACAAGAAGAACAATAATGGATGCGGTCCAAATCAAGTGGCACGCAATTGCAAAAAGAGTAAGCAAAGCTTATATATGTTTAGTATGGAACAAGCTACTGAACTACCCCAGCTCCCCAACAGGCAACAGTAATCATATTTCTCAGACGTTTCATTGAATTTGAAACTAAGCCTCTATGTTGCATTTTTGTTGGACAGTAAAGGTTGAATTGCTAAAGCCATTAAGCCAATTTCATTAGCATACAATCACAGAAGAACTATAGTCAAATAGATAATATAAAAAGACCACCTCGAATAATTTTCAAAATAAACAATTTTGATATATATATTCTTACAAGATCTACATTATATGAAATAGACCAGACACCATCGGTAAGTCTTCTAATTAATGTTATATTCTTATGTAGCTAGAGCTGCTCTACGTGAACAATTATGGTTAGATAGGGACATGACAGAATTAACATCCGCTGGCATCGTATATATATAATTATTTGACTGACAATTATGCTTTTGTTGTCCCTTTCAAGTTACATATGCATCCAAAGAAATGTGTTATTAACAGTTACGCTGGAATTTTTTTAATTATGCGTGCCTATCCTTTTGCAAATTGTATACCCCTCGGAAAAGTTAATAAACTACGAAAGTAAACTCATTAGATAAAAATTACCTCATTTATATGTACTATTTTGATTATATTACTAATTAATAAAGTCATCTTTTAGTGATCTTGGGCCTGTTAATCGTGGAAAATCATTTGCTTGACAAACGAGGCAACTCGGGTATTGCTAAAAAAAATTCATGCGTTTCTTTTCTTACTTATAGGGTGACAGGACCAAGTATGCAAAAGATGATATCAACTCATTGGAAGATTATCAAAGATTTTGCTGGCTGCCTTGTTATATATCTTTAAAAGGTAGGTTGAGGCTTGAGAGCTTACAAAAAATGTTAAAACACCGTGAAATCTGAGATAACTGAAGCAGCAACATTTGAGGTAGTTTGTAAACACAGCAATTGTTTAACTAGTTGAATACGCACTAAAAATGGTTAGTTGCTGAAAATTCAAGTTCGACACCTCTACATCATGTAGGTGAAGGGGATCAAGGGGAGGCTGAACCAGTTGCATCCGCAACATGGCTATGGCCACCGTCAAGAAGGGAAAGCCTGATCTCCGTAAGCTGTTGCCTGTCGTCATCGTCCGCCAGCGCAAGCCATGGCACAGAAAGGATGGCGTTTTACATGCATTTCGAAGATTATGTTGGGTCATAGTGAATCCCAAGGGTGAACTGAAAGGCTTAAGGCTCTACTATCACTGGTCCAATTGGGAAGGAGTGTGCTAATCTCTGGCCCGGGATTGCAAGAGTTGCCAATGCTATTGGCTAGGTTGGGTTTCTAGCGTTTGTAATGTTTCTGCTTCTTGAAGTTCTTTCTGATATTGTTTTGGTTGACGTCAAAAAAAAAAAAAAAAAAAAAAAAAAAATTTTTTTTTTTT
>CM023947.1:28463480-28474987 GCA_013407115.1 Glycine latifolia | reverse complement strand
TATATATATATATATATATATATATATATATATATATATTGTTTTAGGTTGAATCCCAGACAACGTGGCACAGATAGTTTGTTTTGTCTTTGTTTGACTTCTCGGTGAGACGTGTTTTGATGAGATTAATCGATAGTTTATAAGAGGTGTTTTCTGGTTAAAAAAATGAGGATGATGATGGCTATTAGTATTTGGGTTAATTTGGCTTACTTGAAAAAGTTTGGGCGGATGGCTACATCACCTCGTCACCATGCCAAGACATGATATGATATCAGGTATCAACAAACAACTTTCCAAAATAATAAAGCTCTTATTGAAGACTCGTGAATAGTTTTATTTTATGGCTAACACCTCCCACACAAGAGCCCTGAGTCTGAAACATGGACATTGCATAGGCCCGCCCCATCTTAAATTCAAACTTCTACAAAGTTAGAAGAATAGAGGCGCAGAGAATTTGATACCACCATATTATAAACAAAATTTGTTAAAAGCTAATAAAGCTCTTAGGTGAAGGCACGATTTTATAGCTAACAAGAATAAAGCTTTAAACAAAATATGGTTTCATTCCCAAGATGTGTAAGCTGCATGCTCCGTCTAGTTGCCCTGAAGAAATTTTGAAATGATATTCAAAAGCTTCACTCCTAATCAAAATAAGCAGGGAAAATTTTGGGGTAAATTATTCAATTTAACCATTATCAAGTCATTGAATCAATTTACTTTTTGATCCCATATTCAAAAATAAGTAAACAAATAGTTAAAGTTAACTCCAGCCAGCTACACTTTATAGATATAAAATGTTTACACTCCTCTTTAAATTTGGACGGTAATTACAGGTCTGTGATAAAGACTATTCAGACCTTTCCATTGACAAAAAACAGAAAGTTGACGGGGCCAATAATGTCATCCCACAATAGCACAAACCTAGTCACAAGCAAAGACAAGCAGTCAAAGATAGTTTCAAACAGAGTTAAGATGGCACGTGTATACTACTATTAGTGCACTATAGTTATAAGATCAAGTAGCAGAATCCAAGCACCGTAAGAATGATTTCTATTTCTTTTTCTTTTTTCTATACTAAAAGAATACATAATACTAATAAGAATGGCATTACACTAGTGCAGAAACGCAACTAGTACCTCAAAATGGGAGTTTTCTTTCTAATATGATAGCAGGTGCATACTACAAGTAGTACACTATAGTTTTCTTTCTTTCTTTTGTGTTCGTTTAGACCGGATTATTAATCTGGATAGCAGAGCAGAGCTACCAACTCAAAAACACCATAGTGGAAAGCAGATAGTAGGATGACCACTACACTGAAGATAATGGGGAAAAGGTAATTTATACCACACATGAAATGATGGAAGAAAAAAAATAAAGACATCATTATTAATAATCAAAAGTAACAATCTATACACAATCACCACCAATATAAGGCTTATTTAACAAGTCAACAACAAGAAGAGACTAATGCAGAGGATCAGGTGCGCTGCTGGGCACCTGGGCTGGATGTGACTGAGATGATGCCTTGACTGCACCAAAGAGAATGAACAGAGGTTGTCTCACAGAAGAAGAAGAAGAAAAAAGGACAGAATTGTCGAATAAAAGAAGTTGCTGCAAGAAATGGGCATAGTGCCAGTATGAACTGAACCGAGTCAGGAAGGAGGCACAGACTCAACAGAGGTTAAAGAGCTGCCAGATAACATTGAGCTGCTGAAGAAGCAAGGCTTTCACCAGAAGACGCATCAGCAGCCAATGATGGAAAATGCAAACAGTGCAACCTAGTGCATCATTATTCGAAGAATGAAGGGTGCTTCAAACCCTATTTTCATTCTGATGGGAGAAAATTATGAAATTTCATAAACCATCTCTAAATCTGAGCGGTAGTTGAACAAAAGGAACAGAAAGCAGAAATTCAATGGAATGTTAAACATAGTGGCTATGAGCCTGTGAGAGCCATCATTCAGGCTGCTATAACCACTCGAAAAAAACAAAATGCAGCCCCTCTTCCATCATGTCAGGCTGCACAAAGGGCCATTCAAATCCCCTCCTAAAAAAATATTATTTTCCTATGAGATTTCTTGAACTAACTCTTCCAATCTTCCCAAAATTAGATTTTTGTTGGTGCTCTAGCCCTGTTTGGGGAGCAATACACTTGCAGAGATCTTGCTCATGTAACAGAGCTTTCTTCTTGAATTTCACTTATCTTCTAACATGTACTTTCCTAAAGGGAGTTTGTTGCTGACAAAGCATGATACTTAAAGCGTAAAGGACTAGCATTAGTAAAATCATATTGTTAATCCATCTCACAAAATATATTGAAATCTAAGAAGAAGAAAAAAGTTGGAATTAAGTTGAACCACTCCATAACCCAAACACTAGGTCATGGAATGGTGCCTCTGAGAGATCGTGGAGGCTATATAATTCTCAGGTCTGATTATTAAACCATACAGCTTCTTCAAAGTTGATCAACCTAATAGCTTCTAAATGTTAATCTGCAAACACAAAAACCCTAATAAACAGAAATGGGGAGGGGGGGAAGAAAGTTGACCTGTCAGTCACTGGTATCCGCCGCCGCGAGCGTTAATGTCCTCCTCGACGGTGGAGTTGAGATAAACGGGAGGGAAGTCGGAGACGGCGAAGGTCTGCTCCTTCATGAGCTTTTCGACATCGGGCTTCTTCAAAACGGTGTGTTGGATGGGAGGGCGGTTGCGGCGCTGGTCGCGGGTGAAGTACTTGATGTCGTAGACGGTCTCCGGGAGGGAGTTGGGGATAATGGGCTTCTCCTTGACGGTGGCGGGACAGCTGAGGCGGTACTCCACGGCCAAGGGCAATGCGGATTTGTACTCGGGGCCCGCGCACGGGCCTGTGATCTCCCATGGCTTCTTTATGACCCGCTTCAGGGTCTGCATCAGAGAATGCGACGCCGATTTCGCCATACCAACTGGGTTTGTTTCTTTCTCAATCCCCAGATAGATCAAACCGCTCCTCTTGGTTTCCCTTCCTTTCAATCCCAAACAGAATCAGATTCAGATCGGAGATCCTGTCAAATCAAGGAACCATTTACTAATTATGAGTTTAGCTAAAATAAAGTTAAATGAAAATGAAATAATACAATTTGTGAAATAAACTTACGGAAAATTTGGTAGAAAAAAATGTTATTTCATTCTTGAAAATCATGAATTTTGGAAATTATATTTTATAGTAATAAATAAAATTTATTTAGTTGAGTATTAAAATTTTAAGATAAACTTATTAGAAACCAAAGAGTTATCCACTAATTTTATCATATTAAATAATTAAATAAAAATAAGATGATATTTTACTGTAATTAAAGAAAAATTAATCATGGAAAGTAAGATTTTCATGTCTTATGTGAGAAAGTTTTTGGAGAAACGGATCCGAAAACATTTCTGAAAAAAATCTTTTTTCACAAATGTTATTTTTTAAAAACTGATATCAAACATGAAAAAAAAGTTTTCTAGTCTATAATTTTTGAGAAACCAAAAAAAAATTCTTTTCCACCATACGCCCCCTATAGCCAAGGAAAATAAAGAAAATATACATATAAATAACAGAATATATAAAATGAAATAAATAAAAATAGGAAAGAGATAAAAATGAGAATCCATTTCCAAAATTTTATCTAAACATTGGTTTTAATGTTAAAAAAAGATAAAGAAAGTGGAAAGAACTCATTGAATGAATTAGTGTTATTAAAATTGGATTAGTCAAGAACTTAGGTTAGTGGTATAACTAACATAAATATTGAAAATGTTATGTTATTGTTTGCATGCATGTTATTAATGAATGTTGGTGGTATAGTGGTAAGCACTTCCTAAGGGTCTTCCGAGTTCTAGTATTTGAACCTTAGTGTTGTGCTCTAGTTGTTTTTTTTATATATTTTAATTACAGGTAATGGCCATGCGTTTACCGCGAAGTGAATAAAATTGGGGGGCAGAAAGGGATGCCAGGGACAGAGTAACCTCAGGTTCATTTCATGCCCACGGAAGGAAAGATGACCACACATCACTAAACAGTTGCAGTATTGGTCCATGCAAAACACAGTCCAGCCTATGAGTTGTATCGGCTGAATCCGGTTACCGACCGGTTCCGGTTTGATGATATCATTGTCGGGCTGATGCATTTCCGATCCGAAGAGACTTGAGCTGGTGATGCTCCCGGTTTCCGGTTTAATCAGTTCGACCGGGCAGTCCAGGCCAATTTTAATAATAATAACTATGTACTGCATCATGAAGGTGGAAAGTGACTCTGAGATAGGTGATATCGTTTATATTATTACCTTGAATGTTCCTTCCTATTAATGATGGAAAATAAAATAATTAAAAGCAAAGAAAATAAAAGGAAAAAAATGGGGGATAAGAGGTACAATTCCTTTGTATTAATTTATTTATTTTTATCATGTGGATACCAATTATGACCTAGTCTAATATATACCTATATAAAAAGAGATTACCAGCACAATTATTAAAATTGGATATTATATATTATTGATATTTGGCAAAAAAAATAGGGACAAAATGTTAATTGGACTTAAATTCGCTAATTGTACTTTCTTTTTAATAAGTGCACTTCAATATTTCCAAATTAAAACTTACTAATTACAGATCCTTTTTTATAAGTGTACTCAAATATTTTTAAATTAAAATTTGCTAATTACACCCCTTTTTTATAAGTAAATTAATATTTTCTTTTAAATCTTAAATACTTATTATATCATTTCTTTCATCCCTCTCACACGTTATCTCTTTAACGCGTAGCTAGTCGTACTAGTCAATTACAAAAATACAAAATTCCAATATTATTTTAATTTTTCCTTTTGAAAAGACTCTAAACCACTAGTGATATAGTAATTCTTCTCTTATTTACTTAACAACTGTCTAGAAGAGATGAAGTCTTAAGTGAATCCATTGTTTAAGGCCTGATTTCAACAGAAGTGTATTATCACAAAAAGAAGAAATTATTATTGAACTCCACTTCTTTCTTTCTCTTATTAATTTACTTGACAATTGTCTAGAGTGCAGTGGTCTCCTTTCATTTTATGTTATGATTTCCACAATTTTCTCTTTTAGGCCCTTCATATTTCTTAATGTTGTTGGTTCTCACCTCAATTGACTGAGTCTAATTATTTGCAGGTTTGCACAGTCGTGACAAAAGATAAAACCTAAAGTGGATCAATTACTTATGGCCTGATTTCAACAGAGGTATATTATCACAAGAAGAAGAAATTATTATTGAACTTCACTTCTTTCTATCTCTTATTTTTGTTGCACATTCATTTTGTCATTAATAAACTATACTAAATCTTGCAATTTTTTAAATATATTTCCGGTCTATATGATATGTTGTCTTAACTACATTTTTAAGAGTTATGTGTGTTCAAATATTTTTCTTATCATCTTCTCTCTTTTCTCAACTCTTAAACGTTTCACTTCTATGATGTTCTTTGTTTTCTCATCATTTTTTCTCTATTCTCTTACCTTCTTCATTCACTCAATTTATTTTATCCCTCTTCTAAAAATAAACCAGTGAAATATCTTTTTATTTCTTCGTTAACCATTCAACATCGCAACCCTTGCTAAAGATGTCTTTGCTAGCCACTGTGACTACAACTTCTTCATAATTTTTTCATGATTTATAGTCATATGTAGCAACAAAGGTGAACAATTTTCTTAGTTTCTATTTTATTGGTTGATTTTGGTTTGACCTAATTACTTTCTTTGGTTTTTCTCCTTCATCATTTTTTTTAATATTGCGAATATAGACTAAACTTGTTAAAAAGGTTTATTTGATATGGTATATTGGTTAAAGTATTTTGTGAAAAAATATATTAAACAGGTTTTTAGAAGAATAGATGGAATTGAAGAATTTTCTTAAATATTTATTTGATTTCATTCTAGACTGATTTATTGGTTGCAAATTATGTGTTTGATCAAATGTCAAAATGACATTTTTGGATATGTTTCCTTATTTTTCATTTTACTTTTAAATTTATGACACTTTTGAGATGACTTTTCACATGAGAACTTTTCAGTTGATTCCGTCAGTTTGGTATTATCTTATAGAGTAAAAAAATTTCACATACAATCTTTGGTTGTAATTACTTATCTTTTGTTAATATTACTCCTATTTATAATCAATAGTTCAATTATATTTGTTTAAAAAAAGTTAGAAAATGGAAACTAATGTTTATTACAGAAATTTAGGTGAACGGGTAAAGGATCAATGGAATGTTCAATTGTCAAATTTGATTCAGGACCTTTATAAAAGTAAGCATTGACACAAACAAAAGTGAATAAAAGTAATCCATTTGTTGATTAAGTAGAAGATGAAGGTTCAAAGTGGAGAAAAGATGCAGGACAAAATGGAGAGAAAATGAAGGTATAACTTGGTTAAATTGAAAGAGAAAACCTAAACAAGTAGGAAGTTTACTAGTAGAGCATTAATTTTGAATAAAATTTTTAGTTGTTTTCTTTAATTTAAGTTCATAATTGAAAGTTGCTTGCTACATATTACAATTCTTGCTTATATTGAAAATTAGTATTTTCGTTCCAAGCTAATTTTTTCATTTTTTCTATCCATCTTATATTTTGATTGTATGAATTGAAATTCTAACAGATTCTCAATCAGCCATACATTAGTCATATTCCACTCAAATTATTTTATAATTATCATATATTTATATTACACACAATAAACATAGTTTTTTATTCCTATTATAAATTCATCATTTTCTTCATTTATAAAATATTTATATGTTTACTTATTATAAAAATAATTTTTCAATTTAAAGCTGAGCAAAGCACAACAAATCGATACATCCCGTGTGAACACATAGGTTATCGACTAGTTACTGTAAAAAAAAATCTTCTGGAAGACACCAAGTTACTGGATTACGTTTTAAAAATATGGGTTGAACACGATCTTAGTATAAAAGGGCATTAGTTGCAACACTTTTATAAAATGGAATAGTATTGTATAATTTTTTTCAAAACCTCTAAAAATCTTTCATATTGTCTATCTAGCTTAGTTTTGATTAACCTTTGAGGGAATAAAATATAGGGGTGATAAAATGTGTTGATCTATTCCACTCCGAATACCAACAAGTCAATTTATCATATTTCATATTTTATGTATGAGTTTAAAGTGTCGGTCTTCTTTATTTTTGTCATGATGATCCATCAAAACTAAAATATTAAAAATAATAATAATAAATTTATTTTAATTAAATTAATCTTTTATAAACATTAACTAATAAATACTTGCTAAAATTGAATGTATTACCTTAAATTTTGAATAATAATTTATTTTAAAAACTAAAAATTAATAAATATATTTTTAAAATACCAAAATAACTACTTAATTATTCTTTAATAAAAAAAGGTTGATGAATTGGTTTGTCCTGCTTTTCTTTCAATCCATTTTTTAACAAGTCAAAACGGAACGATTGAAGCGGGTGGACAGGTTGAAAACCCTAACTCAACCTACCAAAATGGATTGGCTAGACGAATCCAACCCATTTTACCACCTCTAATAAAATAAAAGTATGGAATATAATAGGACTTTTACTAGTGTAATCTTTTAATAACCACCTATTCTCCTTCATCCTCTTTATCATCCATGTTAGTTGTAACAACCTAAACTATTCTAGATTATTTTAATTTTCTTTTCTTTTTAAAGAACATATCCTAGTATTAGGGTTAAATTTTAAGAGACGTATATTAGTAAAAATTCTACAACGTATCAAGAATGTAGGTTGCAATATATTTTATTACACATAGATATAGTTATTATTACAAGATTATCAGTTATTAAGTTTTTCATACATTACCATATTAAACATAAAACATGTTAGTTAAACTAGTTATGATCCTTATCTATTTTACATATGTCTATATTAATACTTCCTCCTTCATCTTAGACATTTTTGTCTAGATTTTCTTCTACATCAGCCTCGCCATCAAAAGTCATATTTCCTCCAATATCAGGTACAACAAGAACACTGTGACTAGAGGAAATATATATGGGCTCCATAGGAGGATCATGATAGCCATGCATAAAAGGATCATTTGGGATGGACATATTACTTAATACAGACACCGAGAAATGTATGCCAAAATACACATACATACGTATTACGAGATGCATTATGAGAACATAACAATTTACAGCTTCATCAAGATACCATTCCCACTCTAATGCATCAAGGAAGAGGATCACGGAAGCCATCTATAAAATAAATGAAACAAATTTTATGAGAAATAAAATTTCTCAGTAGGCAAAATCTAAACCATCAAAACACGTTAGTAAATCATCATAAAATAATTATGCAACTATATGAATGCATGAAATGAATTCTGTCAGGTGCACATGGACTCTACATCTCGTATTGTATGTAGGAATGTTGCGGCCGTCTTACGCTAATTATGGATGTCTTTCCATGTATTTGCACTTGGTCTCTACATCCTGTACTAGATATAGTATCATAGATCATGTTTCACAAATCTCGTATTGGACTTGGAAACATGAATCAATCATATTTACATATTAAAATCCATTATTCACATATAATATGGAAAATATTTCCATCATATCATCATACGTACCAGAAGTATGGTTAAACCGTCATACCTTATTCAAGAAAATCCTACCAATTTGGGTAGATCAATTTAATATTCTCAAGATACAAAAATTCATGTTAGTAATCTAACTAATAAGCAATAATACATCCCCTCTTCCTTAAGAATATATGGGTATCTGTTTTAATAAAAGTATGTTGACTATTTTAATCGATTATCACTCTTTTGTAATCGATTACATAATGTTGGTATCTATAAGGACGGAGGTTGACTGGGAAGCCGGTTTGGTATAGCCGGAATATATACTAACCAGCGCTGAGTATCTATAAGGAAGGACACTAACCAAGTAACCGGGTTGAGTGTAATGTGTAACCGTGATAGGTATAGTAAGAGTTGTGTAGCTTGTAACCAGGATAGAGGGATCCAGGATGGCCGGGATAAGTTTTTACTTGGATAGATTGGATGTTTATATCCGGGATGAGGTTTAACTTAGATGCTTATAACAAGGATAAAGTGATCCGAGATGGTCGGGATAAGTGGAACCTAGATGGTGATAACATGTATGTTTATATCCGGGATGTCCAGGATAAAGTTAACTTACACAGTACATCGGGATGAATATAACATGGATAGTTATATCCAGGATGGGTGGGACGTTTATCTTGGATGAGTAACAGTGTATATGGGTTGGCCGGGGTGAGTTTAGCCTGGATGGTTACCACATGTATAGTATATCTGGGTTGTCCGGGATTAGTTTAGCCTGGATAATCACCACAATAAATAGTTGTGACCGGGATGACTAGGGTGTATAAAACTTGGGATGGTTATAACTTATATAGCTATGTCTGGGTTGACCGGGTTGTATACATCCTGGATGGGTTTCACAATAAATAGTTGTGACCGGGATGTGTAACTCGGGATGGTTATAACTTATTTAGCTATGTTCGGGTTGACTAGGTTGTATACATCCTGGATGAGGGTATCATAAGTAATTATAACCGGAATGGCCGGGCGTGTGGAAGTCGAGAAGAATGAAACATGGATAATTATGACCGATTTGTCCGATTTCGCTATTTTCATATATAAAGAAATCATCACTTACCATCTTACTACTTCATCCTCAAATTTATCTTCACGCAGTTGAACCTTTTGTCTCCATACCATTCAACCTCTACTTCCAAAAGTTAATATTAACATTTCCTATAGATCATCAAATTACTTCTAAAAATCATCAAGTGTAACTTCCCATAAGGCTAATAATTCAACTTATAAATCATCACCTATCTTGTGGTTAAAATCAGTGTATTCTCATCATAAATATCCTTTAAAACATAGTTTTTTAGCTTAAATAAAAATTATAAATCTAGCCAACTAAGCATAAAAGTTAATCTAAACAAATACTTAATTAGATATTGAAGCCTAGCCTACCTCAAATGAGTTTGATGCTTGAGAAGGAATGAAGTAAGAGTTGTCTCCCTTGGAAAATACTCTAGGAAATGAGATCTTGAAGCAGAAAATGGCTGATTGGTGAAACGGTAGCAGAAGTATTAGAAAATAGAAAGCTTGGTGCAGGAGCAAGTGGTATTATGATATATTTTGAGGCTGAGACTTACGTACAGAAATTTTGAATGTCAATGTTATTTATATAAGTTTATTTAGTTGAATATTAAGTGAATTAATTAAATTTCAACTCAGTTAAATTTAGTTTGAAGATATTTATCCTAAGTTAATCATGACAAATATTCCTTCATTTATGGCTTAAGGTACGTGGAAGTTGCAAAATATTTGAACTTCCGTTGCCTATATCCATATGACTGTATTAAATAAAGTAAGATTCCTTCATTTAAAACTTTTGAAAAATTATCTCTTGTCCTCAGTTAATTTTTTGCCATGTGTAGCTCAAATTTTCTAGAAAGTTTACGTTGATTTTAACTTATCAAATTTTCTTTCTATTAATTTACTCTTATACGTGAATTCTTTTAAAGTATTTATGTTCAAATAAATTTTTTATATTTTTATAACCAACTATTATCATATCTCCATAATTTAATTATAAATATAATTTTGAGGATGTTACATTAGTGTTCTTATATTCACCCACAACGTCACCAACCTCTTGATCATTGATCAACGGATTTTGAGACATTTATTATAGTTTTATACACCATTTGTTTTATATCATGTAACGTTTAAGATTTTAACACAAATAATATATAATTTCCTTTTATGATATTGTTGTTGTGATTGAGCTTATTTAATATGAAAACCTTAAATGTTTACATTTTTTAATGGAGAAATCATGAGAAAAATTAGTATGGATCATAGATAAATTTGAATTTGAGGTTGAAATGACAATTATCTCTTGACAATTTAACACTATTTTTAGCGTATATTGAGCTGTAAAGAACTAAAGATCAAAACAATATGAGAACAACACCAAATTTTTAAGAATAGATTTATTTAAAACTTCATGAAGGCACCTAAAGTCAAGCAGACCATCTAGAGGGCCAATTCATGGTTATAGATAGACATGTTTTACTTAATAATTTACATAACTTTTGTGGATTAAATTATAATTGAGCTAATTAACATCTAATGGATTGGTATCTCGAGTGGAGGCTTTAGTCAACCTGGAGAGATTTTATACAAGCATATGTTTAGAATCATTAGAACGATGGTTCCTTTAAAAAAATCATAGAACGATGGTTTAGTTTGATTTTTATACTCCTTCCTTCTTGGGTTTTCTCTGCTTTTGTTTCTTATTTTATTGATCCTCTTAATTCTAACATTATTTTGAAATTGAAATTTGTTTAATGTATGCTTTTAATATTGTGAACGATACTCTTTTCTTTAATATATATATATATATATATATATATATATATATATATATATATATTACTTTTTCCC
>CM023947.1:28396101-28463080 GCA_013407115.1 Glycine latifolia | reverse complement strand
ATATATATATATATATATATATATATATATATATATTACTTTTTCCCATGAAATCTACAATCTACATATGAGCATTACTACATCTTAAACACAAAGGTCTTTTATTGTCTGCTTTGCGACAACAACAGTGGAAAAGCAAGAATATAAATAATGATGAAATTGGGGTATCACATTGACCCTTTCAATGTTGTTATCTTTGTCACCAAAATTAGGTAATCAAACAATTTGTTGCATCCTTAGTGATAATTAATATGTTCCACCTCTTCTACTCTCCAATTAACAGTTTTAAGGTTTGGAAATTAACACTTTGTTTGGATAAAGAGAAGTGTTAAAAAATTTAATAATAAATTATATTAGATAAAAATGAAAATGAATAATGTTAACTGTAGTTTCTTAAGTATTTTCTTATTAAAGACAAAAAAAAAGTGTTTTCATATTATTTTTTATGAATATTTAAATTTTGTTTTTATAATCCGTATAATAAAAGTCAATATTTAAAGTTCAAATTAATTAATGAGACAAAAGTATAATTTTAATTATAAAGTAATACTAAAACTCAATTTTATCCAAACTAAATTAAGGAGCAGTCAAGTAAGATTATTGATTAGCATGCTTCATTTATTCCTGGGAGTATGAAAGTATTTTGGATGGATGTAACTTAACTAATTTAGTTTGAATTTTTATCTTATTAATTAATTCATACAGTATCACATCATAATTAATCAACTTATATATATTCTGTTCTAATTATAAAATTTTAAGTAATTCTTAAATTATCTTCTTAAATGATTTTTAAATAACAATGAAGTATTTTTTTACTCATAAACAATCTCAATCAAAACTTAATTTTAAACAAATCAATATAACACATAATTATCTCTAATGGTAAAAAAAAATTATCAATATCTAAAAATAAATAACTTCAACTGGGCTTGGAGATACTCTAATAAACATCAAAATGTAAGTTGCAAGCATCCCTGCACCATTTGTGCTATAAATACGCACGCACTACATCACTACATTAGTTATAATTTGAATCTAAACAAGCCTTAGCTGGCACGTATGTCAAGACCCATTTTGGAAAGTAGTTTATGCGCGTTATATTTAGTATAATTGTGCTTCGTGATCACGACAAGTCGATAGTCAAGGCATATAACGCTATGGCAAAATTCAAAACAATGCTTTTATTATATTATTAATTATCAATAATACCACTCCAAGAGCAAATGCCGGGCTACCTACCATATAAAATTAAAAGTTATTACTTAATACGCGTCAACCACTCAGAAAATGCAACGAGAGTGACAAGAAATCAGATTTTCGACTTCACATTTGCTCGTCACATGAATAAGAAATATGAATTTAATTTAAATGCACAGAGAAAGGTCCCCTGGAATTATGAAATATGTGTTTGATTTATCTTATTTTTGAAAAATAACTATTTTAAATAAATAGTTTAACTTTAGAAGCTCAATTAGATTATCACCATTATTATTATTATTAACTAATGAAAAAATAGACACTGTCATATTCTATATTTGTATTTTTATTATTTGGGTAAAATGTAAAGTTTGATTTTTAATAGTTTTTATCTTGAATAAAAAAATTACTGTAATTTCATTATTTTTTATGTGAGTTTAACATGATGCATGAATATAAAATAAAATAATGAGTCGTTTTTAATCCGCATAATATATTGAGTGTTTTGAGGAGCTGATAAAATAATATAAAAAATAATAATTCAAAATCTTACAATATTTTCCTATTAATCCTCTTAGCCTGTATGATAAATATTAAATGTCTTTTATATTATCAAGATATTACATGTATTATTCTTTATTCAAAACTTTATTTATAAAGTAGGAAGAGGATTTATAAGTGGATTAATAAGAAGATATAACATTATTCATATAACAAATAAAAAATGTCAATAACATTTCCTGACACACTTTTACTAATACACTATTTATTATCAATTAAAGTTTGTTAAAGATTATAAAATTACCTGAATCTCAATCCTTATTTAACGAACCTTATTTATGATTTTGTAGTTTTTTAGTTATATTTAGACTTTTTTTAGGGTACATTTATGATTTTGTAGTTTATATTAAATTTTAACTAATAATTGAGCTTGATTGTATTGAGAGAAGTATTTATACACAAAATATTAGATGATAAAAAATTGTTACAGAAGATAATAAAACGTGGGAAAGGCCTGTTAGAAAAAAAGGAAAAACCAACAGCGGGAGTCATCGTCTCGTGTGATCTCCGAATCCGAACACAACACAACACACACAAACTCAGCTTCAGAATCTTTACTCTCTCTCTCTCTCTCACTTCCCACGCCCTTCAAGGACTCTGTCCTTTTCGATCTCTCTCTCTTCGTAAATCGTATGTCTTCCACCAATCAGGTACGCACGTGCGTGTTCTCATCAACTCCTTCCTTCCTTCCTTCCTCGTAGTAATTGTCGGATACTCTAGTTTTTCAGTTATGCTTTTGTTTTGCACTAGCAGTAGCAGCTTACTTGCTACCTGATCTGTCAATACTGCGTCGTTTAGGTCCAATTCCTCTCCCTCCAAGGATGTACGCTATTTTGTTGTTCCAGCCTTTTCCCACTTGTTTAAATTCTCAGTTTCTCATGGTTCTGATGTAGACTTTGATTTTGTTTAGGGTTCTTACTAGGACTTTATAATTCTCGTGATTTCTGGGTTTTTCCACTTATAAATTGTGTATACTTGCTTTACTGATCCAATGTTCCATGTTTCTGGATTAGGATCGTGATTTTACTGTTCTCTAGTGGCTTGATTAGGGTGTTATATTACGTAAGCACTTATATACTGTTATAAATTTACACTATAGTCCTCACACTTGATACTTAAGTAAATGTGAAGTTTCATTTCTTCACCCTACATTTGTGTTTTTCCACTCTATTTGTAGGTTCTGATCTGACTCTTTGCAATTGCTTTCACACTAAATTATGATTTCAACACACCGAGTGTCTTTTTGGATTAGTTTATTTTGAGATTTTTTTTGCAGCTTTTTAAGAGAGTTTTTTTTACACTATTTTTTTTAAAAGGATTTTATGTTGTCCTTTTTTATGACATATATGTTATGCAAATTCTTTTCTTAATTTGATATGGGAGGGGGCATAGCAGGGTCGCAAGCTGAAATATTTCTCATGCTTTCCACAACCAAGATTTAACCATCATTAATGATTTTTTCGGGTTTACATTAATGTAAATTTAAAATTGCAGATGGCAATGCCGGAAACAATCCCTCTCACCATTCCCAGTGCTCAAGTTGTCGGCAATGCCTTTGTGGAGCAATATTATCACATTCTGCACCAATCCCCAGAATTGGTGCACAGATTTTATCAGGATTCAAGTTTCTTAACCAGATCAGACAGCAATGGTGTGATGACAACTGTGACAACTGTACAAGTAAGTCTATAATCTACCAGGTTATGCATGTGTAGTTCACTTTGATTATAGTAGCATACATCGTTTACATCCAACAGCATCTAGAATAGTTATCCAAATAAATATTTTAGAAATTGTGAAAGATATGAAGAGACAGAATGCAATGAAATCGCTATTAACTCTTTGGAAGTAGATATCGTAACTATTTTGAAAATAGTTATTTTCAACATATCACATATCATGCATTTTGTCTTGGTATTATTTATAAATTATAAATCAGGTTCCTATTTAACTACATAATGACTGAAATAAAAAATTGCATCTATCAAATGTAAACCACCAGATGACTGGAATTGTGGTTCAGCTGTTATGGATTTGTAGCTTTGGATTTAAGATTATTGAACTGATGACTCTCTGTCCTAGTATCGTGATATTTAGGCTAGGTTTATCTATACTTCATTGTTCTTCCTCAAAATGCAATTTAGTCATTATCTAGCTTTGCAGTATGGATTCTTTACAATTTTTCTATGCTAGATGATAACTACCATACCAGCCAATCTTGTGTTGAGTCTTGTTACCTGTTTCAATCATATTGAAAGAGCAATAACTAAACATCCATTTATCGATTATATGAACAGTTCTGTCATTTGGCTAAACTTATTGGTCTCTTAACATATTTAGCTTAACAATTGCTGAGAGTGATTTTCCCTCTCCAACAGCAACAATCTACAACAACCAATTCTTTTTCTACCAGGTGAAGTTGGCTACTTGGATCAAACAATGTCGTAAAGTTGTATTGTGAACCATGTCTTAGGCAAACCATTAACCTCTAAATCCTTAGTTGTTTTTATATAATTTCTCCTGGTCTCCCTCTACCTCTGGTGATAGGACTACCATCCATTTAATCTACTATATTAATTGGGGCGTGTACCATACCACTTTTCTTCATACATTCCTAATCCACCTAAGGAAAAATTCATTCTTTTCGGTATACATAGCTAAATACTATTGTGATGTGATAACATGCTTACTCCCTTGCTAAATACATTTGTCACACAATATGTCTAGTTTGTGTTTGTATAACATTTGTACTCCCTAGGAAGCTTCCTATTAATGGTTTGGTTTCTGAAGAATTTCCTTACCTGACTGTCGGATCAGGAAATCCATGAAAAGATTATTTCCCTGAAATATGAAGATTATACAGCAGAAATAAAAACTGCAGATGCTCAGGAGTCACATAAGGGAGGTGTGATAGTTTTAGTAACTGGATGCTTAACTGGGAAGGATAAAGTGATAAGGAAGTTCTCACAGACATTCTTTCTGGCTCCACAAGAAAAAGGATATTATGTCTTAAATGACGTCTTTAGGTACATTGAGGAGAATGACACACCTCAGTTAAATTCTTCCGCAGTAAGTGTCATCAATGAAAATGCTGAGGCAGTGCACGAGCCAGAATCAGGTTAGCATGATTTTTCTCCACACACACACACACACACACATATATATATATATATATATATATATATATATTCAACGGTTATTTGTTTTACTTAAACCTCAATTCGTAATTGCTTCTTCCATGTTTCTAGAGGATCTGCATGCTCTCAAACATCTTGTGGAAGACACTGCATCTTTGGCAGAGGGTGAGAACCTTAATAATGGTGCTGAAGTTTATCATCCTCAGGATGAGGAAGAAGGATCAGTTATTGATGAAGAGGTTGCTGAAGTCCCCACTGATTTAAGTCAGAATGATATTGTTACTGTTGATGATTCAACTTCTGCTGTCCAGGATGATGCACCAAGGAGATCATATGCAGCCATTGTGAGTTTGTCCTTATATATATATATATTTTCTTGCCTTGTGCTACTCTTCTGCTCCTTTACATTCATTAAATTAATGATTTTCATTTACATGAAGGTAATGAAAAGTCATGTAGCATCTGGTCATGTCTATGTTCCCAACCGAGCTGAAAGAATAGCATCTGCTAAATCCAGTGAACAATTGCCTACTACTGCCAAATCAACTCCTGCGCCTGAGGCATTAGCCCCTAGTAGTGATAATGCACCTGGGAGCAGTGATGTTCATGAAGAAGGTATACATTAATGCTCATTGACATGATCGACAGCCATTTTCTTTTTCAGACTAGTCAACTGTGATCTACACACCTTTTTCTCCTTGGCTTGTTTCATCTAAAAATGACTTGTGGGAAGAAGAGATCAAAACAAATACATTAAAGAAAAGGAGGAAAAATGATTGATAGAATTTATAATATACTGGTGCATTAAATTCTAGTTTGAAAATCAATTGATTTGTTCTGTACTTTTAACAGCTGAAGGTCACTCCATATACATACGGAACTTGCCATTTAATGCAACAGTTGAACAACTTGAAGAAGTCTTTAAGAAATTTGGTCCTATTAAGCATGGTGGTATCCAAGTTAGAAGTAGCAAGGTCCGTGGATATTACTGTCTGCATTTTCAAATTATCTAAGCATTTTCTGAGGCAACCTTATGAGCTATATTATATTTTTGGCTTCTTGCAGCACGGATTCTGTTTTGGCTTTGTTGAATTTGAAGAATTGAGTTCGATGCACAGTGCACTTGAGGTACAGAGCAATTTTGAACTGTTGATTTTGTAGTTCTGCGCTGTTGTTTGTTTATTTGGTCATGGAGGAAGTGTCTGTTTGTGGATGCCCATAAAATTAAAAGTTTTTATATCTTTTAGAATACTTTTAGTTTATTGGTAGTGGTACAGATTAGCATTAGCTTGTAGCAATGTTGCCTGTAATTCCCAAGGTTCAGCTTCTGATTGGAGCAGTTCTGGGGCTGGAATGTTCAGGAATAGAGTATGTTCTGCATCTTTTGCTCATAAAAAATTGTGCCTGCTTCTAAACTGGAAGGTCTTTCTAGAAATCTGATTAAAGCAATATATGAATGCATTTTGGAAATGGGATTATTTTCTGTGTTTAGTATATAGGTGATCTTGTTAGATGTTTATTGAGGATGTTTGTGTTGTAATAGTTTTGTGAAAGACATAAATGGATCTTATGATTGCAAAGCATTTGATAAGATATCTCTGTTTAGATTAAGATACCCAATCACACTGTTTATTGTTCATGTCACTGATGTTTCTTTGACAAACTGTCATATTTTGTCTTCTCAAACATCATAGTTTGATATGTTATCCATGACAACTCATGTTTGGTTTTGGTTGCAGGTACAAGTACTTGACTCAAACTTAGGAAGTTAAGGCTTGTTTTAGCCTGCAGTGGCTTTTTGTTTCTCATTTTGTTTGGTTTATGAGTAATCCTGTTTCTTTCAGGACCATAAGTTATCCTTAATTGATATGCTCCACTACTGTCTTTTTTCTTATAAAACTTTTATTTTAAAAAAATATTTCCTTCCCATTTGTTTCCAGTTATCTCAAGCTGGCTGGGTGCTTGGTATAATGGTAATCTGGAAAATGATTGGGAAACAGTGTTGCAATAAAGTTACAGTAGCAGCACAGGTGGATGAAACAGCTTGCTTTTTAGAATGAGATAATTGGTTGTGATGTGGCACTGATGGTGACACCAGTACTCAGCAAATAAGTCATTGAGCCGATGTTTGGGTTGAGTGGTTGAAGAGTCAGATGTTGACAAGTTGATTAGGATGGTTATGGCATCATAATGATAGATAATGATGAGTCATAGTTGAAGAAATTTATTGTCATGGCGGGACAGTGGTGAAAGTCATGACTAAAATGCCATTGCAGTTAAATAAGCATAACATGCTGAAGGGGATGAAAAGTAGGATGGCTAGTCAGTAATGGTACTCATTCACAAAATTCAGTTTGGAGTTACCAAGCATTTAGTTTGATTGGAAAATGGATACGCTATTGCCTTAGTATGTTGTTGGGAAATAGAATATGTTTGTCTCTGAAGAAAAATATGCTTCCATTTTCTTGAATAGAAACTTATTAAACAAAAACAAGAAAAACAACTAAGCCTTGTATTAGTAGATGGGGTTGCCTATATGGATCGATGGACATCATTGGGCTCTACAAGTCAAATTTTCTTTAGATTTTCCTCTACACTTTTAATTGGATTATACTAAAGCCTCTATTAATAGTGTTCTTCTCACATGATTGTGTATCCTCTCCACTTCAACTCTCTTTCTGAGACACTCGATCCTAAACTTATCTTCTCTCTGTTGTGTGTCCTCTCCTTGTGATACATTCTCTCTCTTTTTTTTTTTGGTAAAAAGATGCAGATAATTTGTCATATAATTTGAAAATTATCTACAATGCTGTCATTGAAGTACATAACATATAAGTTCACTATTATTGTTCTGGGCCCTATGAATTTTAGTGATAGGTCCAAATGACTTTAACCTTGTCTAACTGTGATATGAAGCCATGGATTCCATTGGCTTTTCCAATGTAGAAAATAGAAATACAATAAGGCAGGATGCACCCCTGATAGGGACTCTGTTGAGGTTTTGAGGAAGTAGCTTTGTACTGTGCTGCCGTTTAACTGTGTGTAGACTACTTATATAGATGGGACCAAGTAGGATTTGAGCTGTTCTGGATTTGTACTTTTGCTGTTAGATTACTTGTCCAACAATAGATTTTTTGCTTGTCTTTTTAAAGGATATAGAAACCTACAGGTCTAGCATTAAGTATATGTTTTGCCATCACTTGCTGTTTAGCAAAGATATTACTTACAATATTCACTTTTGTTAAATAATATAAATAACTAGAGAATTTGTGGGTGTTGAATTCCTATTTGTACCCTGCAGATAGGACCAGTTATCGGGTATTTCACTTATTTTGAAGCATCTTCATGATACCTATACTTATCTATATTTATATTAAATCTGTCCATCTTCTAACACATGGCATCTGTTCATTGTTTGGCTTCTTGCTTCATTGGTATCCGTGTCAATTAGGCAATAATCTCACCTGCAATCACATGATTTCTATTTTCCATTCTTACTGTTCACACCCGTGCCCACAGCGTAGTATCATTTCGTACTCTTTAGTCTTCTCATTACAATAGTAGAGATATTTGCATTTTTTTCTTTCTGGTTTTGGTCTTTTTCCTGGCACAGATGCTGATCTAGTATCTTGATTAAACTAATTTCAGGCTTCACCTATCACTGTTGGTGAGCGACAAGCTGTCGTTGAGGAAAAGAGAACTACTACACGAGGTATACTGATATATTTTCATTTTTACTTTTACGTCAAGTTAAACATGATCCATATTTAATGGGGATTAAACCAAGGTTATCAAGAAGATGTTGATTATGCTCTTTTTCTTCTTATTCTAGTCAGCGGTAGTGGGAGAGGGAGATACTCAGGAAGAGGTGGTTTCCGAAGTGACAGTTTCAGAGCACGTGGGAAATTTGGCGGTGGGCGGGGTTATGGCAGAAATGAATTCAGAAACCAAGGAGAATTCTCAGGGCAACCTAGGAGTTCTCAACGGCCAAATCAAAATGGAGGTGGGCGTGGTGGTGGACGTCAAGGTGTGGGGAACCGTAACTCTACACCATCAGCTTCAGCAGCATGATCATATTGGCTAATTTAAATAAGAAAAAGACAGACAAAACAATACACAAGAAGCTCGTGAGTTGATTATTTTTTATAGGAAAAGGAAGCCAAACACCTTTTTCTTTTCCCTTTGTTTAGCCACAAGTTCAGGTTCCTGATTGTCATCAGTGCAATCATTCAATGGAAGATTAGTGAGTTCATTAGTACTTGTAGAAGTGTTTTGGATTAGTTCATATTTTTTTTTTCATTACCAATGCACTTCTCTTCCTTCTTCCATTTTGCTAAGTTACTGAGCTAGATGTGTTCCTGCGATTAAGTTGTTACACGAATCTATGTTGTGGAAGGTTTATATGTAAATTGGTACTATGTGAATTCTGTTTCCTTTTTTCATAAACTTAATGAAAACTGTCTGCGATTTTTACCGATGAGCCTAGGGTGAGTGTAAGAGGACTTTGTGCATGTTCTCTTTATTGGTATTAGACTATTAGTTGACATTTTTTCATGATATTTTAGCTTTTTCAGCAGGAGGAAGCAAGGGTGTATTTAGCTTTATTTAAAATAGTTTAAATTTTTTAGGTGTTCCGATTCAGATCAAGAAATACACTGCTCTTTACTCGTTCTCACTTCTCAGTCAAATTATTCTTTCTGTAAAAAGGGGTTGCAATATTCAATAAATGTTCAAGAGATGATTTCATATAGAAAAAATTAACGAACATTCAAGAGATTTAGTCTCTTGCTTGCTGGCTGTGGGGAATAAAACATAATTATGTTATTAAATACTATAAGAAAACAGATTTTTGCTTTAAATTAAAGTTCATATATACAATTTTTTTTATATAAAAAGGAAGGAGGTTGAATTGATTCACACTTGACCTACCAAAATTTATCCTAGTTGTTATGACGAACTCCAAATAGCAGCAAATAAGCAAACGCTAGAATCCTCACATAACAAGAATTACTATATGGTACATAGGGAGGAACTGAGTATTATTAAAATGAGTTCCTATAATTGCACAGCTTTACTTTTTTTTTTTTATTACTGAAACAAGCTTTACTTTTTAGTCTCTGTACTTAAAATAATCTAGTTTACTGTTTACACATACCATTTATAAATCCTTTTACTCTTTATATGTACCATTTTTAATCCCATTTAATATCTATCATTTAACTTATAGGACTAAAACTAAAATGGATTAAAATAGTATGTATAAAGACTATAAGAGAATATTTTTATGTATAAGAACTAAAAGATAAATTTTATACAAATATAGAGACCAAACGAGTAATTAAACATTAAAATTATTTTGATTTTTAATGATTCCAAGTTTATTTTAATATCCTAATTTCCTAAATACTTATGTTGGTAATTTTAATTTTTATAATAATATTTAATCAATTCTTACATTGGTAAAGACGTTCATGACTTCATTGAATTGTGATTGAATTGGTATACATATTTTTATACAACATATCATTTTTAATTGGCATACATGATCATATTATATATCTTATAAAATTAAAATTAAGAGACTAAATATTACTAATTTATAAGTAAACTTGTATATCACTGATTGTGTGAATTAATTAGTACGTGATTGTTTTAGATTAATCAGTGATTGTTTAATGAAAATATTTTTAAATATGTATTGCTTTCCAACGATAATAGTTTTGGAGATCTTTCTTAATATTTTATCTCTATCAAACTATTCTTTTAATCTTTGTTTCTAAATTAAATTTTGTTATCATTTAAATAATTGTCGATAGTTAAAAATAACCATATATCATAATATAATTTTTTATCATAAATCTAAAATGTAATTATATATTTATTATAACTTTTAATTATTAAAATAAATATTTATCCTTAAGCTTCTTCAAAAACAAAATATTTATTCTTAAGTTCTGAGTACACATAATTGATAACAATCCCCATTTCATTTCAACCATTTTTTTTTCACGAGGGATTATAGACTGTTTGGAATCACGTTTATTTTCTTTATAGTTAGAACACAATCAATCTTTTATAGTTAGGACACTAACTACACGTCCTGCCTGCATATCAAATCCTAAGGTCCTTCCTTCCAAAGCAAACAATGACATTCAACTTGAAGTAAAATACTTTATAATTTTAAACGAACTTCAAAGATTTTTTTCCTTACTTTATAGATTAACTTACTTTAGTGCTGCATGCGGTTGAATTTTTTTTAAAAAAACAGCATAGGATGCTAAGCCCTTTTTCGTTATTAATTAGTTAATTTTCATAGGCTAATTTGAAACAATAAATCAAATATTATATTTGCCCAAGAAAGAAAGAAAAAAAGTGGTGCGCGTTTTGGCACGCTTGCACGAGTCAACAAAAATAAAAGTTATAAAACAAAAGTCGTGAAAACGCAAAACCCAGAACCCTAGCCCTCGCCCTAAAACCAAAATCTCGTTGCAGTGGTTTCGCCTTTCCTCTCACACCAATGGCCGACTCTGTAATTTCGATTCAGTACCTCAAAGATTTCGTTAATTCTCAAATCTACGACGATGAGAAATGGGCCTTCAATGCGGTAACCCCTCTCTCTTTTTCCCTCTTTCGTATTCTTCTATTCGATTCGCTCCCGTTCCGTTCCGTTCGTTCCTTTTCCCTTTGATTCTGGCTTATGTTAATATGTGATTTATTCAATATAGCTTAGTTTGATTGTTATATAATCAAATCAAATTGCTAAGGTTGGTGCCTTGTTTTTTCTGTGTAACAGCGAGGGTGAGATAAAGCAATAGCTCCAATGTATTTACTATTTTGAAATTTTACAGTTCTATGTATGAAAATCACGAGATCCTTTCTAAACTTGAGAGCTATTCTGTGTGTTTTCTTTTAATGTGCGAAGGAAAAAAAAGTTGATTTTGTGTGTGTGTGTGTGTGTGTGATATGAGAGTGCCTTTAGCTTGCAAAAGGGATGGGTTGCCTCCCATTTTATTCATCGTTACAACATGATAGATCCGTGACCGACCCATGATTTTATACTTTGTTGTGGTGTTGAATCCGATGGCATTGTCAGCTGGTGTGAATGCTTTTATGAAGGAGTTTCAGTTCTTGATCGAACTCGAAGATCCCTTTTGAGTTCATAGATTCTTGTGGGTTTTGAGGCAACTGTTGATTGCATTTGCCCATGCCCATGTCTGAATTTTGTAAGTTGTTGTGTTAATGATTTTGTGACTTTTGGATATTTCTTCCTCTGGCTAGCATTTACCCTTATCTGTTATGTTGCTTTCAAGGTTTGAAAATGTTGATCCTCTTATTCTATGTGTCTTATTGACCATGGCATCGCCTTTAGTTTCATAGAAATTCAGGCATTCTCTTATGTGAAACATTGTTGGTTGTGATCAGTTTTGCCAGGAAACTCTCAAGACAGGATGCCTATTTTTCTATTATCGTAGAAATTATAGTACCTGCAATTGAACCAATGAAACCTAGAAATTGATTATCCAGGACTAGGAGTAGTGAATAGCTGTTGTAAGCTCTCACATAGAACAACCAACTGTTGAACCTTTTGGTTAATAAGGTTGCTCATGAGCTTAGGTTAGATGAAATGCTGCTACTAAGTGTTGGTGGTAGGAACATGAATAAGACTTGTGCGATGGGCTATGGCTATTCACTGTTGTTTAGGTTTACTTAATTATAAAAGTATTTGTTCCTGTTAATTCATGTTTATATCTTGGAACTTGACTTAGTTTAGAATGCATGTTGATTCTCTGCTGTTTTTTCACATGCAGAAATTGCTGCGTGCTGCTGGATTGTTCGCAGGATCAATATTACTTATGCGAAACTATGGTGACCTTATGGCAATCTGAAAGTAGAACTAGTTGTCTGTCATGAGTTACTATTATCTACTTTAACAGTAATGTGATGTTTAAGCTTTTTTTTCCCTTTCTTTTTATCAGTAATTTGAACATGAAGTGAGTTTTTTGGGTTGAAGCTTTTGGTGAACAATGGCAATGCTTTTCCGATTGGGTTATGTTTACTTTAATAGTACATTCTCACATACTCTGGCTAAGATGTGTTGGATATGAAATACAGTAACTATTTTCGATGTTCTTGGAAGTGTTAGGTCAAATCTCATCTGTACAAAAAAGAAAATCTAATATCTGCTAGGAAGTTTTGATTATCATTATTTGTTGCTGCTGCAAATCAAAGCTGTTATCTTAGCATGATCCTCTGCTGTGCACTGATTAATGAAGGTTAAAAATTTGCAAGTAATGTTATATAACACTTTGTTGTTAGTTGAAATTCTAGGAAGTTTTGTTTTTTATTTAACGAATCTTATTCATAATTTTATTATTTTAAATTAAATCCAGTCAAGAATAGAGGTTTAAATAATACAACAGTCTTCTACAGTAGTATAACACAATAATTTATATGTTAAGGGGGTCTAACTTAGTTGATTGAGTAAATGTGTGAATTATTATAAATTTCTTAACATTGTCTTCGATTCTCACAGTAAAAAAACATTAATATATATCTAATTATTTGTATATATTTTTATCCAATATACACAAATAAAGGAGGAGGATTGGTGTCAGGTGTTGCAAATCGGTCGTAAAAATTCAGCTATTTTTATGTGATAAACCTATATGATATTTTGTTGGGGCGTGTCCTTCATAGCGACGTGTTACATCGAGCCCTGGGTGTATCGAAAAATGAACTAGGGTCCTTGCCAAAAGGCAAGACAGTATATCAATCCCGGGATGTAGTGATAAGTGAATTAGTGTTCATGTCGAAAGGCAAGGTGTCAGGTCTTCACCTGGATTTGGTGACAAAAAGGCAAGGGTCCCAATACGTAGATAGGCGAGTGTGGCGGGCTAACACCGCCTAGGGGTTTAGGATGAAATTGGGAAGCTGGAACATAGGAACATTAATGGGTAAACTGAGGGAATTAGTAGATGTTTTTGCCAGAAGGAAAGTGAATATTGTTTGTTCGCAAGAAACTAAGTGGGTTGGAGAAAAGGCCAAGGAAGTGGAGGACACCGGTTTCAAGTTGTGGTATACAGGTACAACCAAGAGTCGCAATGAGATTGAAATTATGATCGATAAAAGTTTCAGAGATAAAGTCGTTGATGTCAAAAGGAAAGACGACAGGATTATGATGATTAAGCTTGTAGTAGAGGATCTTATTGTAGATATCCTTAGTGTGTATGCACCCAAAGTTAGATTATTATCAGAAGAAAATAACCAATTTTGGGAAGATTTGGAGGAGGTCCTGAGAGGGATTCCACGAGAGGAGAAGATTTTCCTAGGAGGAGATCTAAATGGGCATGTTGGTAAAAACAACGGAAGTTTTGATAGAATTCATGGTGGTTTTGGTTATGGGACAAGAAATGAGACTGGAGAAGATGTCTTGAACATTGCATTAGTCTATGATTTGATGTAAACGAACACTTTTTTTCGAAAAAGGGAGTCTCATCTTATCTCGTATCATAGTGGCCAAAATCGTAGTCAAATTGATTTCTTTATGGCTAGACGAGAAGATAGAATTTCGTGTATTGACTGCAGAGTCTACCCTGGAGAATGTGTGGCGACACAACATAAGTTGGTAGTTCTAGAGGTTAGGTTCAACAAAGTTCTTAATTTGAGGAAGGAGGCTCAAAACCGAAGGATAAGATGGTGGAAGCTAAAGGAGGAGAAACAAATAAAGTTTAAGGAAAACATGTTGCGTGAAGGATCGTGGGAGTTTACTGGAGAAGTTAATGAAATATGGAATAAGATGGCTATGTGTGTTCAAAATGTGGGAAGGAGGGTGCTAGGTGAAAGTAAAGGAAACATAGTGGTGGAATGGAGAGGTGCAATAGGCTATTAAACAGAAGAAGGAATGCTTTAGATCTTTGCATAAATGTCCCAATGATGAGAATTTGCAAAAGTTTAGAGTAGTGAGGAAACATGCAAAGAAAGCAGTGCGAGAAGCTAGAGGCGAAGTTTTTGACGATTTGTATAAAAATCTTGGGAGCAAGGATGAGAGAAAGGTATTTACAAACTTGCAAAAATGAGGGATAAGAAGAGTAAAGACCTCACTCAAGTTAAATGTATCAATGATGAAAATCAAAAACTTTTGGTAAGGGATGAAGATGTAAGTGAAAGATGACTAAACTACTTTAACAAACTTTTTAATAGGAATGACTGCAAGAGTGAGGTGAATTTGGAGGAAGTTTTTGATAATCTGAATAGACGATTTGTGCACAGAATTAATACACATGAAGTTAAGGAAACTCTAAAGAGGATAAAAAATAATAAAGCTTTCGGACCCGATGACGTCCCTATTGAAGTGTGGAGGAGCTTGGGAGATGTGACAATAAAATGGTTGACCAATCTTTTTAATAAAATTCTTCAAACAAATAAGATACCTGATGCTTGGAGGAAAAGTATGATTGTACCTATTTACAAAAACAAGGGAGATATCCAGAATTGTTCAAACTATGGAGGCACCAAGCTTATGAGCCATACTATGAAATTGTGGGAAAGAGTTATCGAACATCGCTTAAAGAGGGAGACCAAAGTGTCCGTAAATTAATTTGGATTTATGTCAGGAAGATGTACCATGGAAGCTATTTTCTTCATGAGACAATTAATGGAAAGGTATAGGGAAAAGAAGAAAGACTTACATATGGTGTTCATAGATCTTGAGAAAACATATGATAGAGTTTCAAGAGAAGTCTTATGGTGGACTCTTGAGAAGAAAAATGTAGCATTAAAGCATGTTAATGCTATCAAGAATATGTATGATGGGGCTACCACATGTGTAAAAGCCTATAATGGAACATCAAGGTATTTCCCTATCACGATAGGTGTCTATCAAGGTTCCGCTCTTAGTCCTTATCTTTTTGCCTTAGTGATGGATGAACTAACGAAAGATATTCGAGAGGAAGTGTCGTGGTGTATGCTTTTTGCAGATGATATCGTGCTTATTGATGAAACCAAAGATGGTGTTAATAAGAAATTGAAATTGTGGAGAAACACTTTGGAGTCTAAAGGATTCACGATAAGCAAGAGCAAGACGGAGTATATGAAGTGTGAGTTTTCACGGGTAAGAGATGGTGATCAAGACACAGTGCATCTACTTGGTCAAGAGGTACCCAAGAAAGATGTTTTTAGATACTTGGAATCAATGTTGCAAAAAGGTGGTGAGATTGATGAGAATGTAAACCATATAATTAGAGTAAGGTGGATGAAATGGCGGAGTGCATTGGGATTTTTGTGTGACCGCAAAATTCCCCTTAAGCTAAAAGGAAAATTCTATAAAACAGTTGTAAGACCGGCAATGCTATATGGAGCAGAATGCTGGTCAGCACAGAGACAACATGAGCATAAAATAGGGGTAACAGAAATGAGGATGTTAAGGTGGATGTGTGGATATACGAAGATGGATAAGATAAGAAATGAGGATATTCGACGAAAGATATTAGTGGTACCGGTCTGTGAAAAGATGAGGGAGCATAGATTGAGGTGGTTTGGGCACGTTATGAGACGATCACTGGATGCTCCCGTAAGAACAATAGTTTGTTATCAAGAACTCGACACAAAGAGATGTAGAGGTCAACTGAAACTTACCTGGGGAAAGATTGTGAAACAAGACCTAATAGAGTGAGATATAGATTGGTGGACAGTATATCTTAGGACGGAGTGGAGAAAAACTATAAGATTGGTTGAGGGTTAAACTCATTAGTAGTTCTATGTTCCAGTCGTTTCCTTATTTTAGTCATTTTCCTCCTTTTTTCTCCCTTCTTCCTTTCACCCTTCGTTTATTTAGTTTTTTTTTCTCTCGTTTGTCTTATTTTTTTATTTATTATTGAGTTCATCTACTACCGATCCCAATTAACTTAAGTTAAAGGTGTTGTTGATGTTGATGTTAATTTTTATCCAATATCATCCTTAATTAAGTATGTACGTTTAATTTTACATAAAATGATTATAATAAAAGTAGGGAAAAAATTTAAATTATATATAAACTACAATTTATTTTTATCACTTAATTGGGAACTATTTACTCAGGAGCAAATATATAAGTCGGTTCCTAAAAATGGCAATTTACAAGGTCATATACAGTTTTTAAATGTGCAAAACAGATGGTTGACTCGGTCCATTAAGTATGCATATGGAACGTGAAACACGTTTAAGTGGATGTGGGATGTATGTACATACAATGCATACAAAATAGTTTGAAGATAGTTCTTGTATCATTGGTATTAAGACTGTTTAACTTCTTTTTCTTGGTAGTGGCTCTCCTAGTGCCAACCATGATGATGGGTGTTATTATTAAAGTTCTCCCATGATATAAGATATTGAGGGGTGTGCTTGGCTGCTGCTTGCTAAGCTAAGACACTTCATGATCTGAATCTTTTTAGAGTCTTACAGGGTGTTTATGTCAACGTTGTGGAGTTGTTAATGCAAGTCACTCCTAAAGTAACTAATAGTTGATTTTGCATGATTTATTTTACAGATTTTAGTAAATTTTGTACTAATGTAACCTTATGGGCGTTGAATCAAACATACACTTAGCGCGATTAAGTATGATAGGCCCATGGATTCTCAAATACGCATGATTCGGCATAATGGTCCAAATTGGTTCCTCTTCAAGGCAAGCTTTCTGCACTTCTATAGTTACTTTGCGTCTAATCCAAAATATAAAATTACATTATATTTCAAAAAGACTAATTCATAATGTAATTTACTTTGATAGTTTAAGCAACTGCTCCTCTTCAAGTAAGCCAGCAATCTTAAGTAATGATTCAACCTCTAAATTAGTAAAAGCTTAAATAACCTTTTGTCCCCATGAAATAGAGGTCGTTGGTTTTAGACTTTTACAGATTTTTGTTTTGATTTTAGGTCTAGCAATTTTATTTATTTTTGTTTTGTTTTAATGTTTGTTGTCAAGTAATAATGTTAACTGACGACGTAATAACGATATTGATAATCCATTACATGTCATCGAGATGTTAGATAGGGTTAGGCATGACAACGAGATGTAATAAGTTATTTTAGAATCACTTCTAAGATAAAAAATAAGAAAAAAAATGAGATGAGTTTTTCGATAAACTAAAATGAACTCTCAATGAACTATCATTAACTAATTTTTAGAAGATTTTTCATATAACTTCTCTAAAAGATGAGATGTCATCTATAAATTAGTTAATAGTTAATTAATAAAGAGGTTATTTTAACTTATAGAAAAAATCATTAATTTTTTTCTTTTTTTTTTATCATCATAGAAGTGTTTTTTGATAAGTTTATCCAAATAAACCAATAAATGAATAGTTTCTTTCAACTTTCAAGGAAGGTTTAATGTTGAAACATTTACAAAATGTTTTCATATTTGTTTCAAGATTTAAAATATCATTCTTAGCTAAAACTTATTGTTTGAAGTTTAATTTTGAAATATCATTTATAGGAAAAAGTTATTCATAAACACTTTTTTCTTTAATGTACATTTTCAAATTTAGATTTTGTTCACTTTAAAGAGTAAAGTAAGTAATTTCAATTAATAATAGTTGATAATGATATTATATATACATGAAACATAAATTTTGCATATATTAACATATCAGTTATTAAGTTTCTCACAAGTCACAAATAACTAGTATAATTTATTTTACCTTTTTGCTTCTAATTTTTTTCACACAAAATTACGTATGAAAATAGTATGCCATTCTTGCCCCTGTACATCTCAATTTTTTGTAATTCAACTTAATTGTTTTATGCAGAAAAAACATTTACACATGCATTTGTCAAAGCTTTGAAATTTTTTCGTACTTTCTAGAAGTGGTCTCTTGTTCAACACCACGTTTATCATTTCATACCCACAAAGGAAAGTTGGAATAATTCATTCCCATATTTACAGATTTGGTAACGGGTACTTATAATGAACGAGAAAAAGAAATGCAATATTTTATTTATTTTTACGGATATTGTATCTTATTGTCAAATATCATGGAAATATATTTTTACATTTTATAATTAAAAGTACTAAACACAGATTATTTTAAGAAAATATATCATTGTTTACTAGTAGGATGACTGTTTTTTAAGTCTCAATTCATTTTAATTTCTATAAAATTAATTTGAAACAATTGAACATATTTAAAATG
This sequence comes from Glycine latifolia, assembly GCA_013407115.1. Taxonomy (NCBI): domain Eukaryota; kingdom Viridiplantae; phylum Streptophyta; class Magnoliopsida; order Fabales; family Fabaceae; genus Glycine; species Glycine latifolia. Next base: position 28,444,014 of record CM023947.1, on the reverse strand, counting down.
TAAGATTAGTGATAATAAAATTAGTGGATATTGTACATCATGAACAAACAAACAAAAAGAAAGACATACTTAAAACGTGTGTTTAAACGCAAATCTTATATTGAAATATAACACGAGATATTAATTATTTTGTTCATAACATGAAACAAGTTGTGAGTTGTGACTTTTCCACATACTAGCTACGTTCGTAGTTCTTGAGTTTAACTTGACCTTGATGCCCCTAAGATCCTTTGAGAATTACATGGCAACCTGGTACGGGGTGAGTAACAAGTGTCGTAAACGGTGGCATTGTACAGTGATTAAGGATTTGGTTTCAGCAACTGCTGATTGATGCTATGAGTCTGTGACAAGATATTAGATACGTGAACCTTTCTTTCCATTGATAAAAACGTGGAAAATTTGGAATGCGTTGTCAACTTGCACACTCTCTACCTATGACTATAAGCAGCCTAACAACATGACATGAACTAAGACAACTCTTCTGTTTTTCTCACTTCTCACTTCCCAGCTCAGGTCCACTACTTCTTTATGCCAATTGCCAAACCCTGTAAGCAGCTTAGCTGTCTTCCTTGTTAATTTTTGTTCCATATTTCTGAAATTAGTATGTTTAAGTGGGGATAATTTTAGTGTTATAAGTTAGATAGATATTGGATTTGAGTTAGTTATGAGTTTAATTTTAAGATGATATAAAAGTTTATATTAGTCATTGTTATTATATTTATTGGCTATATTTATATATGTTCTGCCGTGTAAATTATTTGTATATAAGGTGTTTTAAGTAAAGATTGAAGTGTGTGCGTGAATAAATATAATTAAAAGATGATGAGTAAGAGTTTTTTTTGGCTTTATTTACAAAACACCAGTAAATATTTTATCTATAGTGTGATGACAAAAATGTTATAAATGTCATATTCTGTGTGTCTAGTTCAAGATGTCACAATTGATTAATGATGATTAGATTAAAAGAATTCATAAACAAAAGATAATTCCCTTTTATAAAGTTTTTTTGAGGTTATTAAAATATAGGTGCAAAATATTTACTAAATTATCTATCATGTAATTCACTGATTTCTATACAAATTAGGAGCATTTGTAATATATTTGTGATATGATTTAGATCGATTTTTAGATAAGAAATCATTTGAATTAAATATAAAATAAAAATGTAATTCAATTTAAATATAACATCGAATTCAAATAAACAAAATTAATTTTTTGTGATTTGATTCGATTCAGTTTTGTAATTTTTTTAATCTATTATCATAATTTAAATCTTTTAACAAAACTTATATAATTATTATATATATTATATAATTTTAAAAATAAATTTATTTTTCATTAAATTTTGTTTAACATATTTTAATTAAAAATTAACTTCACTTCTATTTAGCATTAATATAAAATAATATTATCAACACTTTTTACAACATAATATTAATTTATGTATCACTTGATATTTAATACTATTTTTTAAATATTACTACATCTTTTTAACATATGAAAGTAAAATATATATCTTGATTATAAAACAAATGAAAAGTAATAAATTATTTAATACTTATTATTAATTGTCACAATAAAAATCAATATAAATATAATATGTGATTTGTTCCGTTTTTTATAACAAGATGCTAAAATTGATTCAAACGGCTAAAGATATGCGATTTTTTAGATTTTTTATTTAGCGATTTTTGATTATTTTGGATCGATTTGATAATTTACAAACGATTTTGTTTAGTCTTGAATATCCCTAATCGAGATATCAAGTTAATCATTTAGTGAGATTTTTTTTAATCATGTTTTTATCTCCAATATTATTTATTTTCTTAGTTCCAAACACAAACACACCTAAAAGTCTCAAAAACATTTAGTTCAATTAATTTAACATAATAAGATAGATAAGTCATTATAAATTCCCTTGACATTATATTGTTTCCTACTGATAAAAAAACACACGAGATTTGAGCTAGTTTTAAATTCAAAATTATAACCTGTGACCACACCTCGTGTTTTTTACTTTCTTCGTTCCCACTTGTGAATCAGCGGATGTGGCATCGGGTCCGTAAATTAGAGCTTGCGTTTAGATTTTGACTTTCCTATTTTATTTCATTCGCATTCTCTTTTGTGTTATATATAGTAGAAATCCTCGTAACTCCTTCTCCCTCTGTGGAGGAAGTGGATACGGTTTTCATTCGTCCAAATTTTATGTCTGAAACTTGTTTGTTCTTTTTCTTTCAAAGGGAATACAAGCATTCTTCAAAGGAGTTCTTCAGTTCAATGACTTCACCTTTCTCTTGGATTTTAATGGAGGAGGTGACAATAAATAAAAAAATTAATACAATGCTGGTTAAATTGATTCAGTCATTAATACTAGAAAGTGATTATGCTTCTCTTTTTTTCTTTAGCAGGGTTTTTATTTTGAGAAACCATACACTAACTCTGAGCAGATAGACCTTACTCTCAAGCTTTCTCCCTGTGGTCAAAATGCAGAAGAAGAAAAGATGGTGCTGACAAGGTCATCACCATCAATGGTTGGGGAGGAAGCCAAGAACACTATGGGGACAAATGCAGAAGAAGAAAAGATGGTGGTAGTAAGGTTTGGGGACTTGCAAACAATGAGAAGAGTGAGGACTGGAAAGAGATTATTAATGAAGAAGATGCGAATGGCCGCAGCTGCGGAGGCAGAGAAGGTTCATCCGGTGTCTCCGGACAGTGGTGCTCAACCTCTACCTCACTCAATTGATAGCAATCTCAAGACATTTGCAAATCCTTGTCGGGATGCATGGCATGAGGGTAACTTTCTTTTTCTTTTCTTTGTTAACCTTGTTGTGAATACACACTTTTTAACACACTCTCCATGTTATGTTATTTTGCTGAGTCTTGGTAAATTTTAGTTAACACTGAAATGTGTGTTGAAAAATTGTATTAGACCATGTGTTGTTAAGTTCCTTTCAGATGAATTTGACATGGCAATTCTGTTGCTATACTAGCTAGGATTCAATCTTCTAATAATGAATTGGGAGGAAGTTATATTTCCTTACTGATGAGAGTATTACATCAAGTCATGTAAATAAATGTTTACAATAAGATGGCCTGTCCTTTTTTGGGTGGTAGGAAATAGGAAAACCTCAAGCTGCTGAGTGTAATTACTGAAGGGAGGCAAGCAATGAAACAAATAAGAGAACTCTGACAAATATTTAACACTTCGTCACGTTTGCACATTACGTATATCCATCTACATGACATGTATTTAAAAATTCCAATTTACATAAAAAAATACATATCATGTGAAAAATGATATGAATTATATGATTCAGGATTATCTAATAATTTCTCCAAATTGTCAGCTTCTACTGTGATTGCTTCTATATTTACAATCCAACAGACATCCTATTACCAGTTTTATAAGAGTAGGAATATGAATAGAGGAGCTAGTGCATCCTACCTGGAAGAGAAGGATAATATGGGAATTATGGGGAACACATACGCAGTGACAAAGGAAAATAACATAATTGCCGATGTGGCAGATAGAGCGGAGGTGATTGATGAGAAATTATTTTATATATCGAACACACAGATTCATAGTTTTGTCTAATCTCCACTAGACACGTATAAAAAAAATATTTCTTGTAAATTGAAATTTTTTAGTTATACATCACGCATGAAGATTGGTCAGAACTTTGGACGTGTGATAGTTTGGACCATGTAATAATTTTCGGTGATTGAGGTAGTTGGGTGACTAAAAGGGAGAATTGAGAGTGGAGGAAGCATTTAACTTTGAGCTGGGAGTGAGGAATGATTTGGAGAGGGGACAGGATGAAAAAATTCTGCTTGATTACAGAACAAGGTTAATTTATTTTCCCTGTTAAATCTGTCTCTTAGATTTTGCATTTAGTTTAAAACATTCACAATTTGGGAATGCTGGTGGTTTTTTTAAATGACTTCTTTATAGCTTCCACAGGTAATTTTGCATCAAAACGGGAATATTTTGACAAATTTCCTTCCAAATAAAGCAAGAATTCCTTATGCTCATGACCGTTTCAAGCTTAGAAAACCATTTATAGAAAACATTACAAAGGTTTTTCCTTTAGACATTATAACTCGTGAATAAACGGGTGGCTTGATTACCATAAATACATAAATATAGTAACAAAGGTACCCATTAGGTTGTAATGCTGAGATATACTTCTGTATGGTTGTCTATTAGGACTCCCATATTGAGTAGAATATAAACTACTTGATATGATACCCTCACTTAATGGTTGGTCTTTTGGATCGAACTCTTCTCATTTCCTAATAATTGGATCTTTCGTTTAGATTTGAGTTACGGAAAATACTACTTATAGGCTAGATTAAGGTGTAAAGTGTAAACTAAACCGAATAGATTGAAAGCCTAACCAATCATGTTGAATGTGCAGTTGTACATAGCACACGGGGTAGTAAAAAAAAATTAAAAGCTTGAGTATGTTTTAGCTACAATATAATTATAATAACTAGCTCATGTATAACTACTCTGTTGCTGACAAACTCTTTTGTCTTCTTATCTTATGCTGAAGCAGGAGCTGGTTCCAACTTCCAGACACCAGCCAAGAAGGAAAATGATTCCATGGTTTCCTCAGAAGCAATTAAGGAAATGACACCTTGGCCCTCTGATACTATGATAGAGAGGCCAGCCAAAAAGCTTAAGCATGTTAGTTCCTATCAGGAAAGTGATGCAACGGACATTGTGAGACAAATGCCTTGTGTGATTACAACTGAAGGTGGCACAACTGGGAAGAGAACAGAAGGGCTTTTGTACAAGTATAAGAGAGGCCAAGTTTGTATTGTATGTGTCTGCCATGGCAGCTTCCTCTCCCCAACGGAATTCGTGATGCATGCTGGTGGTAAGGAAGTGGCAGATCCCATGAAACACATCACTGTTTGTTCTGATTTATTTTATATCAATGGAGATTGGGCTGGTTTATCACACACCCCTTTTAGAATGAACAGAAGAAGTTAACACCCCTTTTAGAATGTGTAGAAGCAGCTAAGAATCCTTATAGTTTTCCATAATTATCTTATCCATGGTTCTAACGACAGTGTAAAGGGAATTTCATCAAAGACAAAGATGGTTTCTCGTATTTGCTATATAACCTTCACATTAGTGTTGAAAACAAATAAATAAAGAGGCTAAAATAGAATTATACAATATTTATAATTATTCTTTTACATTTTTGTACATATTTATATGCATATCTACTAGCCAAGAATTCACAAACAAAAATTTTGGCTGGTATAAAATTTTAAAGTAATTGAAAAACAAAATGATATAAAACATTATAGATTATAAACTCAACACTTGTCTAAGACGTTGATTATTGTATTGATTATCTTCAAAATTATGCTTATTATAATTTTTTGCACAATTCATAATACATAAAAATTAAACTCGAAAAATAACACTTCGTATTGATAAAGTTGGTAATAATTAGATCTTTTACATATATTAATAAGAGTTTGATTTCTTATGATGTATGTCTAGAAAAAACTTTGAAAAAAATCTCTAAAAAGGAACTAGTCTTTAGGAATCAAATCAATCATAAAGCGTATGAATAATCTGATACGAGATTGTTTTAATTTAATTAATAGTACAAAGTTATAAGAAACATGGTTTTCCACCTAACTTCTTCTCCAATAGAGGAAGTAGAGGTAGAGGCTTTGGTATAGGGGGCACAGGAGGCAAAAGCAGCAATGGTAAAGTTTGTACCTAGTTTGGTATTACTAATCATACAGTGGACGAGTTCTATAAGAAGCATTATTATCCACCTGGTCACATGTTCTATAAACCTCAAGGAGCTTCAGTTAATAACACTGTTAAGGAAGATTAAATCGCAGGTTGTTCTAAATCCTTCCAAACCTTATCGTTGCGGCTATTCCAAATACACTAAAGTGTTGTAACAAAGAGATCAATTTGGTCAGGTTGTAGTTGTTCTAGAGTAGTGAAGATAAGGTCGTTTATGCCATCTGCATGGTCCAATTTCTGCTCAATAAAATGACATAAACCTGCAGAATAATTATTTTGCTTTCCTGCACCAAAATGTGCCATTCAGATTCATATGTGGCTGAACAGAAAACACCATCTGGTGATACATCTGCTCCTCTTGAGCGCAAGTTAACTTTGGGGGGGGGAGACAGCTTCTAAGAACCCTCTAAACAAAATGTTAAATCTTGGGGGGGAGTTTTAATTTCCACAACAACAGCTAATTACCAGGAACTTTTAAATGTTTTGTGTCTAAAACGCTTTCCATAATTGCATGATAAGGGAAAAGGGGCATTATGTTTCCATGTTAATATGTCCCAGTTAGAGATGTGGAAAAGGGGCATCTATTTAATTTGAGCAGCATCCGTAGGGGTGAAAATTTGATCAATGATATCCTTGCGCCTTGAGAATGAAGTTTGATTAATAAAATTATTGAAAGTATGCCTACAAAAAGATGTTTTATCTAGACTTTAGGAGTTTGTTATTTCTGTTTTAGTATTTGAAATTTGATAGGTTGTTGATTATGTTTCTTTTAAGATTAGGATGTTATTAGTCATGCAAGATATATTGTTCAATTAGATTTTAACTCTACTTAAAGATTATTTAATAAAAGTTAATGTATCCCCCCACACAACACTTTTAACACTTTTTTTCTCTTCTTCTTTCTTTTTTCTAACTTTTATTGAATAATTCTTTAAATAGAGTTAAAGTCTAATTGAATAAAATCAAATATCTACAAATAATAACATCCTAATCTTAAAAGAAACATAATATACAACATATCAAATTTCAAATACTAAAACAGAAATAACAAACTCCTAACGCCTAGATAAAACATCCCACTTTACAACTTTTATAAGCATACTTTCAACAAAAGTCAGCAACAGTGAGGTTTTCAAGTCCATTTTGGGGTAACCATAAACATAAGGATGAGAATTAGAATTGAGTCATGGTTAGTTCCAAACATTTATAGTGTCTTAACACAATCTGTTGAGCAGTGATACTATCCTTTGGGCATCCAAGAAATTTTCATTTGGACACTATTTAGCTTTGAGAACTTTTAAAACAATAGTATTTTGGTTGGTCAACAATCTCAAATCTTACTTCCCTAAAACAAATTAATGCGGGAGTAATTTTTGCCACATAATAAGTGTTGTTCTTAATTATAAAAAACTGGAAATGTCATGTACCAAGATGGAGATGGTTCAAGTGGATTCTAGACCTCGTATGTCGGGTGGAGAGTTGACATTGTTAAGAAGAGGGACTTGCAAAACAAAAGAAAAAATTCGAATGTTCAGGTAAGTACATCAATTATGGGAGCATAAATGAATTTGCAATGAATGTGTGAAAGTTAAGGAATATGTAAAAGGGTTAGATAGAACCTATATTTATAACTTGGATTATGGATATTGCGCATTTGTTGATAACTAATATGTTGATAAGATAAATTGATAATTGCAAATGGTTATATAATTCAAATAGTAGTTAATGTGTACCTTATTTATAGTATGTTACTTATAAGTAACATCTTGTAGATAATATGAGATCTTTTAGGAGATAAAATGGATACATTTATTTGAATAATTAAATGTAACAATACATTCATGTAGTGGGACTGACTTGTAAATGTGATGGGGAAATTATGTTGTAAAAGAAAATGACTTTCTTATGTGTATTTTATGTATAATAAGTTTAGAGTCTAAAACAAAAAAAAAGTTTACAGTATGTTTGATGACAAACAATTAATTCTTTGGTTATTGTGTCAAATAGTATATGATAATGTTATCATTGTAATTATCTTTAAAGAGGAATTTGAAAAATAACGTGATAAGATAAACTCTTTCAAATTTCTCTAGATACAAAATTGTATTATTTGTAAGTGAAAAGTTATGCATTTAATAAATATTATTAAATATATTATATTTCATTAATGTGATATTTAAGTTATTAATTTATATATATATATATATATATATATATATTTGATTAAATTAGTTTTGAGGCCGTTAATTTAAAATTTAATATAACTAGAAAAATATATAAAACATGTATGCAATAATTTTCACGTTTCAGAACTTAAAAATAAATTCTGTTTACATTTAAATTTTTATATTTTTTTCAACTTGAAGAAATGTTTTCCTTTTTATTTTATAACATAAAAATTTTAAATACATCATTATCTAAAAATTATTTTTACATATTTAAAATAAATATATTATTGCTTTTTTTAAAAAATCTTTTAGTTGATATTCTAAATTGAACAACCCTTTAAAAATTTCTTTTAATAATTTTTTGTTTCCATCTCAAACCTTAATTATTTATATCCCAAAAATGTTTTTTATTTTAAATTTTTTACTGTTTAATTTAAATTAATTATTTAAATCAATGAGCAAAATATTTTTTTAATCTTTTATCTTATTTTTCAAAGTTTAAGTTTTTAAACTTTAATGTCGTGTTTTTGTTAGACTAATTAATCCTTTAGTCAGTTTTTATCACTAACAATGCTAATGACAAACACTCCTATGAAGTGTCATATTTTTAGTTTGTTATCAAGATAAGAAAGTTAAAATAGTTTGGTAAATTGATGGAAAAAAATAAAAACTTGATTTAACATATTACCTTAAGATATAAGATAGAATAGTTTAGCCTAAATTTAGAAAAGCATGGATGGAGTAAACGAAATATTGCCAGTGATGTTACAGATATTGGCGTATGTATTTAGGTTGTAATGTTATTAAGGAATCTTGCAATGCGGAGAATATTCGCGGAATCCAGCATTTCGGCGCCAATCATAAAGCCTCTGAGGCTCTGACCATTGATTTAATATTATTCAATCATTCTTAAGATAAAATCGTTCACACCAAGACCCCATTATTTAATAACAGTTGAAACCATATTAGACTCGGAAACAGCCACACAACACAACATAGCCTCACCCACGTTATCTCCTTCTCCTTCTCCATGGCTTCCTTACCCAGTAAGGCCTTTTCACTTTTCAGAATCCCTTTACCTTTTTTTTTATGTTTTTCCTTCGCATTTCTCTTCTTTCGTTTTTTTTTCTCCTTTTTTCTTTGTTTCTGTTGATCTGAGCTAGATGCGTAGAAAATTTCTGAGTATATGATCTGGAACCATTGTTGTTTCTTAATTAATCAACGACCCTTTGCCATTTAGTTTCTAAATGGATCTTGATCCATTTAGATTTTAAGTCAGAAATTCATGCTTCAGTTTCATCACTCATTTGAGTCAACATTCAAATTTACCATAATATCCATACCATTGTCTTCATTTGTATTTTTTCTCCCACTTGGGATGTATGCTTTTCATGTTTGTGTGAAAATCGTTGTTTTTGCCACCGTTTTCCAAGCTAAATAGTATCTTTTAACTTGGTCTAATAAATCTGAACTTAAACAGGTTTTGCTCCTTTTGTATTTCTATTGCTTGTTATTGGATGCAATGCAAGGCCTTTGTATCCACTTCCCAGCAAAGGTGATGATGGAAATAGGAAGCCCCTACAAACTTTTCGCCCTTTTAACATTGCTCATCGCGGTTCAAACGGAGAGCTTCCTGAAGAAACTCATCCTGCATACTTGGTGAGAAGACTCTTCATAAAACTTAAATTTTTCGGATTTGAAAATTGACTAAAATTATTTTTTCATCAAATGATATCATGCCACAATTATGCACAAACTATTATTAGGCAAGATGTAGATGACATAATGAATATCATTGCCATCTTTGGCTTATGCTTGCTCAAAAACGAATCTTTCTTGCAGAGAGCTATTGAGGAGGGTGCAGACTTCATTGAAACTGATATCTTATCATCCAAAGATGGTGTTCTTATATGTTTCCATGATGTTTACCTTGATAATACTACTGACATTGCAAATCGCACAGAGTTTGCTAATCGTAAAAGAACATATGAAGTCCAAGGGGAAAACATGACTGGCTTTTTTACTTGTAGTGTAGCTAAACTTGCTATCCATTGCTCAACTTCCTTGCAAATTTCCTTAATGACATAATTAGGGTGTTGATCTGATTGCTTCTGTCTGTGACATAAATGCATAAGCTTGAAATTCATCTCAATTTTCATTGTTTTTAGTGACATGTATCTCAGAAGGTTTGCTTATGTTTCAAATTATATAATTTTGTTTTAAGTCCTATTTTCCTTCTAAACAAGTTTGCTTCTTGTTCGAATAATCTAATTTTCCAAAATAAGTTTATTTGTTTGTATATTTGCAGTTGATTTCACATTAAAGGAATTAAAGTCATTGAGGGTGAAACAGAGGTATAGCTTCAGGGACCAACAGTTTAATGGTTAGTCCCTTTGCAGTATTATGTGTTATTTACTTTCGTTTGTTTGACTTGTTCATTCATTGATTCTGAAATATTCTGTTACCACAGTTCACTACCTGATAGTTCTAAAATCATTATCAATATTTTTTTTAATTCATGATAGATTTTGATAAAAAAAATGACATAAATACTGAAAATAAGATGGAACTGAAGGAGGGAATCTCCTCTACAAGGAAAAATTAGTTCTCAACAAACAAAAACAGAGATACTGGAATAGAAGAAATGAAGAAAATGCAGGAAAGAGAATACAACCAGAGCTCAAACACAGACTATGCCGTCCCTGACCTAAGCCACCAGATCCTCTCCAAAATTCAATTGTCCTTTTCACCATTTTCCACTCTCTCCTTATTCACTTTTCCTTTCCTCCCCCATCGTTGCAATATTTTTTTCTCTTCAATATCTTGCTGCCAACTGTCCATTGTTACATTATTCCCCTACACACAGAAGAGTGGAACTAATTTTCTTTTTCAATTTTAGGGAAGCTGGCTGCTGATGACTTGATTTTTCTCATGTGATTACTACATGAAACTAATATTGCTTTAGCACACATTAACAGTAGCTGTTAGTCTATAACTTTATACTTGGAATTTATTTCAGGAAACTTTCAAATCATCACTTTTGAAGAGTTCATTGCTATAGCACTGGATGCACCCAGAGTTGTTGGAATATATCCAGAGATAAAAAATCCAGTATTTATCAATCAACATGTGAGTATTTCTTTCTAGAATCCAACAAATGCCTACATGTTAGGAGAAGGGGGATTTGTAACAACAAAGATAAGTTGTTCCAAAAGGCATATCTGTTGATATATAATTCATCTAACTGAAGAATACATTAGAATCCACATTCTTATTGTACATATGTATTTGATGGTTAGTGCTGGACTGCTCGTGGTATTGCACACTCAATGAAATAAATTCCCATTTTTAAATTAATGCTAATGAGTATTACAGGAGGTGAGATTATGTTGTTGGAAGTTTCTAAGGGTGCAAATTGCATTAAGAATTCTTCTACCCTGTTAGATTGTTCTATGAAAAATCTTACAAATTCAAGCTTGATAAGTTGGTCTTAATAGTAATATGTTTTAGCCAAGTTCTTTTAGAGGCTTTGTGTCATTTCTGTTCATTAAGTTGATACAATCAACAGGTTAAATGGTCCCATGGCAAAAGATTTGAGGACAAGTTTGTGGAGACACTTCAGAAATATGGGTACAAGGGTTCCTACCTGTCAAAAGATTGGTTGAGACAACCTGTATTTATTCAGTCATTTGCTCCAACTTCACTCGTGTATATATCAAATAAAACGGACTTGCCCAAGGTTTTCTTAATTGATGATGTTAGTGTTCCAACGCAAGACACTAATCAGGTGTGTAATACATTTTATCCCTGATGTCTGAGCGACTTTAGGATTATTGAACTTTTTGGAACAAAATGTTTTTTTTTTTTTCAATGGAGTTTGTTATACTTGTGAAGTTAATAATTTATATGATGATGGTACATCTTCTGATCTTCAGACATTAAAAAGTATCACACTACAAAGAGAAAGCATAAGTAGTCCCAACAGTGCGGCTTTATACTCGTTTTGTATGGAGAATAGGGAACACTTTTCTTTCTTCTTCTTGTTTAAATGGAGGAATGTAAATGATGAATGTATTGTATTCTTTTTTTCAAATACCTTCTCAATTTTCACTCTACTATTTTTCAGCTTTCCAATGTCATTCTTGTCAGCACACTCAATGCTGGTTTCCTTAAAAACATGTTGAAATTGGAAAAATCCCTGCCCTAGGAGATTATCCATTCCTACTTGGCTGAACCTTGGCACACTCAATGCATTTATGTAATTTCTGCTTTTTTCAAAAGTAATACTGTCTGCATTTTATGTTACACAAAATTGTTTTCATTGTCTATTCCAAAGCCTAATAAAAGTACTATGATGACAATGTGCAGTCATATTGGGAGATTACATCTGATGAATACCTAGAGTACATAAAGCAATATGTTGTGGGAATTGGACCTTGGAAGGACACAGTGGTACCTGTGGAGAAAAATTATATGCTAAATCCTACTGATCTTGTTGCCAGGGCACATGCTCATAACCTGCAGGTACAGTTCTTGTTTAAAGCTTATTTTCCTTCTTATGATTTCATGGATTTGATAATTTTTGGAAGATTGAGCGGATTTATTCTTGATTTTGTTGTCTTATATGTTTTGTGTGTATCTGTTTGACATTGTTCCTCTTTAATCTATTGTATTGTCTTTCATTAATGGTTTTAGAGCCAAACAAATGACAATAGAATTGCTAATATTGGTGCAGGTGCATCCATATACTTACCGAAATGAATACCCATGTTTGCATTTCAACTTCAGTCAAGACCCGTATTTGGAGTATGATTTCTGGATCAACAAGATAGGCGTTGATGGTCTCTTTACAGACTTCACTGGTAGTCTTCATCGTTATCAGGAATGGACCTCTAACCGTAAAGATGATGATGATGACAAGACTGAATCCAATCTATTACATAAAATTGCTTTGTTAGTCTCCTCTTATGAATGATCTTGAGAATTCAGATGGTGTATTAGTGTTTGGTTTAATTTATTTTGTTCAAAAGACGCTTATAACAATATTTACAAGAGAGCTTTTGAGTTTTGACTTAAGAAGTCTGAAAATTAAGCAAAATAAAAAATCACTTATCACAGTGAATGACCAAGTGTTGGAACTAAATGATAAAGTTTGTGCAACTATATGATCCAAAACGTAAAAAATAATGCAAGTAAAGGAACTAAAATGATAATACCCCACCCACATGGTAAAGCATGTACATGGACGAATTTTCACGATAATGCCTCTCCCACGTGTCAGCATTTGACCTTCCTACTCTCTTAATCTTGAAAAGTTTTGGTATGGAACATCTTTCTATTTATATATATAAAAAAAGCTGTTAACTAATATATCACATGAAAACTCAAGCAAAACAAACCAGTTATATTTTTTTCCCATATTAAATTGGCCCAGTAGTGTAAAATTATGTCTTGATTACTTGTTGGTTATGAATTTGAATTTGAAAACAGTTTCTTTCCATATATAAGGATAAAATTGCATATAATATTTCTTTCTCTTACCTGCACATAATGTTGAACTTCCGAACAATGGGGTATGTAATTTTTTATTTATTTATTAAACTGAAATATAAACATGTGCTGCACAGATGAAAAAAGTTTCTGTTGGATATTTGTTGAACCTTTTATGCTTAAAAAGATTTATAAAGTTTTGATGATAACAAACAATAAATGTCACATTATTAGATTTATTGCACTGATGATAATTATTTGATATTTTGGATTTATGAAGATCAATATAATTGATAAGATTATTTGAAGAATCCTGAAGATTGATATCATTCAAGATGACATGGAATTAAGAAGATTTGTTTCTATTTATTTTTTAGATTTTATGTAAGGAGATTAGAAGATTGATCTTGCCAATATAATTATCTTTAAGATTGCATTCAAAAATAAATATTAGAACTTAGAGAGTTTATGTTTGCATCATTGAAAGAGTTGTTGTGAGATCATATAGAAGTGTCTTGGCAAGTCTGATTATTCAACTCTCCATCAGGATTTAAAGATACCTATTTGCTTAAGGTATAGAAGCGTAAAGGTAACTTTTTTAATTGTATTCTTCTTCTTGACTTTGGGAAATGTCGCAACTGAGAAACTAGGATACCAGTTCTGTCTCTGTTCTTGGTGAATTGAGACGTGCGACTTTTGGCTGGGAAACTAGGATACCAGTTTGGCTGAGAAACAAGGATACCAGTCTGTCTCTATTCTTGGTGAATTGAGATGATAGCTTTTTGTTGGGAAACAAGGATACCAGCTGGGATAATTGTTGTGTAAGGGTAGGCTAGGAAACTAGGATACTAGGAACTCTTGTACACAAAATTATCATAGTGAAATTGTCCATTGGATTGATTATCCAATTTGGACGTCGTGGTTTTTTTCCCAATTGGGTTTTCCACGTTAAAATTGATTGTGTCTTCTTTATCTCTTATCTCCATATTATTACTTTGAGTTTGATTTTAAATTGTGAATTATTTTATAAAACTCAATTCACCCCCCTCTTGAGTTCATCTGGGACCAACAATTGGTATCAGAGCTGTGTTCTCTTTATTTTGCAGGTAACTCCTGAAGAGTAGATCTTAAGATGAACCCAATGGAGACAATAAGAGAAGGCTACTCTACCCAAAGGCCTCCATTATTTGAGGGAAAGTATTATAAATACTGGAAGAACAGGATGGAGATTTTCATTCAAGCAGAGAACTATCAAGTCTGGAAGGTGATTGAAAGATGAGACTTTCAGATCACAAAAATGAATGAAAAAGGAGAAAGAGTGTCAAAACTTGAGGACGAATATACTGATGAAGATTGGAAGAAGTTGGAATACAATGCTCAAGCCAAGAGAATTCTTCACTGTGGACTAGGGACACAAGAATACAACCGCGTGATGGGTTGCAAGACTACCAAGCAAATGTGGAATCTTCTAGAGGTAACACATGAGGGTACAAACGAGGTAAAACAATCTAAAATTGATCTTCTTATGCATCAATATGAATTGTTCTCTATGAAGCCTAACGAGTATATTAGGGATATGATAACTCGTTTTACTAATATAGTAAATGAGTTAAATGCTTTAGGCAAGGACATACAGGTTGAGGAGCAAGTAAGGAAAATTCTAAGGAGTCTCCCAAGAGAAGACTGGATGCCCAAGGTCACTGCTTTGCAAGAAACCAAAGACTTTAAAACTTTCAACCTTGAGCAATTGGCAGGATCCCTAATGACATATGAGATGCAACTAGAGTCCCACAAGAAGGAAGATGTAAGATTGAAAGATAAAGGCATTGCTTTAAAAGCTCAATCAAAGGAAGTGAGTGATGACTCAGATGATGAGAAGGAGATTGAAATGCTTGTGCGAAAGTTCAGAAAACAGGTAAAATCCAAAAATATAATGGAAATTCAAGCAATAAACAGGTAAAATCCAAAACTTTCTCTTCTTCAAGAACTAATTATATTTGCTTTAGGTGTGGCAAAACAGGTCATAGAATTAAGGATTGTCTTGAAGTAGAGCAAGAAAGTATAAAGGAGAAGAAGGCTAAAGAGCAGAAAAGGTATGAAAATAAGGAGTTCAAGAAAGCAATGATGGCTGCTTAGAGTGATTCTGATTCAGAGGAAGAAGACTCTGAAAATAGTGAAGCTGAGGTCAACATTTGTTTTATGGCTGGAACTGACTCTGAAGGTGAAGACACTGAGGTAAATTTTCTTGAGATAAGATCTTCCATGCATTTGCTAACAAAGAAGCATCTATTGAAAGTGTTAGACTTTGTAATAGATGAGTATTTAAAAATATGTGAATATAATAATGACTTGCTTGATGACCTTGGTGAATTAAAGAATGAGCTTAAGAAATTCTCTAAGGCCAATAAAGATTTGAGAAAAACAAACGAGAGCCTAGAGGAGAAAATCACTAGCCTTAAGAATATCTCTTCTGAACTTGAAAATGAAAATGCTTCTATGGTTGTTAAATTAAAAGTACATAAGAAAGAGGAATATGTGACAATTTGTGATGCTATATTGGAAGAAAAAATTGAAAAGTTAGAGGGTGAGGTAGAAAAGTTGACTAAAGAGAATAAGGACCTCCAAAATAAGCTAGAGTTTGCCCTTAGGACTCCTAAGGTAGATAGACCCAATGTTATTGACTGGTTGTATAGGAATTGTAACACAACTAGGTATGGGTTAGGCTTTAAAGGTAATAAGAAATCTACCTGGAAAACAAAAACTAAGCATGTGGACTTGTATGAGAAAAGGGTATGTTATCATTGTGGCAATGTAGGAGATCTTAAATTTGAATGCAAGAGTAGGATAAAAGCTATTGAAAAGAATGTCACATATGTTAAGAATAACTCTATTTCTGCATGCAAAGTAAAACAAGTTTGGATTAGAAAAGATGAGCTTTATAACTTTGTTGAGAAGAAGGGACCCAAGCTAGACTGGGTTCCCAAAACTAATCATTAATTTGTGACTGCAGGTTGGAGTGAGGGGGAACAATTTGTGGTACCTTGACAACGGTTGTTCCAAGCACATGATAGAAGACAAATCAAAATTTCTCTCACTCAAACCTTTTGAAGGTGGAAGTGTGAACTTTGGTGACAATAACAAAGGGAGAGTTATGGGCGTAGGTAAGGTTGGTAAGTCACCATCACACTCAATAGATAATGTGTTTTTATGTTAAGGGTCTTAAGCATAATTTATTAAGCATTTCTCAATTTGTGATAAAGGTAACAAAGTTGAGTTTACTTCTGATAAATGCTTAGTAACTAGAATGGATTCAAATGAGGCAATTCTAGAGGGTAAAAGAATTAGAAACACTTATCAGGTTGATTTGAATTGTTTGTCAAATGTTTCTCTCACCTGTTTTAGTGTTCTAGATAATGACCCATTATTGTGGCATAAGAGGTTAGGACATGCTAGCTTGAATACCATCAAGAAGCTGAACTTAAGTTCTGTGATACTAAACATCAGATTGCTGATATTTTCACTAAACCCCTAAGCCGTTTGAAAAATTAAAAATAGAGATAGGGTTGATAAATCACAACTAATATGTTAAAAAAAATTTTCCCCAATGATTGACTAGTTTAGAAAAAAAAAAATGAGCATTCATGATATTTGTTGAACTATTTTGTTTCTCCCACTTCCATATTCACCTATCTCTGTTACATTGTTCACTTCATATACCTTCTTATGTTATTAATTCTGAAGTGCGTGCCTTAATATTGTAGTGAATTTGTTATGTTGTGAGGAATAATGTGCATGTGTGTTTTCTCTGTAAGGCAGACAATCTAGAACTTGTATGATTGAAGCTCAAGGCTCATTGTATGAGATGTTTCATAAGTTTACTGAAAATGATATAGGCCATCTTTGGTCGTTTGAGCCTTTCAAGCTAACCCTTTCAATATTTTATATCCCTAGTCACCCTATTTGAGCCTTAACTCTGATTTTTATTGATAAATTACAATATGTAACCCTTTGTGTTTTAAAAAAAAAATCCCTTTTGGGTGTGGGTATGCATAGTTTCTAAAGCAAGTGTCATGAGGTGTCTGGTTGAAAAAGAAAAAGAAAAAGGGGGAATGATAGTGGAAAGTAAAAGAAAAGAAAATTTCTAAAGCAAGTGTCATGAAGTGTCTGGTTGAAAAAAAAAAGAAAAAGGGGAAACGACAGTGGAAAGAAAAAGAAAAGAAAATTTCTAAAGCAAGTGTCATGAGGTGTTTGATTGAAAAAGAAAAAGAAAAAGGGGGAATGACAGTAAAAAAATAAAGAGGAAATTTCTAAAGCCAGTGTCATTAGATGTTTGGTTGAAAAAGAAAAAGAAAAAGGAGGAATGACACTTAAGACGAGTTTTCTTTCCACAAAACAAATATTGAGTTTTCTCTCTTACTCACGCACCTTTCAAATTCAACAACTATATAATCAATCACACTTTCAAAAAGTATTAAGTGGAGAGGAAAGTAGGAAACTATGCATATCAGCACTATACCTATTTGTTTCTTATCTCACCTTATTCTTTGTTTGTTTCTTATCCACCTTATACGTTACAAGCTTATAAAGACCTATTGATTTGGTGGCTTATGAAATATTTTCATACTAAGAGTGGAGAGCAGTCATGATGTACAAGCTTATGGAAAACCTGGAGAATAAGTATATAGAGTAATCCTAAATATGAGCCAAAAGGCAAGTTATTGTAATGTTAAGGCATGTGCTTTAGAATGTTAATTTCTTTGCAGCCTTTCATCTTTATCACTTTTTTGTTCTTCATTGTTAGCTCTATTCATGTTGTTCTACCCATGTATCCCTATTCCTGCTAAGGTTCATAACCATTCTCTCCATCATAATTGTTTATTTTAATCTTTTCGATGATGCCAAAAGGGGGAAAGAGGTTTGAATGTCATGTTATGATAAATTGTTGTGAGTTATTGATTCTAGTCATAGCTTAACAATGCTAGGGAATACTTGAAAATCATTAGTAGATAAAGTTGAATATCATTCATTCATAGTGCATTCATAATATATCTGTTCATTCCATTAGTACATGACATTAATTATTTTGTCATCATCAAAAAGGGGGAAATTGTTGGATATTTGTTGAACCTTTTATGTTTAAAAAGATTTATAAAGTTTTGATGATAACAAACAATGAATGTCACATTATTAGATTTATTGCACTGATGATAATTATTTGATATTTTGAAGTTACTAATATTTTGGATTTGATATTTTGAAGTTACTGATATTTTGGATTTATGAAGATCAATATAATTGATAAGATTATTTGAAGAATCCTAAAGATTGATATCATTCAAGATGACATGGAATTAAGAAGATTTGTTTCTATTTATTTTTTAGATTTTATGTAAGGAGATTAGAAGATTGATCTTGCCAATATAATTATCTTTAAGATTGCATTCAAAAATAAGATAGAATATTTTAAGATTACATTGCATAATATAATAGAATATCTTTAAGATTGCATTGCATGATAAGATAAATTTTTTTAAGATTAAATTCAAAATTTAGATAAAATCATATCTTTAAATTAGTATAAATAGAAACATATGTTTGTGGTTTATGCATGCATTCCATTCCAGATAATATCAGAACTTTAGAGAGTTTATGTTTGCATCATTGAAAGACTTGTTGTGAGATCATATAGAAGTGTCTTGACAAGTCTGATTATTCAACTCTCCATCAGGATTTAAAGATACCTATTTGCTTAAGGTATAGAAGCGTAAATGTAACTTTTTTAATTGTATTCTTCTTCTTGACTTTGGGAAAGGTCGCAACTGGGAAACTAGGATACCAGTTCTGTCTCTGTTCTTGGTGAATTGAGACGTGCGACTTTTGGCTGGGAAACTAGGATACCAGTCTAGCTGGGAAACAAGGATACCAGTCTGTCTCTATTCTTGGTGAATTGAGACGATAGCTTTTTGCTGGGAAACAAGGATACCAGCTGAGATAATTGTTGTGTAAGGATAGGCTAGGAAACTAGGATACTAGGAACTCTTGTACACAAAATTATCATAGTGAAATTGTCCATTGGATTGGTTATCCAATTTGGACGTCGTGATTTTTTTTCCCAATTGGGTTTTCCACGTTAAAATTGATTGTGTCTTCTTTATCTCTTATCTCCATATTATTACTTTGAGTTTGATTTTAAATTGTGAATTATTTTATAAAACTCAATTCACCCCCCTCTTGAGTTCATCTGGGACCAACAGTTTCAACCACTCAACACAATTTGTTAACAAGACCTATACTATTTTGGGCATGTTTGTGAACCTTTTATGTTCAAGCTGCACGAATTCCAAGGTGTCATTTTGTGAGAAGTAGCAATTTGTTACTTTTGCTTAAACAGCCCTTTGAGGGGTCTCAAACATTAAAACAAACACACCCTTTGCCATTTTAACATCATCAAACAGATTCAAACATCACTCAGACACTTAATAGTGATTAAGATCGATAGAACTTACAAACCAAAGTGCCATCAATTTATCCCTTCTGATTCACACAAAATCACCAAAAACAAATACATTAATGCTAGAAATGTGATTGCTCTGTCAATCAGTTGTTTCAGGCATCTCAAACAAAAGTCAAAGCTAATAACACACGTTTCCTTCTCTATTAGAGCTATTATAAGACAACATCCTTGATTGCTGTCAGTACAAGGAGGTGCAACCTTTAGCACTGCTGATACTAATAATACCAACTTCACAATAAATTTCCACCACTGAAGCATAACTTTTGTAAGTTAAGCGTACGAATATCACGGCTAAAGAAGAATGGAGAGAATAAGTTAAGAAATAACAATAGAGAGTGAGGAGAGTGAACACCTCTCTCTACAAATAAAGGTGCCTCATTTATATAATAGAGGTGATGTGCTATAAGCTGTAATCAGGAAACTCTTGAGCTAGCCAATTTTACACAGAAATCTAAGATCAGAGTCATCAGATATCTATTGTTATAAGCCTATTTTGTTTACCACTTAAAATTGTTCTTTTGAGCTAATTGAGATTCCATGTGTAATAGGCTATTTACAAAATAAGAGCCAAAATAAAGCTCCCATGACAGGCTATTACAGCTAGAGCCTAGAAGATTGCAAAAAAAAAAAAATAGTAACAAATATGACGCCAGATTAAGAACAATAAGTCAACTCCTCTTTGCATTGCCACATACTCCATTGCAGAAAACACAAGTTCTTTGTTAAGACACAAACAAAACATCTCGTAATCCTCCAAAAGGTAAAGCTGTGGAAGTTAGCTGGAAGCCATCTTGAATCAAATTGGATTTTACTCTAAGCACCTGTAATGTAAAACATAAGATCAGTAATTGATTTCAACGTAGCCAAAAAAATATACCATAACGTTCTCTCTGCAGGCCATTGAAGAACAATACTCTAGCATATGATCCATATTTGCCCATCATAAGGGCTAAAATTAGACAATTATGAATTTTCACAGTAATGATACATAGCAATTTTCTGTATAAATTCAACTAGATTCAAGGATGATGATAGGATGGAATAAAATGGAAGGGCTTACCATTACATAGCCTTAGGTCTTCCCCCACCTTTTTTTACTACAATAAATTTTATATTTGATTGGCTTTTCTCATTAGCTATTCTTTTAGTCTTCTCTTATATGACCAATCCATTTTCACAAAGCTTTAACATATCAGACCCAAGAGAAGTGTCAAATGTGAGGGAGTCCACAACCAACTTAAAACTTTGTTGAATCTTCTATGATATAGATGACACTAAAGCTTTATAAATTAGACCTTAGTTGGATCTAGTATCTTAGTTCGTTGAGTTTTCTTAAACACCAAACGGTTCTGAGTAATTGCTTCTCAAGTAATTTTGAGCATAAAAATAAATATCATTAGCATTCCATAAAGCAATATGACAAATAATCGGTGTGCCAATGTTCTGCATTTATTATAAGTGCTAGAAGAAAACTACAAGAGGTTTCATTTGTATACCATTTCCATACCTTCCCATCCAAAGAAAACAAATTCAGGAGATCCACCAAATAAGTAGGCCATGACATTGGTAGGTATAACATAGGAGGAAGAAGCTCTGTCCATGTTTAACCCAAAGGTCTGCACTCTAGTGAAAGGAGAAGACCGACCATTCAATAGATCAGGAAACATAGCTAGAACCTAGGAATTATCCAAGAGACACAAGAATTTAGTTCAAAGCACAGTAAGTTAGCAACTATTAATCAAAGTACCCAACCTGATTGACAAAGAGTTATGCTTACTTCAATGATTTCAAACGATAAGGATACAAACTTTGCACTTCCCATCACTTTAAATAATTCAATCAGCCGAAGAAAAAAATCAGCATCCGCGGTCAAACAGTCCATAGCAATATCCACTTTCTCCAGAAAGGAAAGATTCACCTCAATGGAAAAATCATAAAGATCACTGTCACGGTAGCCAAAAGATTGGAGCTTTGGCGTGAAAAGCTCAACGACACAGTCAGAATCAAACACTTCATCCACTCTCATCCCCTGGATGCTCAAGTCCACAAGGTGGGGGGGCAAAGATTTTGAACCTCCTAAACTTGCCATAGTACTGACAATCATGTAGAAACAAACACCTCAAACTAACACAACCCCTGAAAAGATCAAGCTCCTCTTCCTCCCCGCACTCGATCCGACAATCGAAAAGGTACAATCTTTCGAGAGAAACAAAGTCAAACGTTGTTGGGGTCTCAGTGGATATGTCCGCAAGCTTGAGGGTGGTGAGGGATTGGCAGAGAAAGAGTTGAGGAAGCTTCCCTACGACGCATTCAGCGATGATGCTGAGAATCTGGATGCTGGTGGAGATGGTGGGTGTGAGGGTAACATAGTCAATGATGGAATCTACGACATGCCCATTATCATCATCATCATCATCGAGTTCGTCGTGGCATGTAAAGTTGAGGACGTGGACGTTGGTGGAAGCGTCTCTGAGGGAGAGGAAGTGGTCGACGAAAGAGTGGAAAAGAAGAGGGTCGTCGAAGGAGGAACAGTGGAAGTTGAGGACGGGAAGGGAAGTCCAAAGGGACTTCCATCGCTTACTCAAAACGCTCGTTTGAACCGCGGAAACTGCGTCCATAAAGGAAAGCACGCGGTGGATGATTTCGTCCGGTAAGTTGCTTAGCCTGTCCTCCTTCTTCTTGCTGTCGTTTTCATCAGTTCCAAACTTTGAAAAATCTCCATATTCAACTTCACTTAGTTCCTTCATCTTTCCCTGATTTATTTAAAACGTAAATTCTTTCTTTCTTTTCCCTTTTCTTTCTAAATCACAACTGGCTCCAGGGAAAGGAAGAGGAAAAGTTATGAGAAATTTTCTTCTTTTTTTAATACTGGTACGTGTGTTGCATGTAATATTCAAAATAAATTTTTTTATTTGTGAAAGATGGAATACATTTTTTTTATAATTTGTATGTAACAAAAATTTATTAAATTTATATAGTCAGATTAAAAATATTGGATATATAAATAATATTTTATGAAATTGCTTATTAATAATAAGATCTTATAATTACTAATTTGTCTTCAACTATTTTTAATTTCAAATTTTTATTATAATAATTTTAAAGTTTAAAATTTCAAAATATTTTAAATAATTAAAATTAATAAATATAGAAGGGGAACACAGAAGAAATGTCTGAAGGCGAATATAGAAGAAAAGTTCTGATGACTTTATTTTTATGAGTAACCAACAATTTAGACAGGACCTCCCAATTTAATAAAAAAATAAGGAAGGAAAAATTACCCTCCTTCAAAGTTATTGAATCCCGTCTTAAGAAAATTTTTCTACAGATATTATTTTAGTCCATAACAGTCTATAACATTGTCAATCAGTTCTGAAAATAAGAAAATTTTAAATAAAATCTTGAAAATATAATTTGTCAATCATATTAGTTCAAATTTTAAAAAATATGATTGAATATTAAGTAATTAAAGTAAAGAACTTGGATGAAATAATTGATAATTTTAGGAAATTATTTAAAATCTCCTTAATTTTAAAGACTAAAATAAACATTTCAGTCACAAACATGAGTTACTTTTTTAAATGTTTTCTCAATTTGAATAAGGAAACATTTTTTACAGATAATTCTTTTAATCCCAAAAATATAGGAAAAAAAATTCTCATACTTAATCCCGGCAAAAGAGACAGAACATGTGACAAGAATTCCTCTTAGTAAAGAATAATCCAGATATATCCATACTACCAACTACCCCATTATTCTCTCAATGCCTTCATATTTGTTATAACTTTTTCTTTTCTTTTCCACAACTTTTGTTCCTGCATGTTACTACACCAATTTCATTCCTGTAATTTCATTCACCTTACCGCAAATTTCATTCTCTCTCAATGCTCCTTCGTTAATAAATCTCATTCACAATTTAAATTTTATGTTTAAATGCGTTAACTGAGAAGTTATTTAAAAAAATATTTAATTTAAAATATCTAAAATCATTTTTTCATAGTAAAAAAATACAAAAGGGGTAAAAAAATATGTTATATAGATAAACAATTCAAAAGTAATTAGAAAATAAACTATAACTTTTATTCATTATCTAAAATTTTATTTGTTGCCGAAAGTTAATTTTTATCAATTTTAAAATTATAATACAATATTATCTTCTAAATTCCAATATTGTATAATCAGCTATATAAATTATATTATAATCTTGAAAGAAAAATCTAATCCAAACATAGGAAGAACCCGATTCATTCACTCCTCAATGAGGCAAAGCTTGAAGAATATTTTAGGAATCTCTGATGACATAACGGAAAATCAATAACATGTGGATAACTAAGATATTCTATAGAGCTCGACAAAATGTATAATATAAACCACCTAGGAAATTAATTAATAATTACAACCAGTAACATACTAAATAACCGTTAACCAAAAGATGTAGAAACTGTGAATCTGCATATGCAACTTATGCTCTCATCTTTGATAATTCTTCTAGCATAAACCTTGACTCAGCAGCGAAGTCAACAGGAACAACTGCCCGAACTGTTATCCTTTGCCGCTTCTCGCCATTATACTCGTTCGGAGTAACACTTACCCGGAAAAGATGTTGAGCCCAAGTAGCTTCCTTCAATTTCATCTGATAAGGACTATCTTCTCCTTCCTGAAATAAACAAGATATTTGGTTTAATATTAAAATAGCAATTTATCATCGTGTTCCAATAATTAGCTAAGGGTAACTGATGTTACTTGTAATTTAAGATTATCTAGATCATCAGCGGAGCATCCAACGATCTTCTCAGCTTCCTGATTAAAGACAGAGATAAAAGTCTCAGCGCTTCCATCAGAAACCTTGGCAACCATAATATACCTGAAATAGACAAAGTGAAAATCTTAAATACCAATATGATATAGAAAACTTGAGAATAAAATTAAAAGTGATAAATCATGACCTTAAACTGCACTGTTCATCACTTTTCTGACATCCATCGCACCAATATCCAGAACCAAAGCTTTCAGTAACTTTCTTATTGCATGTCTTACAGGCACGATACCACATTGCCTGATCAGGCTTTATGAAGGTTATATGTCCTCTAAGACTGAAAAATGCAGGCTGCCCAAAGCAACAGAAGAGACTACAAGTTAGACTAGAACTCAGATGAAAATCCATTAAAATTTCCAGGAGTTCCAATAATATGTCTAATGAATGTTTATATCAAACAACCAGATGGAACCGTATTAGCAATGTCCAACATTCAGGAAAATTAGTAACCAAAATACCTTGCCATCCCCCAATAATGGGTTTGAGGTTATGTCAGAAAGATGAACACGATCAGTGTACACTGATCTAATCCCATTGTTAGATATTGGACTTGAACCAGAGCCTACAGAGTCCATTGCAGCATCCTTGCCTTCAAAATCATACCTGTGACCCAGACAAGCATATAAATATATTGTCGCAAAAATAAAAATATCATAACAAGGAGACTATAGCCTGATGGATGTTAGTATACCAGCTTCTGAGATTTTTTGCTTCGGGTATGTCTGGATTTACCAGAACCACACTTCTGCCTATAGTTGACAAAGAAACACCTGAAAAAGATGTTCAAGAATACATGAGCCCCTTGCACCTTTATCATGCAATACTTATCACAGCATACACCTTAGCATACCTTGGAAGTCCCCAACCTTGAGAGATTTAATTGCAACAACTGGAGATTTATCAACTATGTCCAGTAGCTCTTCTCCTTTGGTAGTTGCAAGTTCGTTCCACAAGGACACAACTACTGTCTTCTTCCTGAAATGGCAAGCATAGATATTTAACAAGTAACAACAACAAAAACCTTATTCCAATGTGAATTCATGTACATGGATTACATGTCATCGTTAACTCAATTAAAAAGTAAATACTGTTTACAAATCACTCTTAACAAGATCCCCCAATTCACAATAATGTTTATAAAAAACAAATAAAAAACTAGACATTGTATATGAGAAGTGGCAAATACTCACGTGTCATCAGCAATAGTAATGTCACGCTTTGGAATACTCTCATTGTCGCTCTTCCTACGAATGCTCATTGTTGAAGACACATTCTTAACAACTCCAATAACATCTGCGATTAAAGCATATAGAATGAATAAAGGATTAAACAAACCAAGCAATTAGTATATCTTCTAAACAACACTCACCCACAAGCTCAGACTTATTGACATGAGGACCCAGCTGATCAATCTGCACGAAGTTGAATTTTGTTTCCGGAACAATACTTGCTTCACCGACCACCTCTTCCACCTCAGAATTCTCATTTAGCGTCATTTCATAATCATTTTGCACAGTTTTGAACTGCTTGTTAGCAACTTTCAAGGTCCCCCTTGAAATGTAGTAAACCTTTCCCAGAACAAACTTGTCAAAAAATTTCCTCGCAGCATTATTAAACATGGTTGCCTGAATCTGAGTACCCTGGAAATTTTCAAAACAAAAACGACATCACCCTCCAGATTTAACATGCAAGACAACATTCGAATTCCAAAATAAATACACAACAGTTCTTACATCTTCATCTGTCAATTCAACATTGAAGACGCAACCATCACCCCTAGCATTCTTATAGGTACGCATGTTCCCTTTGCTCGTAACGCTAACCTTTATTGTCCAATTACCCTGATACGGGTTCAACGAAACAAGAGGACGCACTCTACGCGTCATTGCCATTCGTGCAGCAGGAGCCGAACTAAACATAAAATGAGAGGAAATTTTACATTTTTTAAAAGAACTAAAAAAAACACATCACCCTAAACAAAAATATAAAACTCCTAAATTTCAGAACACACGCAAAAAAAAAAAAAAAACTACTCACTTTCCATGCTGTTCGCGTAGAATCTGATTAGCAGATTTTGTCACCACTTCTTGCTTGGGCTTGAGAAGAATCCCTGCAGCAGCACCTTCAGTCTCGACTCCCTCTACTTTGGGCTTCAAAAGAAGCCCAGATCCAGATTCCTCACTCTTTATCTCCATTTCAAGCGCGGGAGATACAGCTTCGCATTTAATGGCAAGAAGGTATCTGCAACGAAAAATTAAATCAGAAAACACAAATGAGCTTCAATAGCGGGAATACGAAGCCACATGTGCAGCGAATTTGAAACTTACTTGTCCGATTTATTGGGGATATCGTTGACAGTGTAATCAAGGACGCGAATAAGACCTAGGTTTTGAATAGCCCCGGAGAGCACCTGAGAGCGCATATCCGAAGGGATCATAGCTTTCAGTTTCGTTTTTCCATCATTAGCAGTAAACCTGTATATGAAAAAATGGTGCAATTAGTTACAGATCTGGAGCGGGAAATGGAAAAGCGTAATGAAATGCGAGGGTTAGAGAGGACGAACATGTATTTATTGCCTGTCGCCTTAAGATCGAGGACTTGAACGACGATGTTGGGGAGATCCGATGTGGAATCGGGGGAAGGGTTTGCGAGGAGCGTCGAAACGGCGTCGGGGGTAACCGTTTTAGCGGCCATTGGAAGAAAGTGTGTAGGGAAAGTTTTGTTTTGGAGAAAACAGAGAGAGAGTGTGTTTTTGTATAGTGGGGTGTGTGGCGGGAAATAGGAATTTGCTCTGAAATGTGTTATGTTGTGCGCGGCGTTTTCAATTCGGGATTTTCGCGCCTCGTTTCCGCAAACAATTCGCGCCTTCCGTTTTGCTTTGTTTGTTTTTTTTTCTTAACTTTTTGTTGGGAAACGCGATTAGCATTGGTGAGCATAGGAAAATAATATTTTTAATACATGCTAATATCTTATTGCTTCCATCTGTTTTCCCTCGCATATCAGAACAAATTAATATAATGAAATTAATATATTGTTGCTTCAATTTAATCATAAATTGTTCCAGGCAAATTTAATATATTGTTGCTTCCTTTATGAAGTTAGATTTGTTCCTTTAATAAATTAGGAACATAGGTTACACGTAAAACAAATTCAATAACAAATTATTTTTTTGTTAAAGTGTTTTTTGGTTGGTAAAGGCTCAATAACAAATTATTGAATTGCAATAAAATTTATATTCAACTATAATTTTAACCTATTTAATTTTCATCTTCTACACAGAGAAATAAAAAGTAGATAATAAACGACGGTACTTTGATAATGTTCTTAAATTTATTATACGTTTCTTATCTTTTTTTTTTAAATTAAAAAATATATATAAATAATATAAGGGATTGTTAACTTACACTTACTAATTTTTAACAAAGAGGAAGTTAACAATCAACATCGTTTTTTATAGACAAAAAAAATCACTTCTTTATTTTAAAAACCATTTAAAATAAAGGATAATTTTAAAATTTTATCCATATGCTCTCTCATCTCTCTCTCAAATTAGTAAGATTGTCTTATGATCTTCCAAAATTACACTTGACGTCACATCTTTTTTTTCCGTAATTCCTAATTTCTTTCCCCTCTTCCCGCGTACTCTCATCTGCGCACAGCAGCATAAGTGATAAGGTTTTCTCCAATTTCTACAAGTGTAACAACTAAAATGGGCTTCAAAATCACAAACTGCAGAAACGCTTGAAATAGAAGTTTTAGAAACGAGAGATGAATGCAAATTATGATATAAGTCATGCTACAATGTTAGAAGTCTCTACCAAAATCCATTGAATCTCCGGAATGTCTAGGTCATTTTTCTCTTCCTATCACATACCTATCATACTTGTACTTATCTTTTTATGAGTTTTATCTCTTCTTCTCACTAGGTATCAAATAGGTGATTGGATGTCCACCAAGTCATTTTTTAGTTGAAGTAAAAGGAGAAATCAATTACCGAACTTGTCTTTAACTAGAATCTGACATATTTATTTGAATGTCATTGTTATATGCTTGAATGTATGTGTAGTTTTTTTTTAATGAGAGGTTTTTGTGGTTTTTTATTTGACACCCAATAATTTTTTCCCATCCAGTGCTTGAATGTATGTGACAGGAAGAGAAAAAATGACGAGTAGTATTAATAAGGCGTTTAGAGTGGTGATGTGTCCACCGACCATTTCTTATTTCGATTATCACGGTTTTTTGAACTAAGAAAGTAAAATAATAGTCATGTCATCTAGTAGTCTATATATATTTTGTGAACATGCCAAATCTGATAGGAGATTACAAGCTTGCAATGGAATACCATGAGAATTACCTCTGATGTTTCTTTGTTAACATGTTGATACTATTATTAAACTAACGACCTATTATACAAAGTAAATAAGAAATTTTGACTCTGATTTCAAAACTAGGATTGTACAAAAGAAACATGACATATAAAAGTAGAATTAAAACTAACTGACTAGAGCTACCCTGCTATGTAGATTATGCATGGTGCTAACTTAATAAGACATAGAAATGGTTAACGGTTATGTCAAAAGACACGAGACTTTGATGTATTGTAATGATCTCCTAATGTGTCCTAATTACAGCAAATACAGCACGAAAAGCAATTCAGCCATTTATTAGGTGCATTTGTGGATGATTTCGGGGCCTGATCAGCTGCATTTGGTGCTTCATCTTCCTCTGGCTGCTTCTGTTGATTTTGCTTCTCTCCAGCACCCTTGGATGAAACACTTCTATCTCGACCTTTCGACCTTCACATTAATTAAAACAAAAGAAGGTCATTATTAACAAACATGCACCATCAATCACCCAAAAATTATTACAGGGTCCGAGATTATCTGCTTCCAACCAATCTATACCTGACATGTGATCAAATTTCTAAATTACATAGTAATATGTTACATGAAGATTGGTTGACACTACATGATCCGCGTCCTTATAATAATTTCTCCATTCATTTCTAATTTAGTTGATTATTCAAGTTATTAACTTAAAGAAGCATGCATAATACCACACATAACAAAGTAGTTACTGATCAAAGCTTACGATTGAAAATCGTAGGAATTGGCACTGCCATTTGACTGGCGATGGGAATTGGAAGCCTTATCATCCCCTTTACCAACATTCTCTGTGGTTCGACTACTTTCCATTATAACCTCTCTCATTGTCTCAGCAGCTTTTGCTTCAGTAGCCTTCGAACTTTTTTCGTGTAGTAACTGCAGTTCATAAGTTCTTTTGCTGATATCATTGAATTTGTTTTTTGCTGGGGCATCTGGCTGGTGAGTTGGTGAAGCATTAGGCTGATCATGCATGCATACATCACCAGGCTTATCCAACTCACCGGATTTAAAACAAACCAATTCATTTGAGAAGCTCATGTTTCCCATGTAGATGCTGAACAGCGATTCATTGGAGGCAGTGCTCCATTCCACCGTGGAGTTTGCGTTGCTTTTTGAGAAGACATGGGATGGAAAAACATACTGAGGAGAGGCTCCTGCTTCACCTGGACGCTCCATCACTTGCACTGGAGGATTTTGTATTTCTGCTCCTTGGTTGTTTGCCCTAACTGCCACATCACCATGTTCATGTTTTGGCATAGAACTATTGGGAACATCATCTTCACCAGATTCTGCTGGTGTTTGTGATTCAACAGTTGTGGGGATAGTCTCACATGTAGATGGTTTGATTTGTGATGATTCCAGTGCACTAGATGGTTTTCGGGATTGTGATGGTGATGAAGGATGAGCTTCATCCAAATTGCTATTGTTTGTGCTTCCATGTTCTTCTTCCTTTAATTGAGATGTCTGTTGCAAATCATGTTCACCTGTTTTTTTTGTTATCAACTCCGGTTTCCATCAGCCAGCAACGTCAAGTCAATGATACAAGGTCCAGGTTTTGCAATGGAAATTTAGAAAGCTGTAAAACCAAAATCTAAAAAATGAAAATTCACATATTAAAATATCATAGCTAGGTGTTAATTTTTCTATGCAAAAACCTAAATAAACAAGGATTTTCTTCAAGTAAACTAACACATTGAACTCCTTTTAGTTTTGTAGGCTTAGATGCTAATTTGAGATTTGGCAGTTAGCTTGACAAAGATAAACAACAGGAAGAGAATGAAGGTAAAATATTAATTAGGCAAGAAACACAGCTGGACTTGCGGGAATATTACACCCGCACATATGATATATACATAAAAGACAATTTTAAATTCAATGTCAAGACAAATAACAAAATTCATACCTGGTTAATTTCTCATCACCCTGTCTATAAAACATTAAAACATGTCAACCCAACGTGCTATTTGGTCTATAAAACATCCAAATTAATGGAAAGAGACAACAAAATCAAACCAGTCTTTGCCATATCATGATATATATATATATATATATATATATATATATATATATATATGTATCAAAGGCAAAATCTCCCAAGCAAACCAATACTACACAATGATTGAAATTCAATCGACATGGTGGTGAAGCTAGCGAACAAACCCCATATACTCGCAGAAAGTAAAATTGCAAAAGAAAAAACATTCCAAAAAATTCAATTCAAAATGTGCCAGAGGAAATGAGAACATTACATGAAAAGGCAATGCGTTAGAAAGATCAAATATCAAAAGAGACTGCCGATCAGGCCCCTGCTGAAATCAACAAAGATATGGCCAAGAAATCAGCAGTCCCATTCCCTTCAAGGACAAACAAAGACAAATTATTAAAGTATGTCAAGAAAATTGGCAGAAATTAAGTTATATTGAAGAACCAGACGGATGGAGAGAGAAAGTGATGAATTGGATCAAGGAAAAAAAAAAACGGGTTAAATAAAACTTATGGTATTGCACGAGTTTAGGGGTTAAATATTCTCTGATGTTTGTCTAGTAACTAACGAACTTATTAGGTTGCCAAAATGCCATTATGGGCAACTTTTAACTTTGTCATACGTACCGTGCATGACGTGGCTTATTCCTTAATATGATACTCTGAAGCCCAAGATAACAGTGAAAGTATAGTTGGCAAATATCTAGTTTCCAAAATGTACGTTCAGGCTTCTCCTTCTCGATTAGCATATCATTCCGAAGTTTCTAAATAAGCAAAACAAAGGTGGCAACATTTATGTGTGTAATTAACGGACTTCATTGTCTAGTTATAATTATGTGTTAATATTTTCAATCATGAACCACCTTTTAACGATCGTGCAAAGTTTTTTACTTAAGTGCACAGGAGCTTAAAATTTCTTTCTTAATTCATGCCTTTAGTGGGGAAAAGTGATTCTCCATATATCCCAGAAATTATTATAATACCAAAAAAAGTAGTATGTATGGTTTACGAATTGTACTTGCTTTTGATTGGTAAAATGACAGTTAAAAATAAAAATAAAAAATAGACTTTAATGGGAATCACTTTTAGTTTGTTGGTCAAACCTTTTTTTATACTATCGACAATTTGAATTTGGTACGTATATATCATAACATAAAGATATAGTGATATTGTGAATTCATTCTTTCTTTTTTTTTTTTTTTACTTTAACTTCATCGGTTATATCTAAGGTTTCAAACCTTTAGAGGGGAATATATGCATGGGAAATTGTCAGCATTTTTTTGCCGTTAAAAAATCCATTTTAAGTTTAAAATTGATTATAGATAATTTTTCACATATTTAAATTTTATATTATATAAGTCCATAATTAATTTTAAGTTCAAAATTAATTATGAATCAAAGAGATTTTGGATAACTTTTACATTGGATACAAAATTATATAGTTAAGTTTTACTCATAACTTGCTTTATAATAAATACATCATAAATCATATTACTTCAAAATAAATTTTAATCAAAATCAATTATATTTATAATCAATTTTGTCAATGTCCATCCAAAACACTTAGGTTGTTAATTCAGTTTTAAAATTTTTAATATGTAAGATATTCATTATTTATTTAGGAGACTTGATCGTGAAAGTAATTATACTTGAGTATTACTTATTTTTGTTTTATAAAGTATTTCATTTTTTTTATAGTTTTTTTAGAGAGATTCTATCATGCATTGATTCACCATTGTTTCTTCTAAAAATAATTGAATTATTTTATGTTGTATAATCAAAATAGCATAACTTTAATTTAAACTTCATCAACATTTGTAATTCTATATATATTTAAAATTATTACTTATTAATTATGTATATATTTTAATTTATGATTTTTTATTTCAAAACATCCATAGACAAAAAAATGAAAAATAAATATTTAATCGTGCTTTTTCTTAATATTAATCGACAGGTGTCACATTTTCAAACATTCTGAGGATTATTCGGCTATTTTATTTGGGAGTCTATAGCATTTCTCAACCCTAAATTCATTCTCTTCCAATCTAAACCATAAAATTGACAAGTTTGAAACCGTGGTCATGTACAAGATGTTGGCAGGAGAAATTACCCTAAATCTATCTATCCTACATTATAGATCACGTTTCTTATTAGTCCTGAAGACTATTTTATAGATAAAGTAGGTGCTCTCATATATAATAAGGATCTGATTAATTAAAGGGCCTAGATGCAACACACCACATTCATTTCACAGCAGTGAAATTTCTGTAATTTGAAAGATCTGTTTTGAGTAGATATACAACATCACTATAGCAACATGGGGAGGAGAGAGATAAAACAAATGCAGTAGCAGAATAATTTCAGCCAAAAGTACACCAAATGAAGTTGAATTCAAAAATGCGTCTAATACGTGCGTGAAGGAAGTAGCAATACAATTACACATTACAAATGAAAGAAAAAGATCATCAGAAATTCAAACTTCAGTCCTCAACTTCCTTCAAAACAATAAATAAATAAGGGAATAAACTTAAAACTCCAGCAGAGCCTGTAAATGAGTATCGACCATGATAAAAAAAAAAAAAAATGAGTATCGACCACATAACTTCCAAGTTTCTAGTCCTCAATTTTGTGGTTCTACCACTCCAAGTCCTCTCTTTGCTGGATCACATATTAGTTACTACATGTTAATCCTTGAAAACAAGGTTCAATTAATCAAAATCAGCTGACTCAAGTTGATAAAACCAAATATTAAGAAATATCACATGCTTTTTCTTTTCAGACAAGAATGAAACACTTACGACTTAAAGGGTTGCTACCTCCATTTTATTTGGCTCTATCTGCCATGCAAAATCTCTTGCTTTCTAAATAATTAATAATAAGCAGCCTCAGACTAACTACCTCCATATCCATATCTTCAATAATTTCCATTTTTTATTTATTTTTTTGAAAGTGATTTCCTATTATCTACAAACTTATAGTTATTTCAAGTTTTTAACAAAAAACATGATTTTATATTTCAGTCTTGTACTTCCAATAACAGGAATGGAGTGTTTGCAGTTACAGATCCTAAATCTGCAGTAAGCTAGGTGTTTTCTAATTATCAATCATAAAAGAAAAGAGTTACAGAACAAATAGTTTAATAAAAGGCATCAAAAGTCAACTGCCGAGCATAGCTGAACTAGTATCTAACCTGGCCTTCACCTGGTACTATGGATATGTATGTGGGGTGGGTTTGATCCCCCGCATCTCCATTTCCTTTCTCCACAAGGTTCAATAGGATCTCCTCAGAACTAAAACAAAATCGGACGCATCATAAGTGAAGTACTATATAACCGAAAGCAAAGATACAGTTATTGAAATCCTCAAAACTAAAGGTGGGGCATTGTTAAGCCAAGATTTTCAACTAAAAATAAACGAGGTCATATGATATGTTTGGTTGACCAAGCCCTAACAATACAAATTTCTAACCTTAGAACAACAGGAGATTTAAGGAACATTGTACTACAAATATTTCAAGTAAAAGCCTGGTCAAGAAATAAAACAACAAGCCCATTGCGACTGACATGGGAAGAGCAGGCATAGCTTTCTGATAAAAAGCCAAAAGCATCAAAGTTATGCCAAGACCCGCAATGATAGCAAGATAACATGCATACACCGTCATATAATCATACATTGCCGCCCTGCCAACCAAAAGACTATAGAATATAAAATCTCCCAGCCCTAACTTGATTGAACCGGAAGAACATAATCTAATTCCCTCTAGCATCAAGTTTTCAATTGACGCAGCATCTTCCCCACTACCGAGCTGGACATTCATTCCACGATCAATCAAGGGCGCAGAAAGGTCTGAACCAGTCTCTTGAACTCGCACCCATCCCTCTTCCACACTCACCAAATTTCCATAACCATGGGAGCCACCAGAACTATCAGCATTCAAAATTGAATTCAAAGAAGCGTTTTCCCTAACCAAGTTTGCGCCATCCCGGTTATCGCCAGCGCTTGCACCCGAATCAGCGTGCGATTCAGCATTGTTGGGGCCATGAGCCAACACTGAGTTAGCATTCAAATTCTGAACCCTCCTTTCCCTAGGATCCAAACTACCATGGTTCACTGGCCTAGCCTCATAAACCAATGCCGGAATTTCCTCATCCCTTGAAATTGAAAGCTCTACCAAAAGCCTTAACGGTCCAATCGGCAACAAAACCGCAGCAAGATCATACAATGCAATGGAAACAAGCAGAGCCCACGTGGTCCACTCAGGCAACATAGTAAATGAATAAGCAACCAATATTCCAACAACAACCAAATACCCCTGCGTCACAAGAATCGCCATTTTCGAAATAAACACGGTCAGAACACCCACAACAGCGAAATTACACAGAACAAGGAAGAACGTGATGCAATCAATGGGAGTACTAAACTTTTGGATCAAGAAGATCGAGACTTCGCCGCCGAGGAATAGCAGCACGATGAAAGTGGAGAAAGCCATGTAGAGTTTTAAGAACCTGGTGCATCGGAAGTAGAAGAGGAGGACCAAGACGAAGGTTGCGAAGGTGACGAGGACCACGAAGGCTAAGGAGTTCAGAAGGGCTCCTAGGAACTTGTCCCAGGTGGAGTCCGAGGTTGTTTCGTTGTACGCGATGGTGACCATGCTCATCGATGCGTCGAAGAGAGAAGAATCGGTGTTGAGAATTGAGACCAGGATTACAACCAGGAACATGCATATTGAAACGGGTGCGATGATTCCCACGATTTCTTCCCCCAGCGAAACGAGGACGCTTGAACAGGGTCTCTGGGTTTGTGTTTGTGCCATTGCAAATATTGAAAGAGAGAAATGAAGAAAGAAAGTCACACACTGATTCAGATCGAAGGATCAGTGAATCAATGTTATGGTTGGCTTCACGTCTCGTTTCTCATGGGCCGGGCCTAGACATGTCAACAAATGGGCCTCAGCCCGTTTATATGAAGAAAAAAAAATAGAGAGAGAACTTTACTCTTACCTATTTAATAAGTTCTACATAAACCCATTTCTTTCCTCGAAAAACCACAGATATCTTGCTAGGGTTTTAGGAAAAGACAGTCTCGCGAGTGAACACAGGTAATCTCGATTATTCAATCTTCTTCTTTTTCTTCTTCAGTTTTCAACATGATTCTCTTCGTTTTTGTTTAATCTCACTTTTTTTCCATTTCATCTCCTTTCGATTCGAT
Organism: Glycine latifolia; assembly: GCA_013407115.1. Taxonomy (NCBI): domain Eukaryota; kingdom Viridiplantae; phylum Streptophyta; class Magnoliopsida; order Fabales; family Fabaceae; genus Glycine; species Glycine latifolia. The sequence goes on along the minus strand of CM023947.1, from coordinate 28,407,665 downwards.
TTATTTGTTTACTTTTTTCGTGTAGATCAAATATATTGCTTGGTATGGTATGATACGTGTTTTTCTTTTCCGTTTTCGATCGGCGATCTTGTTTTCTTCGGTGATTGTGAGATCTGTCTTGAGATCAGAGAGTTTGAGATTTCAACTTGTTTTGATATTAGTTTTGTTGGCTGCTGAGTGAACTTGAATATTTTCTCTCTGGATAACCGAAGTTTGTGACGTAGCTGTCTTAAGGGTTTCTGTTCTTGTTTAGAACCAAAACAAAGGAATGAATTAACATTTTATATAGTTTACTTTCGTTTCCTCTAGCTTTATGGTCAGGGTTGGGATTTCTGATGCTTGAGGTGTTAATAATTTTTAAATTTGTGTTTTAAGTTATAACTTGTACAGAGTGACATATGTTTCCTTCAGGTTACAGCAATGGCTTTCTTTGGTAGAATTGGGAATTTGTTAAGACAGACAGCAAGCAGGCAGGTTAGTTCAGAATTGCGTTCATCCCCATCGTTTTTTCAGGCTATACGCAGTATGTCATCTGCTCCAAGCACAAAGCTGTTTATTGGAGGTGCGTTTGAACTTCATTTTGAGTTGGATGCTTTTTATGTTTTTTTCTTCTTTGCATAGTTGATAATAATGATCTATGTACATATTTGTATGTCACAGGTGTTTCATATTCTACTGACGAACAAAGCTTGAGGGAAGCTTTTTCAAAATATGGTGAAGTTGTTGATGGTAAGTAGTCAGATTCTCTGTTTTCTTTTTTATTATTATTACTTTTGTTGTTTTTAACAAGTTGTTTGCTGGGGGAAATCAATGAAATTCTGTTGACATATTTTATCTTAATTTATTTTCTATTCAGTGATAGTTTCTTTTGAATGTCATGCTCTTTTGTAGCTAGGGTAATTATGGATCGTGAAACTGGTAGATCCAGAGGATTTGGCTTTATCACATACACTTCGGTCGAGGAGGCATCAAGTGCCATTCAGGCCTTGGATGGTCAGGTAACAGACTATTTGTTCCTAGTGTTATAATCTTGCTGAGAGTAGCATTAGTTGTAATGGTTGCTGCAAAATGATCATGTGCTGAAGCAAACCCACCCAATCTGTGGCAGTATGCATGTTGTGCGTGCTATGCTAATTTTGTTTACTTAGCGGTGTTTTGAACTTGGCAAGCTTTTAAATTGTTTGCATGGTGGACATGGTGTGGCCTAATAATGCAGTTCTCAGTTGGGGATGATGAGGTTGTGATGGCCATATCAGGTTATGCGGACCCATATTTAAATCCTTTGTTTTAAAATATGCAGTTGTTTTAAGTAAAATACATGTCAATATGGACCTTATTTTAGCATACATACATCTCTTCTTACTAATGATTATATTTTTCAATAGCACACCAAATAACAGCGCTATCACAGAATCGAGAAGCTATGCTTCGCAGTTTGTAGTAGTGGCAGTTGTGACTGTGATGGCAGACAAAATTGCAGAAAAGTGTGGCTGGAGCGGGGCACTATTGGAGTGGGTCACAAAGAAAACCTATTTTGACCACAGAACAATGTTATTTAGGGCTGTTGGGGGATCAATTTGGGATTTTGTCCCCTCCTTTGTTGAATCAGAACTTAAAATCCTTCTTTCTCCATCACTTGCAGGCACTATTTTATGAAGTAGCACCCATTGTTCTCCTTTCTGACAAACACCCACCCATTGCTGGCTACATTTCCAGCATTTTTCTGGCCAACTTTTACAGTTCTTGTCTTTTTGGTCATCCCTGACCTCTGCTGATCCTGTGCCTCCATATTTTTTTCTTCCCTGACCTTTGTGACAATTTTCTAGAAAACCTGTCACTGTTTCCAGCCAAATGTAACCCTTGCTTCCTTGCTCTATTTTGTCCCTGTGTTCTGGTTTTTAATCTATATAAAACAGTCCCTTAATCATACAGTTTTGTTCTCTCTTTAAGTTTTACCCTTTATTTTTTTCTATTGTAATTGGTTAGAATAGTGACCATCCTGCCACCTGCTATAGCAATTTTGGGATTGGCTGCTCTGCTGTGGTTTGGGATTGACAACTATGCAATTTTTTATTCCATGTTCACTGTCAGTGTGGGTCCTGACAAAAGTAATAGGAATATATTTGTCATTTATTGTTGTCAAACAAGATATTTGGTTAATTATTAGAAAACCCATTGAAAGAGAGAACCATTATCCTGGCTGTTATTAGTTTTCCTTTTGCTTGATAGGCTCATACAATATTGGGTATCCAGTTAAGTGCCATGCATTTATTACATGTCTATCTTATTATGGTAATTTTCTGTAACTTTTCTATGATGTATGCGAATGTAATCCTTTCCTGGTGATGTTTATCATCTTGTAGTTTGTATTTTTTGATCCTTCATTAACCTTCTTGTTATCTAATTTTGCAAATTTTATGACTAGCAACAAGATATCATTTGTTACCTTGTGCTTCATTGTTCCTATGTAACATTTTCAGGATCTACATGGTCGCCAGATTAGGGTGAATTATGCTAATGAAAGACCTCGTGGATATGGTGGCGGTGGCTTTGGTTCTTACGGTGCTGCAGGTGGCGGTGGCTATGAAGGTGGTGGTGGTGGCTATCGTGGTGGTTATGGTGGTGACAACTATAGTCAAAATGATGGGGGTGGTTATGGATATGGTGGAGGCAGGTATGGATCAGGTGGCAATTATGGGGACAGTGGCTCTGGCAATAACTATTCAGGAGGCTATGGTGGTAATGCTGGTGGTGTAGGTAATCATGAAAGCTCTACTGGTTTTACCGGTAGTGGATATGATGGAAGTGTTGTGGATGGCAGCGTTGATGCAGGTAATGGCACTAGCTTTGCGGATGGCTATGATGGAAGTGCGGGGTCTGAATTTGGCAGCAGTGGCCAATTAGATAGCAAAGCAAGCAGCAAAGGAGAAGAGGATTTTGGTGATTACAGGGATGACAACGATGCAGATAATTTTGCCAAGAGAGCTTGATGGAATTTAATAGTTTTTAGTTTTCTACTGCTCGTGTTCTGTATCCTACCTCTTCCTAAAATCTTTATGGACTTCAACCTGATGAGCATTTCTGGCAAGTTATCTTGATCAGCTGGACATGGATGGGACAACGTTATCTAGGTCCATCTTTAGCGTCCTTCCCTTATTTTCTTGAGTCAGATATCTCATTTTTGTTGCTTACTTTGAGGTGATTTAGTATTAAACCAAATTGAGATATTCATACAGCATGTAAATCTGTGAATTGTTGCAAGTTGGGACAACAGTTTGAGACTTATGTGGGAATTCATATCAAGTGGTTTAGTTCTGGACGAAATAACATTTTTAAACTGTCATTTGAAATATTACTCCTTCCTTGCCATGACCACCCCTTTTTTTTCTTGGCAGCGGACGTGAATTGTTTCTGTTAATACGCGATAGGTTTTAGTCTACAAATATTATATCATTAATTAAGTGCACAAATTAATTCTACGTATATATATATATATAACATAGCTTAAAGTATATATTTAAATTTGTTATACAATTCTTTTTTTGTAAGTGAGATAATTTTAATTTCAGTATATGTAAATAACAAACTACAAATTTTTACTATATACAAAGCAAAAGATATTTTAGTAAAATAAAAAATATCTTGTGCTTAGGTGTTAGGTATGTAGTTGTATTCAATATTTGGAGGGAAAAAAGTAACATGAAAATATTACAACATTGTTAAAAAAATCTGAACATAATTTATTGTCGTAAGTCATCAATGAATCAAGATTTAAAATATCTTTAGGAATCACAAAACTTTGTGACTTGTTTTTGTGATGAAAAATGCATCGTTTAAATACTTGTGTAGTTTTAATCTTGAACTCTTTCACTATCTTCATATTTTATAAATTGAGTCGAAGTATCTTCTCAATCTCATGACTAATTTTTTGTGTGATTCTTACTTTCTCTCTAATTAATTTTTTTATGAATATAATAATCATCTTTGAAAATATATAATTAATGGGTTTTTCCTATCCAAAATTGTTTGCATAATAGATTGGATTAATTATGATAGAAAAATCATCTAATTCAATTATTTTTTTTTTTAAATTCATCATTCAATTAGCTTTGTTAAAAATTTAAAATTTTCAATCCAATCTAAGCATTTAAAACAAATTATAATTTATACAATAAACATAATAAAAAATATCAAATATCTCATCTATAGTTATTATATAGCTAATAGTATTATAACTTTTTAAATATATACTGTAATATTAAAAATAGATTTTCACAACTTAATATTTATATTTATATATTCCCTAAAAAAATAATTAGTAGTGATGATGGTGAGGTAACAGGTAGTAAATAAAATGGTGAGATGACAATGATAGCAAGAGCGACAATAGCGGCGTTTTAATCTCATGTGCAGTTCTTTTGTAATTATGATCTGAAGACTCATTAAAAGTACTTATTGAAATACTCCTAATCATCCACTATACAATAAATTATAATTATCACATAAAGAACTGTTCTCAGCATATATACGGAAAGGAAACGCAACAAGCAATGCAAGCATCTTATTGTGAATCGAACTCATCTCCAGCATTTGCGATGTTCCAGTAAGGTTAGACCTTATTTGCATAGCGCAAAAACTAAAATTTGAATCTATTTGAGAAACAGATACTTCATGTGCACTATTCAAAGAAGAATACGGCGAGGAAACTTGCATGCACTATAAGTAATCCATCTGATAGGCCGGAAAAAATATCATTGGTCCTATAGATTTTATCCAGAAATGCTAAAACTAGGTTCTGTCAGACTGTTTGAGACAGTGAACTCCAAATCATGCAAAGAGTGTCATGTTTATCATCAAACAAAGTAGGCAAATGTCACAAGCAAGGAAGCAATGGTGTGCTCACAAGAATCATCTTGTAGACCATCCAAAATAAAAGGAGTGAAATGTGCTACTCTGGTATGGTGGGTTTGGTTGTGAAGAAATAAGTGAGAAAGAAAAGAAAATTTTAAAAAAATATATGTGGATCCAACACCTCTATTACACTACTTTAATTTAAATATTTGTTCTCAATTTTCTTCTACTCTACCAAACCAACCCGTATTTCTACACACATACAAAGTATTTGATATCAATGTTAATCTTCATCCATAGCATACAATATCCTTCTAGCATTTTGGAAAACAGGAGAACCTTTCTTGGTCTATTAATTGCCTTTACACCTCATAATAACACACACAGTTTTCATCTCCAGTAACATCATTTAATTCATAATTGCTAGAGCTTAGCCCTTCCAACATTGTGACCTCACCAGAAGAGAGTTCCGTTGACAGTCTCTCTTCATTAACAGTGGAATGAGTTAGGAGATCATTTGCTCCACAATGTTGAACCCCCTAATGCATGCAAATCATGTGAATGTGAATCTACTTTGTAGTCAGAAATATGGATGCTAGATGGTGAATTTTCTTCGAAGTCATCTATCTTTATTATTTCTTCACAAGAGGTATCAATGTAAGCACCGGGAGAGTCACCAAATAAACTCATAACTAAGGGTTCAGTAATAGGCTTACAGTCATCTTCAGTCAAGGAGGATGCTTGTCCACAACTTGAGAAATACTTTTGGGGATAACTCTCATGCTCAGATTCCATAAACCGTAATTTTCTTTTGCTATTTTCAAGGGCAATCTCAAGCTCCTGTACACGTCCCTCAAGTCTTGATTGGATAACTTCATGCAAGCACAGTGTTAGTTCATGAGGGGAAACAGCATAATTTACAGGAACCACAGTGTCACTGTCATCCTCATTTAGTTCTGAATGGACAAAATCTTTCCCAGCGTTCACATCAGTTTGCAACTCACCTTGAGCAAAATCTGCTACAAAGTCAGGGTCAAGCTGCAAGAATTTTTGCGACATTAGCACACCGTACTCCAATGTTAAGCACTATTAACTTGAACAAAAAAAAGCGTGGAATGAAGGGAAAGAGAAGAGGTAAACTGTTGGAAACACAGTGAATAAAACAAAAGAGGGAAGTCCCGTGTTAGAACTTAGAATTCCAATTTTAACTACAATAAAACCAATCATGTAAAAGAGAAACACATGCTGCAGAATAAAACTAACGAAGCAAATCTTCAAGTAACAATAACAAATGCATTTAGCTACCCTAAGTTCTAACTATACAGAGCCTTAACATAGATAACTTGTCACTTGCATTTAAATTTGTTTTGCATACTCTATATATATTCTAACAGACGTCTGTATAATTTTTCTCCATAGAATATATATGGAAGTTAATCAACTAATCAAGTCATGACAAACACTCAGTTTGAAAAATATGTCTGAAGACTGTTATTCTTGCTTTCTGTTCCAGTCAAAACAGCATAATATTGTTCTTCCCCATTTCTTATTCATATGCTTACAAACACATCAGATGTTTACAATAACTGCAAGTTATGGGGGAAAAGTTGAGACAAAAGCATACACTAAAAGCTCCCTGCATTTCTTCCTGTTGAGATTTCACATCGACTACAGATATAGCTAAAGTAGAGCTTATAAAAGGTTGGGCAATCCCCACCTCAAGAGTTAGCTTTTAGAGTTGAACTAAATCTAGTCTAAATTCAAGATGGTATCAAAGTCTATCATAAGTTTGCTATTGGGTCACCCTCAACTGTCCTGGTCACACGGCTTTCCCGGTGCAATATAAAAATCAAATCAATTCTACAATCTCCACCCTCGAGATGTCCAATCATGGGTGTGAGGGTGTGTGTTGAGATCTCACAAGTCACATCAACTATAAAGTAGAGCTTATCAAGGCATAGGCAATCCTTATCTCATGAGTTAGCTTTTAGAGTTGAGTTAGGTGCAACCCAAATTCAAGATTTGCAAAATAGTATAAATTGACTAGTTTAAATTTTCTTGGTTTTATTTATTGATTTATTGGTGGGAAATAAACATATGGTACAGGAGGGTATCAGAACCAAAAAATCCTTCAAGTAAGAAAGTGGCATTATATTTGACAATATGCATACAAGGTATCCATAGTTTGCAGCTCAACATGCATCCAAGATATTTTCACATAAGCAAAGCTATTTTAAATTAGAAAAAAAAAAATAACAAAACCAATATGTCATACTATGGTAACTAAACCAAACATATAAGAAATTATTTAAAGAAAGTGACATAAAACAAACCAAATAGAAGAAAAGATATAATGAGGCATTTGTCGTACATGAAACAGGTCTGGCTTATACTTTGTAGAGGTGAAAACAGGGAGAAACTGAGTAATATTAATATAATATCTCCTGGAACATAAAAATCAGAAAGCACTATTTTCATTCCATTCTTTGTTGCTTCCAACTCTATCAGGCACAGGACCAGGATTTCCATAGATGACAAGCTAAAGAATAAATGATATTTCAGCAGCCATATTCCAAGACAATGAAATTTGCTTACAGGATCATGTCATTACTAGGAAATGCAAAAGATAAACATTTATGCTTACCTCAACAAGCTCATACAGCGGTCTTTCTGGGCTAGATTCGTTCATGTTTAATCCCAATCGCTCAAGTTCAGCTTCAAGCTCAGCTTCAATTTTGCTCATAGATTCTGAGCTTTCTTCTTCCTTTTGATCATATGATTTTTCGCAATCAGTTATTGGAGAGTTATCTGTGTGCTTTTCAGGTGAAAATCCATTTAGCTCCTTATAACAGAAGGAATGATCACAAGTACCCTTTGAATCATAATTTTCATTATCTAACTCCTTCACTCTCATTGAATCTTTCATTTCAAGTTCCTCTTGTAGATCTTGAACCAAGCTTTCAGTCTGCTTCAACAACTCTATTAACTTGTCCGTTTCTCTTTTATTTGCCAAGATGGAAGTTATTATCCCAAAAGAAATCCCAAGACTGAAGAGAAATGTTTCATCTGATGATTATGTACGTGTCAACAAGAGTAGATAAAGCAAAACACACCACACAACAAGCAGCAGAGACTTGATATAAACTCATGAAATAAATAGCAACCTACATCATCAAGAAGTCAACATATGCAGTAACCAACACAGATGACTTGATTGGATTATAAAGCTAGCTGTGATCAGCATGTTAAGCCTGGATAATAAAACCATTTTTTTTATTAGTGTTAGGAATGCCATTTTAGGTCGTGAAGCATTTTTCCCCTCCAGACCAAAACAACCTCCATTTGTAAAGAAACAGTGAGATTGGCCAATTGTGGAAGATGGCAATTCTCAGGAAAAATTGGCATGTGAATAGAAAAAACCAGGATTCTGTAACATCCTTCCAAAAAGTTGTGAGTTTAGACCTGTGCAAAACCCATTTGATTTTCAAAAACTCATTATATGAGTCTCATTCTCTGCGACTATTGAAATGTATATGAATATACACCCGGTGTGTAAATGAAACAAGATTCCTTTACAAGATATTGTAAGTTTGTAACTAACCAGAGAATGCACAAGAGTCTAAAAAAATTGATATCACAATGAGCATACTGATAAATTTCCTAGAGCAAACAAGTGAAATACTCTCAAGACAAAACAAAACAAAAATCTAAATATAGGCCTGAAAGAATTTATACAAAACAAATATTTGCAACACAGCAAAGGCTATAAAGGTATTTGTAAGTCAAAATTCAAGAACCATACCATGTTGAGTATGGATGTGCTTTCCACTGAACAAGTTGCTAGTAGGGCTCAATCTCTTACTTAATCCACTGCCTGCATTAAACTTCATCTTCTGGACATCATTAGAAGATCCAATTTTGGGTAAGCAAGGAACTGCACATAATACACTTTCATCCTTCACTTTTCTGGCTTCTCCATGCAACATATATTTTCCCCTTCCAGTTAATCCACTGAAAGAATCATCATCATTCGCTCTGCTGATCATTTGATTTTCATCATTAACAAGAAATGACCTTGTCGCTGTTGATGGTGATAAGACAGATTCATCCTTTTGGGCATGCTCTTTGCACAGCTGAGCCATTAGGCAACTTTCTAAGGAGTTTGAAGGCCTACTAATATGTCCATACAAATGCTTAGTCCCATGAGAGGCTTTACTTCCAAAAGGACTATGGCCTAATTTTCCTGCAGACAAATCAGGAAGTAGGAAACTGCAACTACCACCAACATAGGAGCTTTGCTCATTTCCATATCCAATATCATTAAAATTCGATACAGAAAGGGCATCACTCTCATTGCAATTCCTGAATGGACTTACTTTTTCCCCATCAGAAGCCAACTCTATTGTCACATCTGAACCCCTTCTATCTAAAGAATCTCTCCCTGCTTGTGTGCAAAAGGGGTGGGTTGGGGACTCAGCATTCTCAAAATTGGAATCCTCTAAAGACAAAAGGGATGAGTCGTCACCATTCTTTGAAACCTTGTTCAAATATTTAGCTAAGCACCCAGCTCCAGCAACGGCTGCAACAACCAACAAATCCATTTTGTCTCTTTAACACACACACACATATCCACTACCCAAACCCCACAAAACAAATAATCTTCTTTATATGCATTATCAGCAACACACATGAAAGAGAGAAACTTTCCATCAATTTAGAGAAATTGGCGGAAACCACTATCCCTGATTCACTAACTAGACACATATTCGTCTCCCAACTCTCATTATCAATGAAGAAACCTACCTAGCATCCAATTCCAATGGCAGAGATGAAGAGGAGCAGCAACAAAAGGGACCCGTTTGTGACGAAACAGAAAAGAATGGAAATTGACGATGACAGTAAGAAAGTAGATTAGTTGGGTGCAAAAGCAAATTTTGGAAGTGATTAAGGCCTCACTGGCTGTTGGGTGCTGATACCAAAATCCATGTCTATGACTACGACACACAACCAAAGCTACCAAACCAAACAACCCTCAACCTTGCAGCTTTCGTACGACCAGTAATAATACTTACTAATTTTAAAGGAATAATAATTGAAAGAAAAAATGAATATGCACTTCAAATTGTCATTGAATCACACATTCACACACTAATTGATAGATAGTAACTAGTAAGTTAGTTAATATTTTTACATAAAAAATTTTAGCTAATTTTTACAATATTAACAATTATTTATAATTAAATAATAAAAAAATATTTTAAAAGTGACGTATTAATAATAATTTTTGATTAAATAATAACGAATTTGTTTATTTAAGTATATTTATAAACATTTTTTTATTTTTTATGTGTTTTAAAAAAATATTTTTTATTTTTTAAAAAATTTAAACAAACTTATAAGTTGATATTTTTTGTTTTAATTCTATAATTTATAAAGAAGAAAAAACTTTAATTAATCTTGAGTTAAAAGATAAATAAAATCTAATTAATAATTATTTTTTATTAAAAATCAAACTCAATTACTATCCGAATTACTTAATTTTAATTTCAATATATTAATTAATTATATTTAATAACTTGATTTATAAGTTGATATTAAGTAGTTAAAGTAAAACATTTTTTATTAAAAATGTATTTATTATGTTTTTATATTCTTAATATAATGAAAATTTATAATCTTCTTTTATTTTCATTATTTAAAACCAATTCTAAAAATATATATTAATAACCTTTTTTTTTTCCTGCCATTGAATTGTCATTAAAAAATTGAAGAGATAATGCCAAGCCTTTTTGGCAATATAGAAAAAGTCTGCTGGCGCAATGGGACGTCTTGTCTAATGTTTATTTCTTTGGTATAATCACTGTTTCACAAGAAGATTCAAGGACGATAAATAAAAAATTATTATTGTCATTCAATAAATCCAACTATACTGCAACTATCTAATAATCCTTCAACAAATTTATCAAGGGTGTGTATTTAATTCAAAGATAATCATAAATTGTGTCTCGTTATAATTTTAAAAAATTGTCTTATTTTATTTATTTTATAAATAAATATGCTAAAAATTTTAAGGAAAAGTTGTTTTTGAAAAAACTGTGTGCATAAAATTAATATTTTAAATATAAAATAATTAGAAATACTTGAATCATTTTTTTAAGCATAAATATGAATATATCTTTAAAACTGCTATAAACCTTTATTCAAAATTAGTTTTTCTTAGAAAATAAAAGAAGTTATTATTACTAAAATAAATTTTATTCAAAGCAAATTTAGTTTTAAATAAGTAGTACTATACAATTTTATTTTTATTAATGAAAATACATTTTTTTCTAGTGACCAAACAAGTTGTAACATTTTATAGTCTTTTTAATATTTATTGTTTCCTCTAACTCGTGTGATATAATTAATGTTATCATACTTGATTTGAACTTATCGGTTCATTAATTGGCTCGGAAATCAAACACCTTATCGATTTGAGTAAACTATTGTAAAGATCACTGCATGAATTTTAATGAAGAAGTTCATCTTATTTATAAATATGATAAGTCAACCAAAATTTTCCCACACCAAAAGCAAGTAGAGGCACAAAATATGTTGATAGTAGCAAATTTTGGTAAAATACTCATTTTAATATTCAATTGTGGTTACTCTATTTATATGGTTTCTCTTGTCCGAAATTATTTAACCACTATAGTTAAATATTAAATTCACTC
>CM023947.1:28370861-28396091 GCA_013407115.1 Glycine latifolia | reverse complement strand
TATATATATATATATATATATATATATATATATATATATATATATATATGTTGTTTCTTATCAAGAAAATGTGTCTCATTAGATATTTTATACTTCAAATTTTATGCTCAATAACAAATAAAGTAGAAAGTGATAAGCGAGGGGGGATGATCTATTCACTTTATCAAAGATGGAAAAAATTGATAGTATTTTAAGTAAGGGTAGTAAAAGAATAAAAAAACACTTTATTCACTCTATTTATTATCCAAATGATAAAACAAAAATATTGATCCATTTTTTATAAAATATTTTAACAATCAAATAGAACTTTTAAGCCTTTGTGTTTCAACCAAATTGCTCCACATTCCACACACCAAAAACACACTGCAAAGCCAGTGTCTTCAACACACTGCCTGCCACTAGAATCAAAGTATGAAACCTTGCAAGAAAGTAAGTCAGAGGCCTAAAAAAACCCCATCAAGGCCCAAGAACTCCCTCATTGGGAGTCATATTTGGTTATGGGCATTTGCTTCCTACACCAGCCACTTTTTCAATACACCCAACACTTTTTATTTAATACCAAAAGTATCCTTCATGCTTATTTGTTCTTGGTGTTTTGTGTTTTTGTTCATTTGGCTTCAACGTCTTCATCTTTGGCTTTTTCTTCATCTTTGTGCTCTTCCTTTTTGCTTGTTGTTAGTTTTTTGTCTGGCATTGGTATTTTTTTATTGGCGAAGGTCGTTTTGAGTGGTGATTTTTCATTCATTTGACGTTTGGCTTCGTCAGAGAAGGTAATATGCTTTAAATTTGGTTAACAATCATTAGTGTTATTCATATGGATTAGGTAATCCGTATGGATCATACGGATCCGTATGGATCATACGGATCCGTATGGATGATACAGATTGTGAATTTGTATGCTCCATACGGATTAGGTAATCGGTAAGAAGTACACAGATTTACCATCTGTGTGCTTCATATGGATTAATTAATATGCATGAAACATACGGATTAGGCCTAATTAGTATGCTTCAGACGTAATTTAAGGTTTAAATTTATTTTAAAATGAAATGGCAAATGAAATTTTTATATTGATACAAATTTTAATGTGGATATGGTTTGTGATTATTGTTAACACTTTAATGTTGTTACTGAATATTTTTTTGAATGGTTTGTTAAAATGGGCAACGATGAGTGGATGTATAATACTATTATGTCTAAAGAAATGAATATGAATGAAGACAATTGAGAGAAATGTGCTTCATTTGAAAATCTGAATTGTTCAGTTGATTGTTATGATGCCTCCAAAGAGTGTGCATCCTACAAGATGAAACAAATAGGCTCTGGCTGCTACAATCCAATGCCTTGTCTCAAACCTCACATGGTATATGTCTCGCAGCCAAGAAAGTTGTACATATGTCCTGTGGCATTGCTCGGTCTCAGCTCGTGCTTCTTGTGCAGTCACTTCAAGCAAATCAACAAACAACTACACCGCCTCTGTTACATCTATTGGAACATAACTTTGGAAGGCGCCAATAATTAGTATATGCAACAGCGATGCCACATCATCCAAGGTGATGGTCAGCTCCCCTATAGCCAGATGGAAACAACTGGTTTTTGAATGCCACCTCTCCACAAAAGTAGACAACAGTCCTCTATCTCCTCTTTCCATTGAGTACATAATCAAAGGGCTTAGGCCGGTCGCAACAACTAAGCCTTCAATTTCAGGTGTTGGCTTTCCAAATTTTAGCACTTTTCTTCTGTGAGATGTCAATTTCAACTCAGTATGTTCCTACAAAAAATTACTTTGAATTAAAAACATTAAAATAAATAAAAAAAATATATAATTTTGTTATCTAATTAAAGACATTACTACCTCTTTTGCCCACACTCTAGCAATCACATGATCAGCATACTCTGTCAACACTAATGTATCTTCCGCCCCGCCTGAAAAATCCGATAAATTAGTCCCTCCATCCTCCATAACTTGGATGTGATACTCTTCACAAGCATCGTCAGTAGGAGCATCCTCAAGAACACCAGCACCTGTCCATTGTCTTTGTGCGGATGTTGTTGACCTTCGACGTTCACGAGCATCCTCAGGAATTGATGTATCTCTACCTAAGGCTCTATCAACAACTCTGCCTAAAGTCCGATGCAAGCCTCTTGTTTTAACCATAATCTACAAATTTAAGAAACACTTTGTCTAAGACTTCAAAGCACATACGTAATAAATTTTTTTCTTAAGCCTCTATCATTAACAAAACCGAGAAATAGTTCAACATCAAATAAAAAAATTACAAATTAATTTAACCATTCACTTTAATAAATACATAATGGGTGACAACCCATCCATTAATACATGACTAACAAAACCTGAACAATTATACACTACAAATACTTTCTCTTAACCCTAAACACATCAATGAAAGGCTAAAGTTTTAGTAACAATAATAGAGAGTTGCATTCATAATATGAATGTTATACTTTTTAATAAATTTATTATCTTAATTTTTTAGTCATTAACAAAATTGTATCAACATATCAATATATTCACTTACAAATTATGTAATTATAACGAATTCAAGGTAAAAAAAATTAAATAAAACATACCAATATATATGTTAATTAAATAGCTTATATTAAAATATTAATTTAAAAAAAAACATATACGGATTGCACAATCCTTATAAGCCTTACAGATTGGTCAATCCGTATAACTCTTACAAATTTGTAAATCCGTTTCACACAAAAAATCAAACACAAACTAATTGGGAAGTCACCGGCGACGCAACGAAACACTGCCAACTGAGACAAATGAAGATGACGGACAAGACAACATCAACTGGAGCAAATTGTGCTAGCTAGAACAAAGGCGAAATGAAAAAGGTACAACAAGAATGAAGACGAATGGTGCACCACAAAGGAAAAAAGGAAATTGGTGCGGCAAGAAGAAGAAGAACAATACTTCCAATTTCTATTTATTTAACCTTCGCAATAGGAGTATTTTTGAAATTCCACTGCAAAATGTTGAGTATATTGGAGGGGTATTTTTTAAATTCTATTGCAGAATGTTAAGTATATTGTAAAAGTGACTGGTATAGAAAACAAATACCTCGACTATGACATTGTATTATGCAACCAAAAAAAAAAAAAACATCACATGGTTATCAATGCCAATCCTTGAACACACGTTTGTATGGTTTTATACAACGACCATAATACGTGCATTTTTATGCAGCAAAACTGATGCCTAATAAACGTGCCTTTTCATTTACATTTTTTTATGTCCCTAATAAACGTGCTTTAAAAATTACATATAAGTTTTCTAGCTATGTTACATTCTTGTATAACTAAGTCTTTTTAATTATTCTAATACTTTTAATATACAAATCATACAATATTTTCATCATCTAATAATTAAGAAAATAATAAGATGTGCTAAGAAGATATAATGTTATTAAATGTTTTTAACAGAAGATACTGAGTTTGGGGAAGTAAAATAAATACGGAAGCTAATAACTAACACACACACATATATATATATAGATAAATTAGATGTGGGTTGATTCTTTTAGAACTCAACTAATTTTTTTTAATCCAAAAACAAAATAGCAGTATATTGATTGGAAAATTTTAATTTTATTATTATATTAAAAATTATTTATTGTTTATTAGCATGCTTTTTAATTCTTTTCTCACTTATTACTCTCTTATCTCTTATGAGAATATAAGTAAGAAAATAGTAATTAACATTATCCTGAAAATTTAGAATGATGGATAAAATAGAAATAAAAATTTGACATTAATTTAAAATAAAATAAATAAAATGATAAATTAACATAAACTTAATCTCATAATATTTTGTTTATTTTTATAACTATTACATATCTCTATTAATTTAAATCTAAAATATTTGTTTTTCATTTCCCTTTCTTCTTAAATTCCACTTCCAAACATATCCTAAAGATATTTTAATAGATAAAACATTTTTTCATAATAATTAATGGACTTAATAAACAGATAATTAAAAATAGAGTTTAATAATTTAGTTATGAAAAAATATTAATTAATATTTGTCGTTTTTATTTTAAAAGGACACAGATAATTAACTATTTTCAGATTAGTTTCTGTATACTTTAATTATTTTATCGATTTAGTTTCAAAAATAAAAAAGGTATAAAGTCATTACTTGTAGCATGATTAGTTAAGATAACTAAGATTAAACCTATGATCATTTACATATACTCGTCCATCTCGGTTGTCTGTTGTCTTTGCTCATAGAATTCCCCTCGTATATTGTCTGGGAAACTAAAATATAAAACTAGTTGTCAAGAAAGTGCTTCAAGGTCAAGGCACATATTAAAGTCAGAGAACGCTGTCGATATTTTTTGGGTTTTATAATAGTCATGCCTTATTTTACAGGTAATTTTTTTTATTTATATAATTATGTTATTGGTAAGAATTATCCATCGCCACAGCCGATACTCCTTTAAGTATTCCTAAAAAATAAATAAGTTCATACGCTACTAGAATTAGATTATTAACGAAGATTTTGGATAATTTGTATAATATCTTTAAGTTTAAACTATACACCGTGCACACTAAAAAACATACATGATCGCGTTACAATGCACCTTCGCGAATTATATCCTCTGTCTCTTTTCTTTGTTTGAAAAGTTGTGTTGAGGCACATGCGGTGTTGAGAGTTAGGAAACATACTTAAAAAATAAGTTATGGCAGTTAAATAGTCACAGGAGGCGGCTCCAATTTTGATCTTCCAAACACGATTTAAACTGGGAGGGCATATTCCAAATTGTCCAAATATAAGTTTAAATTTCATACTAAAAAATGTAAGAGTTATAACTATTTATTTTATCAAAAGAAGGATTATATATTGAAAGTGTAAATAATTTTATATCGTTTTTCAATCACAATTTATTATATATACATAAATTTATTTATGATAATTATTTTAAAAATCATATTAATAATAATTTGTGATTGACTGATGGTGTAAAAATATTGTACAACACAATCATTAAACTTATTTTTTTATTAAAAAAGTTTATGTGAGTTAAATTACTTAAATTTATTAAAATTAAGATAAATTTCAAGACTCAAAAATTACTTAATTATAAATTATTAATTAACAAGTTCATAATGAATATCAAACCTCACATCTTGTAACATATGGGTTCATTTCTTATTAACAGAATCAAATTTTGTTAAGTTAAGAGTTATATTCAAATAATAATTAATTCTATAATATGAGATAAAATCACACAAGATTTTATTACACTACTTGTTTTATTAATTACTAAAATTTTAGACTAATTATTATTTAACAATTATCACTTCAAAATATTTATAGAAAAAACCACTATATCATGTTTGATAAATGGTAGCACTTAATTTTAGGAAAATAATAACTTTCTTACTGTATATAATTCTTTAAGAAATTTGACAAAAAAGTATTTTTTTATAAATAAAAAAAATGGACATTTAGTTGTTATAGTTAGTTTTGTTGATATATAGACTTTGTCAAATTATAATTGAATGATGTGTCATACACTATAGTTTGATTAGTATGAGAATTTGTTTGTTAGAATGACACATTATATTACTAGGATAGACATATAATGTCTGTGCTTACAACTAAGACTATACTAATGAGAATAAGTCTAGTGATTAATTATTATTATTTTTTAAAATATAATTTTTCTTCGTAACACAACAATAAAATAATAATTAATACGAACCAAATAGGTATATAATGAAAAATAAAATTTCTCGAGTTATATCTATTTACAATTTTGAGATGAAAAAACTATAAATATATAGATAAATAAAATGAACACAGCAATAATCATTAAAAATTGAATAAATATAATGTATAAAAATTAAAATGATATCATATTCTCTTAATGTTTTTATCTACAATCTTAATATTCTATAAATTATCTACTTCATTTAAAGGCTCAAATATGATTTTTTTTCCTTGTAATTTAGCATTATCTTCGTCCTTATAATTTATTTATTTTAATTCTTAAAAAATGAAATTATTTTATTTTTTGTCTTTAAAATATTTTTAAAAATATTTTTTCACTGTTTAAAGGATTTTTTGTACTGTTCAAAGCATTTTAAAAACGAAAAATAAAATAAATATATTTTAAAAAGACTAAAATGAATTTTTTTTATAAAAACAAAAATATAGAAAACACTAAATTGTATTGAAGAAAAAAGTATTTGAGCCTATTTCAATTTTTCTTAAAAACTTTTGTTGTTTTAGAAGAAATTTAGGATCTGGTCAATTTTTTATCACTCGTATCCTACTTAATTATTATACGTGTCTTCTATCATATTTATCTTTTATTAACACTTCTATTCCTTTCTCTTTACTACCACTAATTAATTAATGTAAGTATTTTTTGTTAAGATATGATGACATTTTACATTAATTAAATGTTTCTTAAATTAAGGACACTAACCTTAAATAATACTCCTTTAAAAAACCCTCAAATAATAGTAATAATTTGAATTAATTCGATCAGATAAGAAGATTTGTTAAAAATAGTTAATACTTAATATACAGTTTTTATATATAAAAAAAATGACTAATATAACTTTTAAAGATACTATAAAAAACCTTAATACGAAGTAATTTGAAACTATGGGCAGACTTTGGAAAATAATATTTAACGTTTCATAAAAAAAATTAAGTGAAAAGCTTCTAGAATGTGACTTATCAAAAGAAATAAAGGATTAATATTAAATTCAAAATTGAATGTATTTAAAATCTTAAAAATCTAAAATACATTTAATTTCTTTTTTATATTATGAGTTGACAATTGACTTGAACCTATTTACCTTTTTAACCTGGATTTTTTTTTTTTTTTTTGTGTTGAACAAGATCATTAACCAGCTAATCCATTTTGATTCATCCCGCTTAACTTGTCAAGAAAATGAAATAAGACAAATCAACCTGTCAACTTTTTTTTTTTAATTTAGAAAACAATCAATGTTAATCTGTTTATTTTGACTTTGTACAGTTGATTTAACATATTAGAACTATCATTTAAACTACTATTTTATTTATTTTGTCTTTGTAGACAGTGAACCACTATTTAATTGGTGAAGAAATATTTCTAAATGCCAGTAATGTAATATTTTATGATTTTTTACTAGTCTCATAATTTTATTAGAAATGCTTTTTGTACGTATGTATTTTTAATTTTAGTTTTTCATAATTTTTTCTTTTTATTATTATTTTTTAATAGTTTGGCTAACTCACCTCTTTGTTGGAGAAGGGGGTTAACCTACTAACCCACCACCCATTAAACAAACAAGTTAGGATTTTTACATATTTTACTTTTATGGGTCAACTGACTTTGGCTCATTTTTTGTGTGTAATTAGGCTGTTTGACCCATTTTATCATTATAGTTCATTTAATAAATTTATTCGAAGATATTTAAAAAAAAAATTATAATATTCTTTACCTTTTTATATTATTATTATAAAAAGAACAGGATGGAGTAATACTTATTTTTTTACGCTTGCTTATATGTGTATTTTTGTTTCCTTATCACATATCTCATTATATTTTTAAGACATATTTAGAAATTTTTTTTTAATATTATAAGTTTTTAATATATATTTCAATCATTTTTTTTAAAATCTCATGGGAGTAAATAAATGAAATCTAAATTCAAAAGTATAAAAAAGAAGTACCAAAGACACGTCATTTTTCCTTTCACAATTTTTTTATATTCAAAGATGGCCGAAGCCACCGTTCCTTTCACTTTCACAATTAATCATTGTTCTATTATTCTCTTGCTTACGTTGTAATACTATGAGCTGTTCTTGACACATATATCAGCTAGAAATGGAAACATTATTCACTTTTTCTTTTTTCCCTCCGAACTTCAACCAACACACATACACATAAGCACCCAATATATCACAGCCTTTTCATTGCGTGGATTTGTTTTCGATCTTCACCTGCTCTTACTTAATCTCCATCCTCTCCCAATCTGGCAAATTCTCCACAAAACTTCCATTTTCTTAACTAAAATTTCTATAACTTAGTCCACACACTCCTACCAAACCAAACACATGATCTATTATTCTTTTGATATTAACTTGTCTTTTTTCTATTCAATTCCCTTATTCAACCACTCAATTCCAAAGAAAATTTCCACACTCATACACATGAAAAGAGAGAAGCTGAAAAAATAGAGGCAAGAAAATGGCCACTTTCTTGTATGTTGAAAAACAATATAAACAAATCCATCCAGCAACTCTTAGCTAACTGCTTCTAGCTAGCTCCTTCGGTTGGTCAAAGTTGAATAATGCAATTACTATTCAAGCAACTTTGTGCTCCTCATCAAGAAAACTACTCACCTTCTTTCCCTGAAAGAAATTTTATTAATTCCACCACTATGCATTACACTCCACATTTTCTTTAGAATATGTTGGAAACAAAACCTTCATTTTCCATGACAACTTAATCAAAGCCTCAATTCTCTTCACAACCCATCAATGGATGGACTTGTAAAGTCCCAAGCTCCTCATGAACGTTCCCTCATTGCTCTCTTCAAATCATCTCCTTCTTCTTCTTCGTCTTCTTCTTCTTCTTCTTCTTGGACCTCTGAAGTAGTCCTTCAGACAGAGTCCAAGTTTCGGCGCGAATGTGGGCCTAACGATGTAGCAGACTTGAGATCGGAACAAACACTTTCTCACATAACAGAAAATGAAGCAATTCAAGGCGTGGGGTTCATCAATGGCATTGTTGGTCACATCGGAATTGAGTGGAAGGATTTGGAGAAACGGTTCGACCAAGTGGCACGAACCGGAAGTGGCGCCGAACCGGTTGTGACATGCTCGGAATTTGGCTTCTGCATTGGTGAGAATAGCAAATTAAAGTCAACAGTACTTTATCACTTTGTTTCACGACCACAAATACAATAATTCACAATGCATTAATGCATGATGCTCATTGACACTTTGAGAAGTCCTTTTCGGTGTCTCTTGTGTTTATCATCTGGCACCGGTCAATTAACACGAGAATAATAGCAAGCAGAGCAGTTAGCCACCTTAGCCATGTTCTTCGGATACGCTGTAGTGCCGTAATATAAGACAACTTGTTTCATTTTTTTAATTATTCTTCTTCCTACTTTTATTTATTTCAATGATCAATGTTCAACACTTTATTTCTCCTTTTTAATTAATTCTCCGTTAGTTTAATATCCTTTTTAATAATATCAAAAACCAAATGCGTTATCTACACCTACCTGTTCTTAGTTTATTCTGATCTTATTATGCCAATTACTGTTTAGTTTTTCACTTTCAATTATGTCCTATTTTATATAGGGATGCAGTCATCACCAGAGTTTGCCAACGAATTACTCAGAGCACTGAGACGCGGCAAGGGTTGGAAATCTAATATCACCAAAACTGATTTGTACCATCTTTGGTTTCGGATGAAGGATAATTCTTTTAACTCAAGAATGCGAATATTCTTTGACATGTAAAAAAACAAAAAACTTTGTTAAACTCTTATGCACAATTCTGAAATCAATCAGTAATTTTTCCTTCACTTTACATTAGGTGTAACAGAAACAAGGATGGAAGAGTTACCGAGACAGATATAAAGCAGGTTATTATTTACTTAATGACTTTTAATCTATAGAGGAAGTAATTAACTTTACTAGGAGGCTGCTAAAATTTTTGCATGTGTTAATTGTCTTCTTCCGCATGTTGGTGTTGATTTTGGTCCTTCTGAAGACAAACTCTTTAATTAATTATTGGTGGTGTGTATATTACAAACCATCAATTATAATTGGCATACTTCTGTATGCAAGTGCTTGTAGTGATTTATGATTATTTTTGTACCTTACACAGACAATTTTATTAACCGCTTCTACAAATAAGTTATCCGTGACACATGATGAAGCAGAGGACTATGCTTCTTTGATCATGGAATCTCTCGACAAGAAAAACAAAGGCTACATTGAGGTACCAATCAAGTCTCTTCAACCCGCCAATCCCATTACCAAATTAATGACCCTATTCCTATTCCATATTTTATTTTTATTAAACTAAATAGAAAGATTCGTCGGCATATGTAGATATCTCAAATGGGGTCTCTATTCAAGGCAACAACAAATCTATCAAATTCAAAGGCACACTTTCCAATGAAAAAAAGTACCAACAGGAGGTAGCAGCACACAGAATGTTCATAACACTAGCGGTGACTTTTGTGAAGAACAAGAAGAACCAATGTCAAGCACCGAAGTGTTGTTCAGAACTTATTGGAGACGTGCTTGGATTGTTCTGGTTTGGTTGCTTGCATGTTTGGGGTTGTTTGTGTGGAAATTTGTTCAGTACCGCCACAGATCAGGGTTTGAAGTCATGGGGTATTGTCTTCCCACGGCTAAAGGTGCAGCTGAGACCTTAAAACTCAACATGGCTCTTGTTCTTCTTCCTGTATGTAGAAACACAATCACGTGGCTCCGCAAGCACCGTCCGATCAACTCTGTTATTCCATTCAATGACAACATTAACTTCCACAAGGTTGGTTCTCTAATTTTCCCCCCTCATTTTCATGTAAGTTGTTTGTATTTCTGTAGTCATAAGGTAATTGTGAGAATTTTACTTGTTAAACTTTCTTTGAATTTTGGATTTGGGATAACTCATCTCCAAAATGTTTCTCCCTATTGATATTATCATAGTTCAATCCTAAGATGAACACCCTAATAATGGGTGGCCGATAATTTCAATTCAACAACAATAAGATATAGAGTCTCGTATCATCAATTTAGACACAACTCAATATAAAAAATTAGATCAAGAGGTGAAAGTTGCCACTCTCTTACCTAAATTATTTTGATGATATCATATCACTGTTGAGAGATCAACATCAGTGAATATTATTATGTCAATGATTATATAAGATCAAATTCACTAAATGTTACAATAAAATATATTTATTGTTACATAGATGCATGCATATGACCACCAACTCCTTTTGATTTATCCTAAACAAATTTTGTATTCAAGTATTGTGAATCAAAGCAAAAAGAAGCATGTGCATGACTTTTCTGCATTCGTCCTAATTAAGTCTACGAAGATATCAAAGTTATGATAAAGACTCCGATTTTCCTTCTTCAATACATATATCAAAGCACATTATACTAAGGAACCTAACTCACTTGGTTGAATATCAAGAGTTGTTCTAAACCTCCTTGTTATGTTGAATTTCTATGAATAAAAAAAACACTTTGTAACATTAATATGAATTATGATGCGGAGAAACATAGATGTTTGATATTTAGTTTGTGATGTTCACAGCTTATTGCAGGAGGAATAGTGGTGGGTGTGATACTGCACGGTGGGACGCACCTTGCGTGTGATTTCCCAAGAATCAGTGAGTCAGACAAATCAATATTCCGACAAACAATTGCCTCGGGATTTGGGTACCACCGGCCAACGTACGCGCAAATTTTGGCGACGACGGAGGTGGCGAGTGGGATAGGCATGGTGGTGCTAATGGGCATTGCATTTGCACTGGCAACCAAGTGGCCACGGCGTCGGTCACCGGTGCTGCCGGTGTCCCTCCGTCTTGTCACTGGTTACAACACCTTTTGGTACTCTCACCATTTGTTTGTCCTTGTCTATGCCCTGCTCATTATTCACTCCATGTTCTTGTTCCTAACCGACAAGTTGATGGAGAAAACGGTAACCCCATTTTTATGACTCTTTCCATCCTTATTCTATGTATTATTACTATTTACTTTCTCGTGATTTTTGGCGTAATTTGTGCGCTTTACATTTGTTACAGTATTTTTTTATTAATAAATATCAATTATTAATTTATTAACTTTTTTAATAAAAGAATTAAATTCATGATTTTTTTTTCTTAATCACTCAATTAATTTTATATCTTTCGATATGTAATAGGACTGGTTTATGAAACTCTATTATCAAATTTTAGATGGTGCAATGCGTTTTTTTATAATCTAAAATCTATGCATGCATTGCCAGGTGTTTTATTGGGAAGACCAAGAGAGCCACGTATCTCTTTCTAACATGTATTATGTGTAACCTTTTTTTTTTCCTCTCTTGTTTTACCCAAAGAGAATAATAATCAAAAAGTGGCAATGAGAATGTGTCTGATTGAATTATTACCTCTTCTGAATTATTTAAAGTCCTTCCCACTAGTTTATTCCTGGTTGCTCATCATTGTGATTAAGATGGTAGCAAAAGTTGCTCTAAAGCTCTTTAATTTAAAAAATTATAGAACAACTTTGGTGTAGAATTTGAATTTAGATTTATTTTTCCATGTGCAGACATGGATGTACATTGCTTTTCCAGTTTTATTGTACGCTGGAGAGAGGATCTTTCGAACCATTAGATCTGTATCTTACCAAGTTGATATTTTGAAGGTAATTTATCAGCTTTCCTGTATTTGTATAATCTATGGGTTTAAAGTTTCAGTTGATAAATTTTATGGTACAGCTCAACATATTAAATTTACCGATTTTTGTATTATTTTTGTCAAGGATAATTATTGTCTTATTCTCTTTTTTTTTTTTGTATTATTTTTCATGTAGGCAAGTCTATATCCAGGAAAAGTATTGTACCTCAAAATGCAAAAACCAGAAGGTTTTAAGTTCCATAGTGGCATGTATATATTCATTCAGTGCCCCCAAATTTCGCCCTTTGAATGGTACTTCTATTTCTTTCACGTGACAATTTCATTCAAGATTCAACATTGTGCCATTTTTATTTAATATTAAATCAGTTCATTATTCCAGTTTTTATGCTGTCAGGTTGGTCAATCAAATATTGATATTTTATTTGAGTTTCTTTTGTCTAAATTTTCAGGCATCCATTTTCCTTGACTTCAGGGCCACAAGATGACTACCTCAGTGTGCACATTAGAACACTCGGAGACTGGAGCTACCAAATATATGATCTATTCCAAGAGGTGAAAATAGCAAAAGATTTTCAGTACAGAGTTATGCGTCTTAAATTCTTTGGTCTCAAAATTGTTCCGCAATCTGCAGGCAGTGTTATCACGATCACAAGGGTGTCCAAAACTGTACATAGATGGCCCTTATGGTTCTGCTGCTCAAGACCATGTAAAGTATGACATTCTAGTACTAATTGGTCTTGGCATAGGAGCCACACCTTTCATTAGCATCCTTAAAGATGTAGTTAAAGGTGTCCAGACAACGCAAAATGATCATGTAAGTTTTTTAATTGTCTTTATTTATTTGAGTATTTTCTTAGTAAGATAATGTTCTCACTAAAATTCAATGGCTCTGCTACTGTTGCTTTAAAAAAATGCCACATTTGGGCATTTGAAATAGAGTGGTCTCAGACAATGCAGCTTAACAAAAGGTCCATTAAAAGCATATCTTTATTGGGTTACAAGAGAGCCAAACTCTTTTGACTGGTTTAGAGATGTCATGAAGGAAATCTCAAATTCAACCAAGAAGCAGGTATGCCTAACTACTATTTGTTTTGATCATGACATTTGCATTATGCTCACGGCAAAAACTATGCCACCATAACTTATCTTTGATGCAATTTAAGATCTTCAAGCATTTTCTTACTGATCTAGTTTTCTGATAATCTCTTAAGTCGGTTGTGGAGATGCACAATTTCCTGACAAGTGTACATCCAGAAGGAGATATTCGTTCAGCTTTGCTAAGTGTTATTCAGGCCTTGCATCTTGCCAAGAATGGCACTGACATAGTTTCCAGGACTCCAGTAAGTACATTTTCTCCAAGTTTTGGTCAATATATAAATTACAAGCAAACTTTAAACTTACAGGAGTAGTGTTAAAGAAAATCACACAAAATAGTTTAGGTACATCAACATGTTAGAATATGTTAATGTCTTGTTGCTACATATCAAGTTTGGCATAACAAAACAACATTTTTCAAATTGTCATTTCAAACCATGTAGTGATTAATTACTCCAACTTAAAGTCTTGGAAGAATCTTGACAAAGACACACCAGCCAATTTATTTTATTTTAGTTTTAAAAAATGCATAATTTGTTTCAGATACACACCTATTGATATTTCTTGATTAAAAGATACTTATCTATCGAAAATTTCAGATACACACACATTTTGCTCGACCAAATTGGTTCAACATATTTTCTAGATTGGCTCGCAAGCATGGAGGAGCTAAGATTGGTGAGAAAAATATCCCTCGTAATTCAGGATTTCTTTCTCTGAAAATCCTTATCTCCCTATATGTATATAAGAAAACAGGCTAAATGGTTTTCATAACTATGAATGTCGGTTTTCTCGTACAGGGGTTTTCTATTGTGGACCATCTAAATTAGCAAGAGAATTGAAGAAGTTGTGCACCAAATTTTCCACCAAAACCACAACTAGATTTGTTTTCCACAAGGAAAATTACTAAACTTGTTTCTGAAGGAACATATCTGTTGAAGCAATTCCTTAATTAGGAAAGCAGTTCAGAATCTTGGACAGTTTCCTTTTATTTTGCCAGAGAATCTGTAAATATACTTGCTACTCTGGTGTCTCCAACATACCAATTTCGAAGAGGGTTCGGCAATTGAAAAATGAAAGAAAATACGTCAGTCTTCATTGTTCGTTGCAAATTGAGTATCTATCCATGCTATTTCGGTATTTCCTATACACCTCAAGTAGCAAATCACACTTTTAGGAGAAGTATAAACAATGAATAAATTTTACATAAGTACGGGTGACTATTCTATTACAAACATACTGTAATTATCTGGTATTTACTTTAAATATTAATCTAGGTCCATTTCTTTTTACTACAATTGTTGTATTACAATTCTCTCATATCAAGGCAGCAAACTTTATACACTGAGCTAAAGAACAAATCTTGTACAATTTAAAAGGGTATCCGTATAACCGTATAACATGTCAATAAACTGTGGATTTTGAATCTACTATTAGATAAAGAACAGATCTTGCACAATTTAAATGGTTACCTGCATAACATGTCAATAAACTGGATGTTGAATCTGCATTTAGCTAGTAACTAGCGACTAATAATACAATCAACCATCAAACAGACTAATTTCTCAATCAGCGCGATCCTTAAGAAAAACAATTGTATCACTAAATAGAAGGAAACAACAAATTTTCAACAGGATTGGATGAAAAGAAAACTCAGGCTTGTGGTTCCATATTTCCATTCATAGAAACGAAAGCTGCCATTAGATATAGAAATGAAAGCCGCCAGAGAAAAACAATCATCTCAACCTCAAAATGCATCATTCCAGAAATATTCAATCTCCAGAAAATGAAAGGAGGAGTTAAAACTAAATAAATATATATAATTACACTTAATAAAAATATGATCTTTTTTTCTTATATAAAAAAAATTATAATCTGTACAAATATTTTTTTAAAAGAAAAATTGAGGGATGGGTTGGACATATTATCATTAGTACCCCTCTCTAGATTCATCCCTGCATAGGATGGGAACAAAGAAAAAGTTAAAAATCGAACATTCTTTTATTTGCTATGCTATACTCGTTTTCTTACTGTGTTGTTGCCTTTGCTAAAATTCGATTGCTCATCTGACTGACGAAATCATTAATGTGGCGCTTTAAATC
Organism: Glycine latifolia; assembly: GCA_013407115.1. Taxonomy (NCBI): domain Eukaryota; kingdom Viridiplantae; phylum Streptophyta; class Magnoliopsida; order Fabales; family Fabaceae; genus Glycine; species Glycine latifolia. The sequence continues at coordinate 28,380,475 of CM023947.1, read as the reverse complement.
TTGTACACCATTTTATCATAAGTTCTTCAACGCTAGCATCCATGCGGGTACCGACACCACCCCACACAAGCATGTGCCCAACATCCCCAACCGATGACCCCGTAACCTCGTACACAACTTTAAACCCAAGTCTAGTGTAGAACCGAACCAACTGTAAATAAAAAAATAAAAAAAAAAAACGAATTTAGTTAAGTCTTCTAGTCCCATGACCATGACAAACAATGAAATAGGAGATAATTATAAATTAAAATAAAGTCTATGTGGCAGCCCAAAGATAAATAAAAAGGTGTGAAGTTTTGGATAAGGTTGGTGAGAAGAGAACCTTGGAATGGTAAAGATCCGAATCATTGATGGCCAATAGCTGCGCTGTTTTGCATCCGCAATCATAACCGTGTCGAATTGCAACGGCTCCGATGAACAAGCCAAGGCCAAAGATTGATTTCTCCATGCCCAGTGTCTCTCTTTGTAGTTTGATTGAGTCCAAGTGAAGAACTTTGCCTCCTACCCAGAATCTTATGAACCCTTCGGCCTTTCCGAGCTCTTTGTCAGTTACAATGCTCCTTGCTGTGATTCTGAAAAAGGGTCCCAATGTTTTGAGCTCAAGGTCGAGTTTATGCGCTCTCGATGAGTCAAGAATTTCGGACATGGTTGGCATAATAACTGTTTCGTTGGTAGTAGCGTTTGCACTCGCGCGTGGGAATCTGGGTTTTTGAAGGGAGTGTGAGTTGAAGTGGGGTGAGACTGAAGTGAGAGGGTGTGAAATTGGAAAATTTGCAGGAACAGGAAGTTGAATTCTGGTCTGCAATGGTGGGTTTAAGGATAAAAATGCGTTGTGGCATAAATTCATCCCGGAGAGAGGCCAAGGGAGTGTCATGTAGCCAATGAAGAAGTCTGTTAGAGATTTTTTGTTTTGTTTTTTGTATAGAGGTTTCATTCAACTCATTTTACAGACAAGTAGACAACTGAATTGAGAAATACGAAGGGAAGACAAATAAATGTGGAGAATGTAGATGATATTTATATTTTAGGGTAAATAGTCATTTTCGTCTCTAAATGTGTATAGTACTGACAAATTTATCCCTGAAAGATGAAAATTCAAATTTTTGTCCCCGAAAGTGTAAAAAGTGTGACAAATTCATCCTTCCGTTAACTTTTGTCCTTTACAGTTAATAAAAGTGCCTACGTGACACAGAGGAACTGAAATGTCATACGATTGATTGCCAACATGGTTGCTGACTAGATTTTGGACAAAAATGTCAGTAAGTTACCATTGGACTAAAATGTCAGTAATTTTCTATTGGACCTAAATGTCACTAAGTTACCATTGGATCAAATGTCAGTTATTTTTTATTGGACCAAAATGTCAGTAATTTTTTATTGGACTAAAATGTCAATAATATATTGTTGAATGAAAATGTCAATACGTTTTTATTAGACTAATTTGTCGGACCCCAAATTTCATTTAATTTAAGGGTAAAATATAACTTAAGGATAAATATTCCCTTTTTTATGTTACAAGCATAATAATAACAATACAATAATTACTTAAAAAATAGGAAAACAAACATAAGTTAAAAGAAACATAATAATAACAACCATAATATTGATTAATAATCATAATTAGTCTGTCACAATAAAAATTATCCAAAATAAATATTATACCGATGTACTAAAATAAATATTATAACAATGTATTAATCATTACAAATTTATCAAAGCTATAATAATTAATCGCAATCTATTATAAATTAACAAACTTAACTTATACTTTATAATTTGTGATTAAATTATAATCTAAAAACTTTTTACATTATATATAGACTATATACTTATTTTAAAAAAATTATAAAAATAATTAATTTCAGTCTTAAATAATCAATCCATTACTATTTAAAAAAGATTCGTGAAAACATCAAAATCTTACAGTACTCTTACTATAAGATATTATTTAGAAGAAATATATAATCATTTTTAAAAGACATTTTACAATTTGTTTGAAGCGTTTTTTTTTATTAAATTGCTACGTACGTATATGTGTTTTTTTTTATTGATGTGTTCTATTATTTTATAATGTTCTTAAACTTTAATATATTTATATCACCTATAATAAATTAATAATTATTAATAAGAATAAGATTGATATATTAGTAATATTTTAAAAAAAATCAAGCAAACTTATGTACCTATTTTTATAGGTGTCTTATGTATCTATTTTTTTTAAAATAATTTATAGTAAATTAATAATTTCAATATAAATTATTATTTTTATGTTTTTAAATAATCTTCTTTTTCTTGAGATAGAAAATTAGGATTGATTAAATTTTTAATCTCTGTACTTTTTTAGCTTTTAATTTTTATTCCTTAATTTTTTTACAATTTTCAATCCTTTATTATTTTTTGTCATCACTTCTAGTTCTTTAAAAAAAAATTACCCACTTTAGTCTCTGTTTATTTTTATTATTTAAAATTAATCTCAAATAAAATAAAAAAGGGATTAAAAATAGATAAAATAGAAACTAATTTTGAGTAATAAAATAAACAAAGATTAAAAATGGAAAAAAAATTTAGAAGGACTAAAAATATTATCTTAAAATTTAATGAAAGACTAAAAATTATAATTTTTTTGAAGGATTAAAAATTGAAATTTATATGATGAATAAAAATTTAATTAATCATAAAAATTATATTTTGTAAATAATCTTCGTAATTTGTGACATTCGCATGACTAAGTTGCATCTTCAATTGCTTCCAACTTTTAAGTTCTTTTAAGTCAAATCAAAATATTGGTATTTGTTAAACAATATTATGGTTGTTATTATTATGTTTCTTTTAAATTATGTTTGTTTTTCTATTTTTTAAGTGATTATTATATTGTTATTATTATGCTTGTAACATAAAAAATGGAAGATTTATTCTTAAGTTATATTTTACCCTTAAATTAAATAAAATTTGGGGTCCAATAAATTAATACAATAAAAACGTATTGATATTTTATTCAACAAAAAATTAATGATATTTTGGTCCAATAAAAAATTACTGACATTTTAATCCAATGATAACTTACTGACATTTAGGTCCAATAGAAAATTATTGACATTTTAGTCCAATGGTAACTTACTGACATTTTTGTCCAAAATCTAACGGACAAAATTTAACGGAAGGATGAATTTGTCGCACTTTTTACACTTTCGAGAACAAAAATTTGAATTTTCATCTGTCAGGGACAAATTTGTCAGTGCATTACACATTCAGGACGAAAATGACTATTTATCCTTTTATTAATTTGAAAGATTAATTTGACTAATTATTACAATTTCAGAAAATAAATTGGTAAATCACTTAATTAAAATTTATCTTTAATTTTTTAAAGCAATCAATTATCCATTGTAATAATATGAAGAAAAAAAATCAAATACACCCGCCCATATTTTAACTATTATTTTTATTTCACAGACTTTCCATAATAACAAAGATTTGGAGTTTTACCAGAAGACGCAAACCCGGAAACCTAACCTTGGGCACAGGCAACCAACAATGGCGGCGTCGTCGGCGGCGGCAAAGCGATGCCACTACGAAGTCCTCGGCCTCCCCCGCGACTGCGCCCCCGACGAGATCCGCTCCGCCTACCGCCGCCTCGCCCTGCAGCGCCACCCCGACAAGCTCGTGAAATCGGGTCTCTCCCAAGAAAAAGCCACCGCGCAGTTCCAGGAACTCCAGCACGCCTACGAAGTCCTCTCCGACCCCAAGGAACGCGCCTGGTACGACTCCCACCGCTCCCAAATCCTCTTCTCCGACCCCAACACAGTCTCCAACTCCTTCGTCCCCGACCTCTTCTCTTTCTTCTCCAACACCGTCTATTCCGGCTACTCCGACACCGCAAAGGGATTCTACAAGGTCTATTCCGATGTATTCGATAACATCCACGCCAACGAGATCAATTTCGCGCGTAAATTGGGGCTTGGTGTTGATGCGGTTAGACAGGCGCCTGTTATGGGGAACTTGGACAGCCCCTACGCGCAGGTTTCCGCGTTTTATAGCTATTGGTTAGGGTTTTGTACTGTGATGGATTTTTGCTGGGTGGATGAGTACGATGTTATGGCGGGGCCGAACCGGAAGTCGCGGCGGCTTATGGAGGAAGAGAATAATAAGGCGAGGAGGAAGGCGAGGAGGGAGTATAATGATACTGTGAGGAGGTTGGGGGATTTTGTGAAGAAGAGGGATAAGAGGGTGATTGATATGAAGGTGAAGAGGAGTGTGGAGGAGGAGAGGAAGAAGGAGGAGGAGAGGGAGAGGAGGAAGAGATTGGAGAAGGAGAGGAAGGAGAGGGCTATGGCGTATGAGGAGCCCGAGTGGGCTAAGGTTGAGGAGGATGAGGAGGAGTTGGTTGAGGAGGTGGAGGAAAGGGAGAATGAGAAGGAGTTTTATTGTGTGCTGTGTAAGAAGAAGTTTAAGAGTGAGAAGCAGTGGAAGAACCATGAGCAGTCCAAGAAGCATAAGGAGAGGGTTGCCGAGTTCAGGGATTCAATTGGTGATGAGGAGGATTTGGAAGAAGAAGAAGGAAAGGAGGGATTGGAAAGTGAGGAGGATCAGGTTGGGGTAAATGATGAGACTGATAATGGGATTGGTGATTTGGAGGCAAGGATTAGGGATGGTGTTAATGTTGAAGAGGGGGGAGACTAGGAGTGGGATTGAACTGAATGATGATGATGATGATGGTGATGAGTTTTTTGATACCTCACGTGTGAAGGAAGGGGAAGAGGCTAATGTGAAGGTTAATTTTCGTGATGATGGCAATGATGATGATGATGAAAATGGTGTTCTTGAAGCAATGGTGGCTGGGCACAAGAACAGAAAACCACGTGCTTCAGCACACAAAGCCAAGGCTTCAGTAGCCCCGTCGCCAATTGAAAATGAGAATGATGAGCTTGGCTCTATGGAATATAACGACTGGAAGGGTGCAAGAAAGAAACGTGGAGCCAAGAAAGAGAAGGGTCGGAAAAATTGGGAAGAATCTCAGGGGGCTGCTTCCAGTGGGGATTATGAGAATATAAACAGTAATGGAAATGATAATTCTCATGCAGAGGAGTCTTGTTCCCAACATTTTGTGAAAAATGAGGATAATGGTATAGAGAATGAGCAGGTTGGTAGAGATGAGAAGATTTCCAATCAACCGGCTGAAAAAAAAGGTAGAGATAAGAATATTTCTCATCAACCGGCTGATAAAAAAGGAGCTGGCAAGGACACAAAAACTAAAGCAAAAGTTTCATCCAAAGGAAGAAAAGGAAAGGTAAGAACTTCTGAGTAAACCTGTTCTCCTTGACTCATGAGATATATGTAGCTGTTAATGCTGTCTTATACTATCTTGTGTTTTAGTAGTTTCCTGAACTAGAAACCCGCATTTTTCTTCCAATAGTTTTACTTTTTTAGGGTAGCATTCGGTAGATAGGTTAAATTGGGACAAAACATATGAGATCTGTCTTACGTTTAGTGCATTGTAAAAGTAAAATGAAACCTGAAGTAATGTTTAAATCGTGGTAATGCGGTATGGTATATATTAGTGGGTAGTTCACTAATGTAGTGTTTGGTTGGAGGAAAATGGAGCAGAGGAGGCTAAATTCCCTCGCTCAATTTTGGCTCCTCTGAAAATTGAGGAGACTTTGATGGTAGAGGAACTTTCACATTGATTAGAATAAATTATCTTTAATTTAATTGTTTATTTGACTATTCTAATTATATAATACTCTTTCCGTCTCAAAATAAGTGTCATCCTAGATTGTTTTATGTAGACTTAGAAAAAACTAATAAATAGATGAAAGAAAGTAGTAATTATACAAAACTGACTTTATTATCAATATTACATTGAAAAATTAAAGTGATACTTATTAGGGGAAATAGTGGAAATTGAACAATTAATATTTGAAACGTCAACATGACAGTTATTTTGGGATAGTTTTTTGTTGTTGCAAATGCTACACGGACGAAGGAAGTAATAAATTTGTTTTGAATTTAATGGCTATGCATTTACACTATCGGTGCATGACATATTTTCTCTAAACCATTTTGTTCCACTATTGGTGCATGGTATATTTTCTCTACACAACCATTTTGTTCTGAGTTCTGACCACTTGATGAGCGATACATGGAAGTATTTAGTTGGTTGAGATGACAATCCTTGCTTGTTCAGCTTTCCTATGTTTATTCTCTGTTGTAGTTTTTCTGTAGAGCTACTTCCAGTATTTGCTATGTAGGCTGTAGCTAGGATAACATTGATTATGTTTTCTGGCCGTGCCTCATTATTAAGCTGGTTTTTGTGCTCTGCAATCTGATCCAGATTTTGTTTCTTTAATAAGGTGACATCAAAGAATGTTGGCAATATTTGTGAGGCGTGTGGAGAGGAGTTTGATTCAAGGTAATTTATGCCTCTCTTGTTTATCAAATTTTATATTGTTCTAATGGTAAATCTTTTTGTTATCAGACTAAACTATTACATAACTTCGTTTGATTTGATACACAGGAATAAATTACATAAACATCTTGGCGATTCTGGGCACGCGACAATAAAAGGTCGATAAAGGAAACTACAGTTGGAATTATTCAATTCAAGCGTTCCCCCGAGTATTGTTCCAGATCCAGATATTGGCCTCTGCTCCAATTATTGAACCATTCTTTAATTCTTAAAATATATTGTTAAAATCATTTTCAAGTGATCCTTAGGCAGAAAGCATTCTGTTATTTATGCCACAGTTTAGAAAGATATGGATACAGGGTCTGCACAAATTTGACGGGCCCCTTTGTATGTCGAGATATTTTTCAATTTTTTCTCGTGTTTAAAAGAATTACTATGATGATTTAGTAATAGAGATTGAATATTCTAAACTTTATTTTTAATACTTTAAGATATTGGGTTCGATTGTTTAAATTTATTTGTTAAAAAAGGTTTATTTTTATAAATAAAACAAGCAGTTTTTAACCTTTTTTAGTATGTCTTGTTTAAATTGTTTTTGTTTTTAAAAAGCAGAAAATTATTTTTTTAAGTAAATTTTACTTGCTTCTTACAAACAACTCAGGTTTTTTAAAAAGCACTTTTTTTTTTTTATATTTAAACATGGCCCATTGGATGTGTTTGATTGGTCTAATATGCACCCATTTGTCAAGGGTGCATCGATAGCACTTGTTTGTATAATCTTCTCTTTTCAAATAAATTCAAAAAACGATTTTTTTTTGACTTAGAATTAGCTTATGTTTTAGTTAAATTTAGTTTTTTAAAGAAGTTAAAAAAATAAGTTTATCTCATTATAATTAGTTATAAGTTTCTCTCATTGTAATGTTTATGTATAAATTAAAAGTAGTTTATGGAAGATTTTATTTTATTTTATTTTTATGAGTATTTATTAAGAAGTTTATTTAAACAGTGTGATTGTAATTACTAAGGAGAGTCATTATTCTCACGCGAACAAAAATAAATACTAACCGGACTTTAGTTAACAATTCACATAAAATTAATTAAAAATGGACCTGGACAAAAAAACACTAATTGGAATTTAGTCAACCGGCTATACATGGAAAGAATCTATTACAAATGTTAATCAGTATTATTAAGGTATTAGTTAAGAAATTAAAAGAATTTTTTTTATTAAGATATGTAAAATTATACTTTTTATAAAAAAAAATTACACTTTCTTATGTTTTACACTAATTATTTTCTCCAGGTTAGCAAGACCCGGAAACTATCCTAATCCTAATATTATAAGTGAAATGTAGTGCCATTACAGTGCTGGTCGAATTGAAAATAAACTGAAAGTATTAAAGTGCTAATGGCAAAAAGATGAATGATGGATCGGTGAAAGGCATAAATGCTCAAGGTTCCAGGTTCAGGTTGGTGTCACCTTTGACTTCTTTACGATACCCAAGCTCATTTAGATCAATACCCTTATGGAAAAACTCCACTTAGGATCGAGCAGTGTCGAATCCACTAATATATTTCTCCACAGAATAGTCTTTTGCTTCTTCAAGAGCTTCGATCATCTTTGCGAGCTCTGCCTCCAGTTTCTGAACAGCATCATCTCTTTCAACTTTCATCTTTTCCCGCTTCTTCCTTTAAACATCAATTGTCTCTTTCCAGCGCTTAATTTCTCAACCTTGTCTTTTCCCGCAGTTAAGTAACGGCGCAGAGTCCCTTCATTAGTTTTTCCAGTCCTCTTCGTCTTCCACACACGCCGTCAAAGTCCGATCTTCTAATTGCACGACGGAGGCATCAGTTGTGCGCCTCCTTTTCCTTGCATCCAGGGTGCCATCTGGAGCCGCTGCGATCCAGCTTCTACAATTTTTGGGCTCGGTTCTCCGGTGTTTTTGTTTTTCTTTTCATCACAAACCTTTTCGCCATTTCAGCCAGGTTCATTGCCATGTTCCCTGCAAAAAAAAAACCATAAATCAGAATCGATAGATAGGTTCAAATTCAACGTCTATCAAATTTAGGGTGTATTTGGGATAGCTACGAAAATTAGGTTATTTCAGTAATTGTCATAATAAATTATAATCAAATTTTTTTTTTTGTTTGAGTAAGTTTGGTGGAAAATGGTTTGAAAATAATTAATTTCGTTTGGATGAAAAAAAGTAGATTTTACATAATAAAAAGGGTATAACAGCAAGTTGTTGAAAATAATCATCAAGCTATATATTTTTAGATTCATAAAACAATGTTTTTTTAGCAAAAAAGCTTTCAATAAATTTCAGTTGATTCCCGAACACCTAGCTTATTTTATAAATAGCTTTTTCCCCTATAAAAACAAATGAAATTTAGGATTATGATCTTTCCCAAACATTATGGTTTAGATTCCAATTTCAGAATGTTCTTGTATATCTATTTTTCCTATTTCGGATAGTTTGTTGTTGTATAGTTGATTGTCAATTAGTATGAAAGTTCAATTATGACATTTATTCAAGAAAATTCTGATCGTTATTTTGAGATTGGGTACATCAAAATATACTCAACGCAATTCTCGTGCAGTCTTTCATGGGTCTATATATAGCCAATTATCTTAGCCTATTCGCCTTTCAAGCTTAAGGCTGAAAAATTGTTTATTCACCTAATTGAATAACCTAATATCTCGGTTTGAGACTTCATATTGATCTTCCTAGTTTCTTCCATTGTCTTGAATTGGGTCAAAAGTTTTTTTCTCTAGTCATTTCAATCATTCACTTGGTGAATAATAGTTGTTAGATGTGGTAGAAGTTAGAACAATTTCATTTTGAATTTTTGCCAAACTTTTATGCAAGTGAGTCCATTGAGCAAATATCTCAATTTGAGACTTCATATTGGTCTCCTTAATTTCTTCCACTATCTTGAATTAGGTCAAGAGTCTTTTCCTCTAGTCATTTCAATCATTCACTTTGTGAATGATAGCTGATAGATGTGCTAGAAGTTGAGTAATTTCATTTTGAATTCTTGCCAAACTTTTCTACAAGAAAGTCCAGCAAGCGAATATCTCAGTTTGAGACTTCATATTGGTCTTCCTAATTTTTTCCACTATCTTGAATTTGGTTAAGAGCCTTTTCCTCTAGTCATTTTAATCATTAACTTTGTGAATGACAGTTGTTAGATGTGGTAGAAGTTG
>CM023947.1:28332510-28370851 GCA_013407115.1 Glycine latifolia | reverse complement strand
AGCAATCTCATTTTGAATTTTTGCCAAACTTTTCTGCAAGAGAGTCCAACAAGCGAAAATCTCAGTATGAGACTTCATATTGGATTCCCTATTTTCTTCCACTCTCTTAAATTGTGTTAAGAGCTTCATCATTTGGTCATCACAATCGTTCACTTTGTGAATGGTAATTGTTAATTATGGTACAATTTAAGCAATCTCATTTTGAATTTTTGCCAAACTTTTCTGCAAGAGAGTCCAACAAGCGAAAATCTCAGTATGAGACTTCATATTGGATTCCCTGTTTTCTTCCACTCTCTTGAATTGGGTTAAGAGCTTCATTATTTGGTCATTACAATCGTTCACTTTGTGAATGGTAACTGTTAATTGTGGTAGAATTTGAGCAATCTCATTTTGAATTTTTGCCAAACTTTTATGCGAGTCCATTGAGCAAATATCTCAATTTGAGACTTCATATTGGCCTCCTTAATTTCTTCCACTATCTTGAATTAGGTCAAGAGTCTTTTCCTCTAGTCATTTCAATCATTCACTTTGTGAATGATAGCTGATAGATGTGGTAGAAGTTGAGTAATTTCATTTTGAATTTTTGCCAAACTTTTCTGCAAGAAAGTCCAGCAAGTGAATATCTCAATTTGAGACTTCATATTGGTCTCCCTAATTTCTTCCACTATCTTGAATTAGGTTAAGAGACTTTTCCTCTAGTCATTTTAATCATTAACTTTGTGAATGACAGTTGTTAGATGTGGTAGAAGTTGAACAATCTCATTTTGAATTTTTGCCAAACTTTTCTGCAAGAGAGTCCAACAAGCGAAAATCTCAGTATGAGATTTCATATTGGATTCCCTATTTTCTTCCACTATCTTGAATTAGGTTAAGAGTCTTTTCCTCTAGTCATTTTAATCATTAACTTTGTGAATGATAGTTGTTAGATGTGGTAGAAGTTGAGCAATCTCATTTTGAATTTTTGCCAAACTTTTCTGCAAAAGAGTCCAACAAGCGAAAATCTCAGTATAAGACTTCATATTGGATTCCCTATTTTCTTCCACTATCATGAATTGGGTTAAGAGTTTCATCATTTGGTCATCACAATCGTTCACTTTGTGAATGGTAATTGTTAATTGTGGCAAAATTTGAGCAATCTCATTTTGAATTTTTCCACAAACTTTTCTGCAAGAGAGTCGAGCAAGTGAAACTATTGATTTGATACTTCATATTGGTCTCCCTAATTTCTTCCACTGTCTTGAATTGGGTCAAGAGATTTGCCTTTCTGGCCTCTAATTTTGTTAAGCACTCTAACTCCTTCTCACTTTGCTCCTTACACTTTAAATTTTCTATATATTGTGATTCCAAATCTTGTAAGAGAGGAGCAATTCGGCCATAAATGGTTTTTCGTCCTCAAAAACCACTTGGTTATCGGTCGCATAAGCCATCTTGAGAAACGACGTCTGGAAGGCGTTCACATGTTTCAAATCTTTAAGCAAGTTGAATGATAGTCATTATTGCACATAGGTCTTATGCTTGGCCTTTAGGGCCTTGAGGGATAGTTTGGGAAGACTTGAAGTAGCTAGTGAGGACCTCCTCAGGTATTGGTTGGGAATTGATGGTTGGGATTAGATCTCAGGGCTTCACATGAGGGGTTACAGGACTAGCTTGACAAGAAGTAGCAATATTCTCTGGTTCAATCATTGATCTTGGTGGCTTGAATAAAAAGGACTTCTGACTTTCTTTCTTTTTCTTCTTCTTGACATGTAAAACATAATAGGCATATCAAATGACTAATTTTTAAAATGGAAGAAGTAAATACAAATGGGCAACCTGTCCAAAGGCTTCTAAGTTACTCCTTTGTCATTTGGTGACTACCTTAGAAGCAGGGATCGCCAATGTAGTAGGAAGATGAGTGACCCTATAAACAAATTTTCTTAATGCCCCTATAGAAATCCCAGTTGAGGATTTTTCCATAGGCTCCACATCAATAACTTGATTTGTTCCCTTGAAGGGGTTGGCTTTAGCCAATACAAGGAAACACATTAGCGTTCAAGAGAAATTAATGCTAAATTGCAAAGATGGAAAAAATAACAAAATTCAAAGTTATCGTTGCAAGATGATAATTTCCTTTCAAAATTTTGAATATTTAAAGCTATCATTAGTATCACTTGTAAAAATCTCATGGACCCACAAAGTTAGGGCTTTTAGTTCTATGATTTTTTTTCTAGCTTAGAGCAATCAATTAATGAAATTGTCATTAATACAACTAAACAAGGCAAAAAAGGGGGGCAATTATGTTACCATTAAAAATGAATGATTTTGTTATTTTTCAAACAACTGGGTTAGGCCAATTATAAGTGGACCTGTAGTAGGCAAAAAGTGGGATGTGGCAGCAGTTGGAGACATTATCAAACCGACATTTCCAACTAACCATAATCTTTTATGATTTCCATAGAGAGTGTAATGGGTAGTTATTCCTAAGAAAAACAATTGACGTCAAATCAAGCTCCTTCACCAAATCAATCAAATTTAACTCTTTCCAATAATTTATCTTTCCTTTATTGCTTTATTTACAACTTTCCTCTACTACATTTTCCCATGTGTAGCTTGGCATATCAAACATTAGTTACATGACTAACAAAATTTTTTTTGGAGTTGATTGAAACACAATCAAGAATCGTCTAAAAGGGAATTGCATAATTGCTTGTTAGTAGTGTTGTTAGCAAAGAGCCCAAAATTCACCATATACATATGGTAGATGGCGTGAAGGCAAATGGAAGAAAAGACAACAAATATAAATACTAAAAAATAGTATATATAAGAGTAAATATAATATAAAAAAATGAAAACTGAGAAAAAGCAAGCACAAAAAGAGGAAGAAAACTGATAAAATATCAAAACACAACATCTAAATCATAAAACAACTTTTTTATATAAAAAAATAGAGCAAAAGAAAGAAGAAGGGATGTTGGTTAATGGTTAAAATATTAAAAAAGTATAATCAAATAAAACAAATATTTAATGAATTTAAAAAATATTTTTTACAACAAAAAAGTAATTGAAAAAAACAAAGAAAATGGTACTCAACACAAATGGCAATCACCGGAATCAGAAATGGTCATTGGTAGATGTCTTCATCGATGCAAAAGTTGGAATTGGTGCATAAGTAGTTACAATGAAAGGTTTATGTAGGTTTCTACCGTAACAACAAATGGACGCAAGACAGAGAAATTGAAAGCTTCTCATTGTGGGTAATTTTAGGTTTAAAAAATGTCTTTTTCACCATGAGTGCCAAGCTACAATGGATGTCATGCTTCTGCCGTCCACCATGGCACCACCATATGTAACCTATAATGCACCATCATTTTATGGCGGTGAATCGTATATGGTTGCCGATGAACATCTTCATCGATGCAAAAGTTGGCATTGATGGATAATTCGTTGTAAGGAGATGTTTTTGTAGGTTTCTACAACAGCAACAAATGCACACAAGACAGAGAAATTCAAAGCTTCTCGTTATGAGTAATTTTAGGTTAAAAAATGCATTTTTCACCATGGGTGTCAAGCTACAATGGACGCCATGCTTTTGGCATTTGCCATGGCACCATCATATGTAACCTATAATGCCACCGCTTTTGTATGAAAATGAACCAAAAATGGTTGCTAATGAATGTCTAAATCAATGCAGAACTCGACTTTGATGAATAAGTCACCACAAGGAGAGGTTCATGTAGGTTTCACTATGAGTCCCAAGCTGCAATCCATGCTTCTGGCATTCGCCATTACATTATCGTACAATGTCATTTTATAAAGAAATTCGCCTGACCATAATTGCTCTAAACAAACCAAACTAGACTAGATCACAAGTCAAGCAAATTTTCAAACTTCTAGTAGACATTAACTAGTAAATACATAGATATCAAACAGTTATTCCTCGACCATTTCTAATCACTTGACACTTTTCTAACAACCCTCGACCAATCATTATATATTGAGATATGATTTCACGCTGATTCAAATCTTTTTTAATCTATTTTCTCATTGACTTAAATATTAGAGTCCTTCCAAGTGAATCCTCCATTATTACAGTCACCAGAAATCATAGTTGTTACGAACCTAATATATGAGCCCAATAAAATGTCTCATTATCGTGAAGCCCATTAAAAGTCCATCAGCTCAAAATCTCAACAATAATTGGGGAGATCTCAACAACGTGCATAACAGTTATCAAAGGAGATTATAACAAACATAACAAACAAATCTTATCTAATCCAGAGGTGGCAACGATTTAACCTAGAGGTAACACCCTTGTAAATAAGAGGTACGCTCACAGATATAGACATTCTCTCTAAACCCTAATAAGCTCAGAATCTCAATAATAACTGGGGAGATCTCAACAACGTGCATAACAGTTATCAAAGGAGATTATAACAAACATAACAAACAAATCCTATCTAATCAAGAGGTGGCAGCGATTTAACCTAGAGATAACACCCTTATAAATAAGAGGTACACTCAGATATAAGCATTCTCTCTAAACCCTAATATATGTTATCACTATGCACACACATCACGTCCAATATTGGTATTAACGTGCACGATGATCTACTTGACCTAGAGATATATTCTCCATAAATACCTTGGAGAGAGTTCTTGATTCAAGATTAAACCACTAACTATCCAGATAAGTATTGTTCGCAACGACAAAACAATAGTCGAACAATAGTCATGATAGAATAATCTCTCTTGTCCACCACAATGTTCACGACTTCTTGGCAACAACCAACTCGTCATCAACTCTCAATTTCATCCTCAATACAAGACCAAATATCGGAAGATTCCCACAAAATAATTTCCAATATTTGTTGGCCAAAGGAAAAAAAATGGGAAACCAAAATATTCTAGTTACAACTAAATGTCACCACTCAAAATATACATGCAGTGCTGCACCAGCATTGTAGCAAATGAAAGTGTAGCTGCGCAAGGCACACACAAAACTACGAGAAATAAGCACAATCTCGAAGCAATACTACGAGGTTTAGTTACCCAATATATACAAGGGAAATCTTTTTCTGTACGAGTAAGTTGTTCTAGAGGACTTTTACACCTAAAGTAAATGGCACGCCTATGCAAACTACAATGATTTAGCAGCACCTTCTATGTAAGCGATGGCTTACACCTCTGAAAGCTGTTCTTCATCTACCAACCCATGTAGTTTTAGCAGCACCTATGTAAGCGATGGCTTCCACCTCTGAAAGCTGTTCTCCATCTACCAACCCTTTTATTAAGGTGTTTGCATACGCTTCATTAGGGGCACGCAATGGTAGCTTCCCAGATTTGAAATGTTCAATATCAAGAAGAGAACACCTGGTTAAGGTAACATATTATCATGCTCATACAGACCAACATTTAAGTCACCCAAATACACAACTAAGGATAATTTGATACTCACGTCATGGTAATTACTGGAATATCCTGCTCCTTTCCTAAGTAGACAACATTGCCATACCATCCCTGCATGACATTATCAAGAAAAAGTCGTGACCATCTTACACCCAAACTGAATAAAGTAAAAGAGGAAATAAAATATATGCACGAATTGCTATCAGAAAAATGAGTACGGGCAGGGGATACATACCTTGACAACCTGCAGAGAGTTGAACTCCTTGTTAGAGATAGCATTCAGATTATTTATATCAAATAAAGGAGAGCCTATATCAAGGCTTAAACCATTTTCCTGAAACAAAATATCATTGAACTGCTCTAGCCTGTAACAAATTTGGACAAGAATGTAAAGTCAAGGCCCTTTGGATACATAAAAAAGCACTAAAAAAATGAACTGCTCTAGTCTGTCATGCTCTGACAGGAAAGCTTTGAAAAAGACATACTTTCTGCTAATAGAAGCTGATTTGAACTTAGATAAGTTTACTTACGAAATTTTGTACAGGCACATATAGGTGTTGTGCTGAAAGTTTTTCTCAGGATTAATAAATGCAACGCCTCCTATACCCCATGAACGCGATGAATCGCGACCGAAAAATTTATGACAAGGGAAAGTCTTCCACAGGATCTCTTTTGGCAGAGTTCTATTCACTGAACCAGAACACGCCCTCTGCATACCTTCCACCTGAGTGTCATTTCTCAAAATCTTCATAAAAATATAATAGACAACAGAAGAAACAAAGCTACAGAAAAAGAAAGGATGAAATGAAAGGAAGGCTGTAAATTCTTTATAAACTGAACAATCAATAAATATTCATCACCCTAAAGCCAGAAAGCACAAAACTTAATGTTAGATAACCGAAATAACAAAAAGTGCAATAGAGAAACAGGTCACTGGCTTAAACAACTCTGCCACATCGGGGTGGTGAAAATACAATTTCAGGACCTCACGAAGAGAGTAAGAACCCTCCATAACTACTAGCAAGACTGCCAAAATAATTGCCTACCTGAAGCACTCCACCTTCCTATAAACACCTCTTCTTTCCCCACTAAGACACGTGGGCCCTATAACAAACTTCCCCCTAAATATTGATCCCCTTTCTTTTCTCATACACTCTCAGCCCTTTAGTCATGTTTGGCTTTGCCCCCATCCGAAAACCCATCTTGTTCATGCCCAACAAACTTGTCCAATTCTTTTGGGCTAACACTAAATCTTGCAGCATGAATGCAATCACCTACAACAAATTATAATATACTATAAAAAAACTACGTACCCCATTGCATAGAGGTTTCTCGCTATGCGAAGGTAAGGAGGAGGGATATTGTATGCAGTTTTACCCTTACATATATAAAATAAAAATTCCACAGCCAGCATACCTTTCCCTTAATAGATATAGATATTTGACAGCATTGTGAAAAAGTGGCAAGTAAACAAAAATTAACTTTCCAAAATTTGACCATAAATATCATAAATGATGGTGGAAAGATTGAAATGAATCAAAGATAAATCATTTGATTTATAATTGTATTTTTTATAACTAGTTTATATTTTATAGAATGTTTGTGACAATGCCCCATAAATCGGTAGTTTTCTTAAAAACTGAGTTTCAATACCTATACAAAGAGACCATTACTTCAATACGGAAAAGCAATATGACTTGAATGTTGCATTACCTGTCCACCTGCTAGGTAGCAATTTAATCTTGCCTTGCACATATTTGATCCATATGAGGCATACCATATATAAACATTTGACAATTCAGATCGCCAAGTACTAGAAACACCAGTCTCTTCATCTGCAATCAAGTATATAACTTGTAAAATAATAAGTGAAGAAATAACAGATCGCCAATGTATTGCACCAACTCCAGTGGATCCGAACCCAATCCGGAGGACCAAAAAGCAACAGTCTTGTGGAACACACCAATGACCAAAAGTTAAGGAGTTAAAATTATCTTTTGTGGAAAAAAAATATAAAATATAACATTTCAGGGGTGTTTCTCCAAATGGTTGTCAAGATCGCGAGTATGATCGCATACTCGTACGATCTTGCGATCTTCAGGAGCTTCCACGCGTTAACTCGGCGGGAGGATCGCCAACTCTGGGGATCGTTGGCGGATCGCGTTCTTGCTCGCGATTTGGATGGATCGGCGATCCGTGTCGATCCCAGCTGAAGAAGGAAAAAAAAAAAAGGCTCGCGGGTCGGGTTCGCAAGGGAACTCACTCAGAAGATTTCGTCCAAGGTCTGCTGCTCTGCGCCGTTGCTGGTCTTCCGCGCTGCTCGTCGCCGCCGCTCTCGTCTCTGGTTGCTCTCCGCTGTGGGCTTCTCGCCTCCGCTGCTCGTCGCTGTTCCTCATCGCCGTCGACATCTCATCACAGCTCCTCGTCGACGTTCCTCATCGTCGGTCTTGGTGCGCAGTGGCGGACTCTTCTGCTGCTGTAACAAAGTGCTTTTAATCTTACTTACTACGTCAGGAAGGAAGGTGCAGTGCAGCAGAGGAAGAAGGCACAGCAGAGGAACTGAGGAAGAAAGTGCAGCAGATTTTTCATAATATAGTGGTACTGGTAGGGTTTCCTTATTTGGGCTAGATATGGGCCAGAACAACAATTTTACTTTTTGTACCCCTTTTATTGCTTTATGTAGTTTCTATTTTGCAGTTTTGATTTCGGTAATTTTACATATACACGTAATTCTTACGATCCGAGTTACGATCCTCGAGTTACGATCTTTTACCCCCCTTCCGATCCTCTTACGATCCTCGAGTTTGACAATTATAAAAGATATCTAGGGATCATGGTTACCAGCATCAACTTTCAGTTTGGAAAGTGGTTTTATGACATCCTCAAGAAGTTCAACAAATTTTTCTGAACTTGGTGCACCATTATCATCCTCAGCCTGAGAGTCAAAGCTCAAGACAAGACTATGCTGCAAAAGCCAAAAGAAAAAAAAATGTAGCAAAAAACTTAATGAGTATTTGCCCATATAGAGGATGAAAATAAGATACAATAACACAAAAAGGAATGGATACAAGATATACAAAAATTAGTAAAAAGTGTTTGGAATTTTAGTTCCTCCAAAATTATGTACAATTCCACACATGCATGACTAATTATTATCAAATCACCATACTTTAATGAAAACTGTAGCATAACCAAAAATGTCTGTATTTGGCATTCATACATTAGAAAAGACAGGATTGTTAATCATTTGATCAAAAAACAGAGTTTCCTAAAAAGGATTACTTATGTCTTGCACATTAACTTAATTGCCGAGAGACTTTTCAAAATAAGACAGCTTTCTAATCAAAGGTCATGATTTGCTTCAAATTGGGCATGCCAATAAAAATTTGCTAATTAGAGCAGGGTGAATGAAATGGCGGAGTGCATCGGGATTTTTGTGTGACCGCAAAATTCCTCTTAAGCTAAAAGGAAAATTCTATAGAACAGCTATAAGACCAGCAATGTTATATGGAGCAGAATATTGACTAACACATAGGCAACATAAGCATAAAATAGGGGTAGCAGGAATGAGGATATTAAGGTGGATGTGTGGTTATACGAAGATGGATAAGATAAAAAATGAGGATATTCGACGAAAGGTATCAGTGGTACCGATATGTGAAAAGATGAGGGAGTATAGATTAAGGGGGTTTGGGCACATTTTGAGACAACCACTGGATGCTCCCGTAAGAACAAGAGTTTGTTACCAAGAGCTTGACATAGAGAGGTAGAAGGCGACCGAAACTTACCTGCGGAAAGCTAGTTAAACAAGACCTAATTGAGTGGGATATAGATTGGCGGACGGTATGTCTTAGGACGGAATGGAGAAAAGCTATGAGCTTAGTGGAGGGTTAAACCTATTAGTAGTTCTATGTTCCCGTCGTTCCCTTGCTTTAATTATTTTCCTCTTCATTTCTCCCATCTTCCTTTCATCCCTATTTTATTTTAGCTTTTTTTTCTCCCTTTTGTTTTATTTCCACTTTTTTCTTCCCCTCTCTCTTTCTCTTTCTTTGTCTTATTTCCGATCTATCATTGGGTTCATCTACCACCGACCTCAATTAACTTGGGTTAAAGGTGCTGCTGATGTTGATGTTGATATGTTGACAAAGAACTTAAATATGATTTATAGCAATCAACCTTGACATCCAAATTGTAGTTCTAAAGAAATTACAAACAACAACAAGCCTTATGCCACTAGGTGAGGTCCATGAGGATGAAATTACAAATTCAACATCAACATCAACAACACCTTTAACCCAAGTTACACAATAAAATTTCCTTAAACACTATTTGATGAGTATTATTTAATCTTTACTTCCCATTTATATAACCTGGCACAGAACTTTTAAATGATTTATACTGAATACTAAAAGAAAAAATATGTACCACATTACCTAAACTACCATTGAAAAAACAACTATTACGGAAAGGTACATTACCGGAGGTGGTGCCATTAGTGAGATTAACTTTTGCGGTAATTCACATGCAAGTGTAGGCCAAAATGGACTTAACTCCTGGCGAACCTGCAAAATACACATGCCACTTTAGCACTAAAAGAATCTTCTGTACGTCTTAAGGAGCATAAATCTCATCTGTATGGTAGGAAAGAAATGAATATCCTTCCCCCACCGCCTGGGGAAGACAAAAATAACTTCTTTAATCTCCCTAAGAGGGACACCACCATATATCAGTATCCCATGTTCTTACCGCTTTAATCACACGCCACGTAGATTCAAATGGATAGGCCTCTGAGGATCCAATAACAGGCTTGTCTTCTAGCAAAACTTCCAAGCAGGCATGCATTGATTTTGCGATGGAATCAAGGTTATATCCTCCTTCTAAAATCAGTACAATCCTACCTTCAGCAAAATTCATCAACTGAAAAATAGAAAGGAAAAAAAGGTACATAACAGTTACTGATATGGTGATCAGCATATTAAACCTGTCACAGTTATTTTTTTCAAAATTTTAAATTAATGAGAAGTACCATATATTATATTATTATATAAAAATTTTAAAAAAATGGCAATCATAATTGAAGAAAAATAGTATAGCAATAATGATGGAACAAGAAAATAACCAATATACATACTTATAAACCTACATATTTAGTTCAGTTTTTCCCATAACTAATATTATCTTCAAATATAACAGAATTGTTTTAACAAGAAAGTAGCATACTAGCATTAAAATAAACATATGAAGGAAGTAATCATGAAAATTCAATCTTTAAAAGTAACCTTCTCTAACAGAACAGAATAACCAAATGGTGTGACACGGCATCCTCCCAGAGGGTCACCAACAGCTGTTACATTTAAAAGCTAAGTCATTATTACTTACTATGCTTAAAAAAAATAATAAATTACCATATCAACTGACCCAAACGCAAGGATCACTCCCATCTTACAAAACAAGTAAACTAGACTTCAAGAACAAAGTCTTGCTAAAGATCCTCGAAAACAGTTTAAAGAACAAGTGATCCCCACTCCCCAAAAAATAAAATAAAATTTCAAATTTTACAGTGACAGACCTGCATCAAATCCAGCAGAAACTATAATTATGTCTGGATTAAATTCTTTAGCAACAGGAAGCAAGATGTGGTCCCACACTGCAAAGTAATCTGCATCACCACATCGCCCATTCTCCCAGGGGACATTTATATTATATCCAGCACCTGCTCCTTCTCCAATCATGGTATAAAATCCATCATCATTAGCTGGATAAAATCTCCCAAACTCATGCCTGCATAAATAGAAAAGTTGATATGATTGAGGATCAAGTAATCAACTACAAATCTTAAATTGGAAATCCTTCTGAGACATTACAACACTTGGCAGAACCACAAGAACCATAGCCAACAAACTTTTACAGATTTAGATTTTAGAAGTACTAACAAATCATTACGAAATCACAAACCAGTAAAGCTGACAAGAAAATAAGTGAAAATAATTAACACACCTGTGAACGGAAAAGAATAAAACTCGAGAATCATTCCAGAACATTTTTTGAGTACCATTTCCATGATGGACATCCCAATCAACAATTAATATTTTCTTCACACCTAATTCTGGCTGTCATGCAGACGGCAAAACCAGAAAAACAAAGGTGTCAATAAAGTAACTGACTGTTAAATTAAAGGCTTAAAACTTTGCAAATATGGAATTGGTAGTAGGTGTCACGTTACTCACTCTTTCATCTAAGAGATATCTTGCTGCAATTGCCACATTGTTGAACAGACAAAATCCCATAGCTTCATTTTGTTCTGCATGATGACCCGGAGGCCTAACAATGGCAACAGCAGAATCCAATTCCCTGCTTGCCACTCTTTCAACAACCTATTTGTCAAAGCATCTTCAGTTAGGTTCATAAAGTTTTTATATGAGTAAGACACAAAGCTTCTTTTAATCAGATTAAGCATAAGGTCCGCAGAGGGTTAGACATATTGCATGCAGCACTACTGCCACAAAAGAAGAGGCAGCTTTGCAACTAGAACCTATGTCCACTACGCCACCAAGAGGGAGAGAGAAAATATACAGAAGCAAAAAACATTGCTCCTTCTGTCAAATTATAACAATTTAATGCATTTAACAGAAAAAATATTGGCCACAGATCTTAGCATAGATCAATATGTGACTAATATGTAACTAGAGTTAGCTTAGTTGGTTAATCACTATGTAATTATAGTTAGTTGTGAGTTAGTTATTCTTGTAACTAACTATATAACCAACTGTAATAATCAACTTTGTAAGCTAATTCATTCTATGCTAATCATGGCTTCCTTTATCTCTTTCTCTCTTTAACTTCCTCTGCAAGCTTTCTTATTCATGCATGGCAGGCTCAAGTTCTATGTACAGAGATAAACAGTATCAAGTCCAATAACAGTTGTTAAATTTCCTTCTATGCAAAGCAAAGTAAGACGATAACAGGAAAAGCTTCAATGATCTGAGATATCAAACATAATCACGGCTATCAACATGACCAATGACAATAACATAAATTCGAAAACTGAAAACGCTCAATAATGCAGTATATTCACGTTTAATGAACACAAAAAATCTCATAAGTTCGCTGTAAATATGACCTCTATTGCAGAGCCAGCAGCAAGGTACGCAGCTTCCGATGAACCTTCATTAAAATATACGGAATTCAATTTTGAGGCAATCTTATGCCTCCGCGAATTGAAGTTCTTTGAGCTGATGCTCTTAATCAGATTCACATGATTTTTAGAATGCACTAACAGTAGATGTTTGGCCTCAGCTTCCTTGGCCTCCAAAATCACGCATCTGGAACACGATAAAAGCAAAAACAGCAAGATTATGATTGACAGCAACAGAAAAGAGATTTTGCGACGCGATACCCTAAAATGAAACATGCGAGAATTTTACCGTTGGGGAACGCCAGCGCTTTGGAGTTTGTTCCAAATAGCTCTGATGCGATTAGGGGTCTCGGGATGGTCCTCGTCGTCTGGTGTGTGGTGCTTGCACATCCTCTCGTCGTATAGTAAACCCACGCGGCGTTGACCGTTGGCACTGCTTTTGGTGCTGTTCTCGTTTTCAAGTTCCATGGTTTCTCACTCGGCTGCGCCTACTTTTTTTGAGTTTCTAATTTCTGTCACTCTGGTACTGAAGTCTGAAGCCCCTGCGTTCATGCGTCGAATCCGGGTAGTGAAGGAAAGTAGAAGCGATAAACGAGTGATTTTGAATTCGAAACCAGATTGTTTCCGGTTATATACATTTTTCCCTTTCAATTTCCCCACATTTCTCCGCTTATATCCTATAACAAGAAAGTATACTTCAGTTGGAAGTAATCAGATAACATATTCATCTAAAGGCAAATAATACTAAACAGTATCCTTAAGTACATTGATCAAGAAATTAAAAAGAAAACGACCTTAATATAAAATAGGTAAAAAAAAATCAACAAGGGATCTCGAGCCCTACATCATCCACCTCAACCCATATCTGAATATCCTTGGAAATAGATCATTGTTAGTAATGTTTGATACATATTTATTTATAATATTTACCGTTACATGGCCAAAATTCTTACTGTCTCGAGTGTTAGAGTGGTTTTAGAGATCCTCTAGTCCATCACCACCAATCTCAAGTCCATTTGTAAGAGGATAAAAGAGCTTGGTCAAAATTAAAGTCAGACAAGTCAGACCAATTCAATAGGTTAAGTGTAAATAACCATCCAAAGTTAAGTCATTGTTTGTTTTGATGTTAAGAAAAGCAATGATCGTATTTAGTATTTATGATTATGAAAATACACGTTGTAATGTAAATTTATGACTATAACTCATTCAAACAAATTGTAATTAAAAGTTTAAAATTAATTTTATTAAAACTAAGAGAAAAAGGATTACACACTTAGAGCATAAAAAGTTTTACACAAAAGTTTTACATCATCATCCAATCTATGAATGATAAGTTTATTAATTTTTATAATAATTATTTTAAAATTATAATTAAATTAAAGAGTAAAAATGATTTACACAATTAATGCATCACCAGTAAACTCTAAAACTAATTTTATCAACCTTCAAAACACTGCACATGCTGTCAAGAATGCATTTACAAAGGCCAAGATGCATATTTGGGCTTTGGGCCCGACTCCACAAAAAAAAAAGCATACACGCTTCCGCTCTACACGGGTAAAGCTCCAATAAATAAATAAAAAGACCATTATTTGCGAATGGTTAAGGATTCAGAATTAACTCTCATCTTCTCCACATCTACAGAATTAATCATTCCCTTGAATCTTGATGCCACTAAAATAAAAGGCTTACATGCTTCTCGCTACATGACTAAAGCTACAGAAAAGTTTGACATAAGTGTTTAAAAATCCAGAGTTAACTTTAGTCTTCTCCATGGTTGTAGGTTCAATTTCTTTGAATATATTAAAATCTCACTTGGTGGACAATCATCCCTGGGAAAATACCCAATGTTTAAAGGCTAGTTGAGTAACTTGCATCTGGATAAAACTATTTACGTTACGATTTAGGCCCGTGCAATAATCTTCTAGATAGACTTCTCTGATAGTCTCAGATATCATTGGCGCATGTTCAGTAATATTATAATTAGGGGTGTCTTCCTAGTTCTTTCATATTATTGATAAAAAAAAACAAAAAAAAAGTAAAGAAGATTAAAGTGTTTATTTTAAAAATTTCAGTGATAGTAATAAAATTTTAATATAAGAAAAAGAAACAATTGACAAAATAATAAAGAAAAAAAATGACCAATATACATCCGCTGCACGCTGGGGAAGATTCGGCAACGTGATTCAAATTTCAATGAACAAAAGTAAGGTACAAGTGAATTAGCAACCCATGTGCCAATAAACAGACATGCGGGGACTGCAAGAGAAACAAACGAAAACGCTGTGATGTACTAACAATTGCTCATACAACACAGCAAGCACCAAAGATACTTTTTCATAAAATGGAGAAATAAAGTAATTATATTGGGAAGACAAACATAAAATTATTTGAGCAATCAAATGTTAATTGGGAAACACTCCACACTGAAGCTGACAAGAGAATAAAAGAACAGCCCATAGGTGATTTAAAAAGCAGACAAATTAAAAAATGGTGTACCATGTGATCACCATGGATTTTTCATGCTTATTTGCATTGTGCTCCCTACCCTAATGCTGCCAGAAACAGCTTATTGACTGGTACCACATTTTGTCGTGCTTTTGCTTTCGGCAAATGATTATACAGCTCAACATTTCAATTATAAGGAATTAAGGACCACATACTGTTTGACTAGACTAGACTACAGGTCAATGAGAAACTTGGTATTTCACATTACAAATCTATTTCCTTATTAGTAGTGTTTTTTTTATATACTTTCGCACATTCCAAAAATAGCTGGATTAGCATTCAACATTGTGTATCCAAATACACCGTAAGTCCGAAACAGTTGGGCATTCTGTTCATTGAAATCACAGAATTCACGCATTTGTGTCAAGAAAGATTCCATAGTAGTACATTTTTTGGCTAGTACCAAGATTAGAATTGAAAACCCCATATGCCAAAATTAAGTTAAAAAATACATAGAATTGGTGCCACTAGGTCTATCCATCCATCTCATTGACGACGTTATGTACTTCTTCCTACAGAGTAGGAGCTTAAGATTAAGAACAAGTGGAGCCAAGTTGTTATCGAATTCAATTAATTAATCAAAAACCAAATAGCTAGTGGAAGGTGGAGAAAAATATTATAACCCCAAAAACTAACTTCCCAAGTTCAACACCTAGAAAAATAACATTCACATTAATACAGTGACATACGGCATTTTGCACCATATACCCAGGTCAAGCCATTTTCAATCTCAACCCCAGCAGACCATCATGAAGGCAGAGATGAGCGCGAGCGCGATCGAGAAGAAACTACTGCTTTGAACAAGTCTAATGCCACCGTGACTTTCATCGTTCATGCCAGATCCTGAAGGTCCCATGCCACTGCCAATGCCTCCAAATACTTCAGGTGTTGTGCCGTATGGAGTGGTACCAGTGGTGGTGCCAGTGCCGGTGCCGGTGCCCATACCAGTGCCGGTGCCGGTGCCGGTGCTTGTTGATGGAGTTCCAGTTGTAGGAGTGGTGCCCATTGTTGGTGTAGTAGTCACAGGAGTTGTACCAGTGCCTGCAGCGCTGATAAGACAAAGAAACGAACCAATACTCAGTCATATGTGGTGTCTCAAACGTTCTATAGCCAAAAAAACAAAAACACAACAGCTAACTAGAACAGTAGGGTTGGGTAGGTAGTGAAGGCCAAATTATTATTCCGGGGTACATGTTGATCACATGTATATGATCTCCACTAAACTTTACCTCACATGCAATCATGTTTTTCAATTAACTGGATACTTAATAATGTATCACAGTAAAAGAAAAAAGTAAATGTTAACCAGTAATTTAATGATACCCCAGTATCTTAACCACAATAAATACATTCTTCTTTCAATTCTTTAACCAATACCCTTATGACATTGATTTGCGAAATCCAAAATTATCTAATAGTTTCTGACCATGTAATATGGAATCATAACTTCAATCCTCATTACACACACAATAACTAACAGTACATTAATGACAGTAAACACATGCTACCAACTATTTTGAAACCACAAGTTTTGGACTCAAAACTCGTTGACACTTTTCCATGTGGCGTTTTGGACTCAAAACTCGTTAACTCAATTTGTCGATTTTTAATGCCCATTAAGTTTACAAAACCTACAGCTGATCTACTACCAATATTCATTCTCAATTCTCAATTCTCAACTACTTTTGTTTTCAAGTTGATCTTTTAAGGACATCATCAATATTCCACATTAGAGAACATCTATTGTAAAGATTTGCTTTTTAAAGCATTGTCCTTCCCTTCAGCTCACGGACAATAAAGAAAGTGTGGACTAGAACCGAGTTAATTGGCATTGGTAAAACATAGGTCTTGGGTTACACAGCACATACCTCTACATACATCAATCCACAACCCAACACAACTTTTTTACTCCATTTTAATCTTTCGTACGACATTATTTTTTTACTCTACCCTCTCAATTAAAAGGAGTACTACTGTATAGAAGGACGAAAGAAAAAAACATTAAAAATTTGCAGGTTAAAAAAGAATCTGAATGGAGATAAACTAATGAAAGTGATGGGCAGCAAGAATGGTCATACACAAGGATAAAAAATATCTCGACTTTTCGAAAAGTTGATGATGACCCAGATCTCGATGCAAGTGTCTGCTTCATCATCAACGATCAGATTTCAAAGTTACTGACTCATGAGACATGGGAACGAATGAACAATACTCCCACACTGCTCAGTGCTCACCCAAACGCTGCCGTCCACTTATTTCCTGTCTTGTTAATAAGGGCATTCCTGTCTTGTTATTTTTCTATTGCCAAAATAAAGACGAAGCAAAAAGCACAGGATAAGAGAGTTCAGTTGGGACAAACTCGTCATTTCCAATGATATTGGTCACATTTTATTATTTCAAAGAGATTCAAACTTTACTAGAGGCTATAGAGCATCGGATCCCAATTATTGCAGCATCTTAAAGTTCAGTGACTGGAGCAACGGCTATAATCACCAATAAATGAGCAATATGTTGCAGACATCAACAATGAAATTAGAATATTGTCAAAATGAAAAAAATAAAAAACGTGTTTATCCACGTCGGATTGGACCACATGTCAAAGCAACATAAATAAAACAGAGAAATTAAAAAAAAAGGGGAGATTAGGCTCTAGAGTAGATTGTCTTCCTTAAAAGGGATTGGGTGGATATGTGCACACGAACCAATCACATAACAGAAATTTTTCTTTTCTTTTTTCCAATTTAAGAAAAAAGAGGGCAGATACTCGTCTAATAAAGGGATATTATAAATTAGAATATAAAAATAAAATAAAAAAACCTATTGTGCATGTACCCAAAAAATCAGCTATTGAGCTGAATTTATTTTCTTAGCTCCATCTTTTTGCCTTCGTCTACACTCCTCAAAACTAAGGATATTAGTCTGCTTTTCAGTTTTTCATCATCATTTGTACCGATTTTCATTTGCGTTATCATGGCGGGCTTTTACATGAATAAATTATTTGAGTAATGTTTCTTTTACATTTTTTTTACGCTACTTCCATACTTTTCTTCTACAAAAGATTAAAAGAGAGAATTTGAACTTTCCTCTAACTTTCTTCTATTCTTCTATGATAACCAAAAGAGAGTACGAGTGTAGCACTGATACTTTTTTTAAAGTGGTAGGACTGTTACTTTAGTATCAGAAAAAAGTGAGGAAAAAATCTTAATGGGACACTCTTCCATACCTACATAAATAAATCTGATCTTTATTATCGTCGATTTGAACAATAGCATGGTAAAAAACGAGAAATTCAAGTTTAAATTTAAATAAGCTAACAAAAGGATGATTACGATAATAATAAAAAATTCTAAGGAATATTACTTTTATTTTAAAAACTAAGGCCAAGGTCACGTTTATGAGTTAATGTTTTAAATTTTTAAATACAATTTTTAAAATATATTTTGAAAATTGAAATGTATTCAGCTAAAATAGTTGAGTTAAATTTTTTCTTCTTTTAAAAAATATTGGTTTATAGATTTTAGTTTTCGGTTTATCCTTACCTCCACTTCTCCCTCAACTGCTCTCTCCCTCATCCTGTTGTTCGTCTCTCTCTCCCCTTCACGAGATTCAGTCACCCAAACCACCACCGCACCACCACCAACCTTCCCTTCATCAGAACCGATTGATTAATATACATTGCAACTCGCTGCCATGTTCTTCTCCTTCGCTTCGGCTGCGGCCGCGACGGAGCAGAGGTGGCGGAAGAGGGGGAAGGGCTTGGGGAGTGGGACGCGCTAGGGGATAGAGAGAGGCGCGAGAGGGAAGAGGAGGAAGAGAGAGAGAGAGAATGAAGAGGGTTTTGCCTGTTAACTACCGAACTACAAAGCACAAGACAACCTCCTCTATATGCTCACAAAAATCTCTCCCCAGAGCAACGGTGTGATACGAAAGCTTAAAAAATACTATTACTATTACACTACCACAGTAATAATATGCCTATCGCAGAGCAACGTCCCCACTTCAACACAAAGACTAAAGAGAACTCTCTTTTGTAGATAATAACTAATCTATAGTAATATATGCAAGTGCCCCGCCCCCATTATTACGATTATTATGATAAACAAAAGAAAAAAAGTTCAACACTAACATCACCAAGCTTGAAAACCAAACAAACACGTTAAAACTTTAGTCTAAAAAAGAGAAGATAAGCATATTAAACGAAAAGAAAAGTTGAAGAAGAAGAAGAAGATGATGATGGGTGGATCAAATACATACCTGACGCTAGAAGGGTAGACACAACCGCTAGAGCCTGCTCATAAAGAAAAGAAGAGAGAAACAGATAAAAGGGTGAGCTACTAATCGACTATTAATGTTCAAAGGAATATATGCCAAGATAAAAAAGAAGAAGAAAAGAGAGAGATTGAGGATTTACTGGGGTCAGATGCACTAACAGTGGCTGTTCCCGCAAACTCGCAGGACCCTTGAGCTTGACCCTTCTTTTGGAAGTAGCTGTTCACGGCGTAGTTACAGTGGGCCCTGACGGTGTTGGGCTGAAAACAAGGCCCGTTTTGGTGAAGAGGGTTACAGTCAGCACCAGCTCCACAAGCATAGTCCAACGTCTTCTGCAGGATCGCGTCGCTTCCATCCTTGCAAACGCACCATGTAGCACCTACAACAGTTTTAACAAAAGGGTTTAGAGTAAGTAGAGAAAAGCTAATGTTTTTTGCATTAGTAAAGGTATACATGGTTTGAAGAGCAAAAGACACATGAATCTACCCTAGATATTTATAAACCATGATAAGAAATGTGGTGCTTTTATGATTGTAACGTGACTAAATATGTCCCTAGCTAGGAGGGAAGTTGATTCTTTGAAGATATTGTGAGAAAATAGAAAGGAGAGAGAGATAGATCCAGTAATTAAAATATGGAAAATGGAAAAGGGTTTTAACTATAAAAAAAAAAAGGTGATACTTTGAAGGAAAGGAGTTTGAAAGAAAAGCATACTTGAAGTGCCGGTGAAAGCCAGAAGAAGAAGTCCTAGAGCTAGAGCAGCCATGAGAATGGTGTTGGGTTGGGACTGAGGCAGAGATGGTGTTTCGAGATGGAGAGAAAAACGTGGTACAGCTAGCACGGAGCAGAGAGTGAGAGTGAGAGAGAGGAGTGTAGTAGAATGGTGGGTGCGTGACAGAGTGTGTGTGTGTGATCAGATGAGAATAAAAGAGGACAAAATATAACAGAGGAGAGGGAGATGGTAAAGTTGTGTAATGTATAAACGGTGGGATGATAGTTGGCCCCCTTTCGTGTCGGCTTGTGAATGCTTTTGTACTTTTGCAATTTCACTCATCACTTCCCTAGTATCTTTGGACAGAAGGAAAGAAAAAAAAAACAGAGAGAAAATAAAATATAAACATTAATGTATTTTTTAATTTAATTGAAGAAAGAGAAAAAAAAATTAACGTTAAAGATAAAATTTAAAAAGTTCCTCTTATTTTCTTTTTAATATAATTTTTTTTTTAAAAATCCTTCAATACAACCGGAGGATATTACTGTACTAATGTTGTCAATAATTAATAGTAAATAATAAGTAGTGTGTTTGTAGTCACGCTCCTCATTTCTTTACCCTTTATCAAGGAAAAATAGTTTCATAGGGACTCGTGAAAGGCTAACAGGGTGAGGAGCCTAAGCAGTGAAGGGACCTTTGGGAGTGTGTCACTGTTTACTTTCGCCATTTCTTTTGTCATTTATGCTACCATGGCATCCAATGACTATGAGCACGGAGGGGGCAAATTAAAGTGGTTTTTGAACATTTTATTGACTTCTTGGTTCTTGCAAACGTCCGGACAGAGTTGAAAAAATGGGAGGAATTTAACAGTAATACTGTAATTAGTTAAACTTGATAACTTGTTTTAAGCAATCTGCGAGAAGATTATGAAATTGTACACATTAGAGAAATTTTCTCGGTTCAGTGTCACTGTAACGTATAGTGTAGATATTTTAATTATGTCAAGTACTAACTTGGAAATAAAAGATTTTCTGTTGCACGCCTCTTATTAACGGTTCTTTGGACTAGGTTAAAATTTTAAAACATCAGATGGATATGTTCCATGCACCTTGGTCCCATCTTCTAATTCAATGTCATCGCTAGTTGTACTTGTGGGTTGCCAGAAGTAATGACAGGAGTCTGGACTAGTGGACTCCGAACTATACACTGCTTCTCCTTTTTTATTAATTGAATATCTCAGCTGCAACGGTCCAAGAATTTTCTCTTTTTTTTAAAAAACGAAAGAGACTTATTAGTGTGTGAGAAAAAGTAGTTAAGCAATGCAGAAATTGTTTTCTGATTAGTGATTCATTAACAAGATAACGTAAAAGCGGGAAATAAATGAGAAATGAAATGTTGCTAACTTTTTTCGCTCACCGTCCAAGGCCATGTATAGGTTTAGAGCATCAAATAGAGACCAAACATATGTGGCATGGATCACTATTAGGAATACCAATACATCGGATAGGTCTAACTTGTTTTATAAAATTAAGATTTAAGTCTGATTTATTACTTATTATAGATTTTTTTTAAGATTTGGTTAAATCTTTTTAAAAAGTCTGATTTAATCTGTTAGTTTATTTAAAAGTTTATTCTTTATTAGAACTATTAAATAGATGAAAATCTTCATTAAGCATAGTTAAATAGGCCAATAATATTTTTTAAAAAACATTTACATGACTATTTAAATTTAGTTTTAAAAAGAATAAAAAACTAAAAAATGACATAAGAGATGATATAAAAAAATGCTAACAAATATAATAAAAGGCTAATGTAGAAAGCAAACAACTAACATAAAGCCATATAATATAGCCGGGGCGTGTAACTAAAAGATAATTGAAAGTTAGCTTCATCTTTATATATAATCTCATTTTGGTCTTATAAATTATTTATTTAATAATACTATTACTAATGTAATATAAATATTTATTTTTATTATATTATTATATAGATAAACAAGTTAGTCTAATAGGTCTAATAGGCGTTTTTGTTAGCCTAAGCCTAATCCATTCAAATAGATAGATTTTTTGAAAAAAACTCATGCAAGACCAAACTTTAAATAAATTAGATCATAAATCTTTATTTAAGTATGACATATTCTCATTCCTAGTCACTGAGCCATCTATATTGACATGGACGTGAGCCGAGACCAAGACAATCAACACATATCTGGATTAGGTTTTATCAGTGAAGGAGATCTATGATTACCATAATTAAATTAACTTTGACCCCCCGAAAAGCTACTATTAAGCTAACTTTGACCCACCGAAAAGCTATTAATCCAACATCAATATGGCACACCTTTTTGCAAATTGTATATTTAGTTTTTGTTAGTATAACTTTAAAATAAGCAGTGTTCAGCTATCTGAAACATAATCCTTGGAGTATGTTTTTATTGATATGATATATACTGTTTTAAAATATTTCAAACAAGGAAAAAAGTTTGGACACTAGTAGAATAGTCTTGTTAAAAAAAATAGTTCTGGAATGCATCAAATTTAAAAAGACTGTGAAACTCAACCTAGAGCAAGTTCACATTCTTTATGAAAGATTCATTTATTAGACAGAAAAGAAGAATAAGAGTCAAAAAAGAACCCTCAAACAGATCCCTTCATTGCAAACCAACATTCTCCAAAACCCAAGGCCACGCATCGCAAGTGTTGTCCATTGGGAGGTGATATTACAAAATACAAAATGCAGAGGCCAATATAAGTTTAATTGCTTATCATGCGGGTCTTGAATATGGAGATGATGAACAAGATTTTCCAAAACTATGAACTTTCAATATGGAGTTTAGAATTGCAAAATGCAGTTGCTGATGACAACTTGAGGCACTACTTATTCTTCAGAAAGATATCTTAATGCTGTGTGGATTTTGGAGCTTATTTTTTCTTGGTTAGTAATGTCCTTCGTTAATAGAAATATGATCAATTTCAAAAGCACTATAGATGCATGTCACAGGCAGGTAGGGTCATACAAATCCAACATATCATTGAGATGTTGACGGAGCAGAGTTCAACTTGATTTAGTTAGAAAGTCTAAAATTTACAGTGCACAGATAAAAAAAGCCTGTCGGTTCCATGTATAATTTTTTGAGGAATTATTCCCAGTCAGCATCAAAAAATCCGGCATCTTTCATCTCGGAGTAATATGCGTTGTCCAAAAGGAAATCTTCCTCCTGTAGCACATAATATGATGTTCATGCACGTATTATAAAGACCAGAAAGAAACAGTAATATCAAAAGAGTTCTTACCTGGAAAAAATCTGCAAGAAAAGTTACGTAAAGAAATGGAAGATACAAAGAGTGATAACAAAGCACAGTGAGATCATACAACCTGCAAATGAGAAGGATTATTTGCCAGTCATGCTGAAGATATGGAGATGATAATTGAGTACCTTTTCTAAGTTCTAATTGCAAAGAAGTTATATAAGATTACCAATTGCCGAGTCCAGCGCCAATTGCTGCTAGTCCACAAGCAAACAGGGTAATCACACTGAAGACAAACATTACAGCAACATAGTTGTGGAAAGATGGCCTTGCTGCAAAGATGAAAGAAAATTTAAAGTAAGAATACGAATCCATTTAGAACACAACTGCCAACAGAATTAGAAGTGACACTCACGAGGCAGCTTCTCTCTCCATTTGGAGAAATTTGCAAATAAAATGAAGCCATATGCTGCTGCAAGCAATAATTTATGTATTATCCACAAACTCCACTTGATCGTATGAGTGCTTCCAACATTGTGATTGAACAATGGGACCCCAACTCCAAAAACATATATTGCCTGATAAGGAAATGCTTAATTAGCAAAAGGCGAGTCAAGCAATCATGCATAAAAGGTGATGCCAGTTAAAAGCAATTTAAAGAGTAATTAACATCTAAAGAACATAAACATTGTGGCACTGTGCCTTATATGCAATGAAAACCATTTCAAGTTGAACAGAAAAGAAAAAATTGAAATTCATATTGAAAAGAAAAGAAAAATTACAAATCAAGGATAAGTCGTCCTCAAAAGAAATGAGAGAAAAGAAAATTATCACCATTTGGAAATATCCTAAATTAAATGACCAAGTAAAATTATAAAACAAAAAATGTTGTCCCCAACATAACTGCAACAATTTGTCCTAGTTCCTATATGATACATCTCCTAAGGAGGGGAGGGGTGAAATTTCAGTTGCCCTTGAACATATTCAAGCATCAATGAAGCATTACATCAAAGACATTTATGCAGAAATATAATTAGTAATTTATTGTTATAATCCTAAAAATTATATTTCCTCATTTATTAAAATATTTCATGTTTAATCCTCACTGCAATATCTTCTAGACAAACAATTTTGTATGTTGCTAAAACTTTTTCCAGAAGAGTTTCATAACATGATATCCCTCTCTCAATCATGGGTCACAATTTTAGCTAATGCTTTGCAGTGGTCTGAAAAGCTGCTTCCAATAAAATCCCTGTAGTTAAGAATATCCCATAACCAAAGCATGTGATTGAAGAGTTTCATGTATTAAACCCAGTAGCTATGTAAAGACTAAAGTTAATATGGGAAGTGAAAGAGTACCATTGGTAATTAGGAAATGGGAGTAAAAACTGATGATATAAGCGCATAAAACCATACAAACATACTTTTAAGGCTACTAGCCATGGGTTTCACTTCTGAGAAGTATGAGAGTTAAATAATATGACAAAAATAACTCAGAAACATTTTGAAGTAAGCTCACAAAAAGGAGCTGATGATAACTCTACATGGCCTTTGAAATTTTAGATCATGGACATTCACTGCAGAAAGAGACTACATAGAAGTAATCGCCATAAACTTGTGAACACATATTAGAAAAATACAATCACTGCCAAAACAAAATCACTCATCATTTCACAGGCAAAGTTTGTTTAACATCATGTCTGATACTGCATAACTTTCTTTAAGTATTGTGTTTGTGGCACCCATTATTATTCCTTAAAATAAGGCTGCAATCATGGCAGTGATCAATGTTGCTGATATTAACGAATGGTGATTAGCCAATTGACTACTTTCCTTCTCTGCAAAATTGCCAATACACTGGTTGATGGTTTTCTGAGCTGTTATATATCATGCAATAGTTATGAAAATTAAGACCAACCAAGAAAGAATAAACAAGTTGAGACACCATTTAGTCATAAAAATCCATTGGTATTTTACAAAACAAATAAAAATGCACAGCACATGCATGTATATAACTAATATGAATGAAAACCAGTCTCACCTTAAGAAGGGTGTCCACAAAGACAATAATTCCTGATGCAAGGAAAGAGTGTGCTAGAGCTTCCATGCCATTCATGTAGTTATCCTTCAGCAAGAAAGCCATCAAGCTTATCTCTAGACACAACATACCAGATGCTGTAAATAATGACAGGAGATTCCATGCAACCTCCTTTCCAGGAGAGCACTGCCATGCCTGCTTAAGTAAAAAAAGAAAACACAATTGAAAGGTTAAGAAGCAAATTCACAAATCCTACTGCCAATTGAATGGAAATAAACTTAAGTGATTATCATAATTGCTATGAAATTAAAGCATAGCTCCACAATTCACAATTCAATATATATCTGCTCTAAAGTGAAGTCAATGTTGAAACTTTTCTTGCATCCCTATGATCTCATATGCGTATTACTCAAACCCCATCTCTACTGGCACAGTTTTGTAGCATCTTCCGAAGCAATAGGCAAAAAATAAATTAAAGAATAACAGAATAACCAACTACCCCGCTATTTTCCCTCCATTTTCTAAAATCAGTATTGAAGCATAAGAGATAAGTCAGAAAACAATAGACATAAAAAGGGAAGATGTGATGTGTGAAGTGATGCACCTGAAGAAAAGACCATGAGAGGTTCAAAAGAGTGACGAGCCAGAGGAGGGCATAATAGGAAACGACAACATAGGAGCCTCGACGACAGAGGCTGCTGAGGTTCTTCTTGGCGTGCACCGTAAGATACAGAACGAACAAAGCCGACGAAACGACAAGCAAGATGCCGTACCCGTCGCACTTCAGATCGCTGCCAGTTGGCGACAGAGCTTGGTCTTCGATGCTCGTTGACATGGTTACAGGGGCTAAAGGTCGTAACCGTAGGACATTGTTTGGTCGGTGGCAAAGTGAGAGTTTTATTTTCTTCAACGAGATCGTGGTATTGAGTCGTTGATAATGGAGGTTCTGTCTCCGAATCGGAGCTAACAACCGACTTTGTTCTCGTGATGAAAGTTTCCGTATAATGATAATGATTTTACAATTAGGTTAAAAAATCCAAATGATCTACTAAATATTCGAATTCGGATTGCTAAAAAAATTGTCAAAATTAAAAATAAATTTTTTTTTCAAAGTAACAAAGTCAAAAGAACAAATTATGAAAAATAAATATAAATTTTAAATATTTATTAAAAATTCAAAAGTTTGATAGAATTTTTTTTTTAAAGAGCTGCTCAACAAGAAATAAATAATCTTTTCTTTCAGTTATACCTATTGGATATCTAAATATATTTCTCTCTTTTTATCACATAATCTTTATTATTAAATCACATATATATTTTAGTCTTACAAGTTTTTTCTTACATTTTTAATTACTGTAAAATAAAACTAAAAAATGTGTTATTGAGAATAAAGTATTTTATTTTGGGTCCTAATATCAAATTTATGGATTGGTCTTACCTTGTTTATCGTGGTGTATTAAAATTAAATAAATATGCATATAGATTAAGGTAAAACAAATCAAAATCTCATTTCGTATAAATACACTTTAAATAATAGGATAAAATTTTATTACTATTATTTGAAGTGGTGTATCCTATTATTTGAAGTGGTGGATTAAGGGATGCAGTTGTGCAAAGGACGAGAAAGGTTTCCTTTTTCCTCTGTCCATGTACAAGCTTCGTTATGTATTAAATATTTGAAATAAAAAAAAACTAATTACAATATTAGAAAATATACGCGCGTTATAATATTTTTATTTTATATTTTTTCTACTCTAGAAAAATGAAAATATTATTTAAATGTATTTTCTAATTTTTTTACCTTAAATGAAGTGATACTAAATAGCTTGGGCATGAAAATTGGTATAAAAAGAATAAAGAGATGTCCTCTGCATATTCAAAATAGTTCAAAACAACTTTTTTACAAAAAAAATTCTTACCAAAAAGTTATTGACACAAGTGTTTTAATATTTGAGTGCCTTAATCATCAAAGTTTGAAGTTTAATTCTCAACTTGGACATGAAATCGCAAAACAATTTTATCTTATGAATATGTAAATACGCTTTATCTTGAACAATAGAAATTCTATTTATAAAATGCTTACCCCATTGTTCATACTCAACATGAAACAAATGCCACGAAAAAAGAAAAATAATTATAAACTATATTTGGTAACCATTTCGATTTATCGGTTTTATCTTTAACTACTCTATAACATTCTATCACGTCTTACCTTAAAAAAAAGTAAATGATCTCATAATTGTCTTCCAACTTAGTGCAAGTACTTAACTAAAGCATATTCACATACAAATTTGGAGACATTGTAGCTATTTAATTAACCTCCAGCCATTTTGTTTTGAAACTTTATCTTTTACTTTGTTTGTTTTGAATCTTAACAAACTGAAACAATAACTTCATCATTTTTTATTAACAGACATTGCTCTTAGGATACACATTATTAAAAAAAGTTAAATTCCAAATCACAAAGATGACGATGATGAATACACATGTTTTGAAAGCCTAGGACGAGGGTGGACAAAAAGAGGCATTGTCTTTTGGAGAGTAATTCCATATGCTTCATCCATGTTGAGCCTTTTTGGGTCAGTCCCATTCTCCAACTCCCAATCAAATGAGTGGACTAAGGTAGCAATGAGCAGTTGAACTACCTTTAAGCCTAAGCTCATACCAACACATATTCTACGCCCAGCTCCAAAAGGTATAAGCTCAAAGTTATTGCCTTTGACGTCAACATCAACCTTCTCACTACCGAACAAGAACCTTTCAGGTTTGAACTCTAATGGGTCAAGCCATTTCTTAGGATCGCGTCCTATAGCCCAAACATTAACCAAGAGAGTTGCACCTTTGGGGATGTGATAATTGAATATCTCACAACTATTTTCAGCAAACCGTGGGAGGGAAAGAGGGGTTGGTGGGTGGAGACGTAATGTTTCCTTCACCACAGCTTGCAAGTAAGGGAGGTAGGGTAAGTCTAATTCAGTCACAAACCTATCATGTCCTACAACAATATTCAACTCTTGTTGGACCTTAACCATAATTCTTGAATTCTTGATAAGTTCTGCAATTGCCCACTCTATTGTGCTTGATGATGTGTCTGTCCCAGCTACAAGCATGTTCTACAAAATTAGATTAATGTATGTAGTTATTCATCATCACATTAATTTTATGAGTATATGAGATGATGTGAATGAATTCTTAAAGAGTAACTAAATTGGTGAGAAGCACAAACATCATATGTATTATATGTTGTGGAATTAATTCAAATAACTACAATAGATGTTAAGAGATTTAGAGTTGTTGAATCTCAAGAATGTACATACCGCAAGTATTGCTTTGATTTCTGGTTCAACAATTGTATGTCCTTCTTGAGGATCCTTTGTAAGTGATAGCAATGCACTCAACAAGCCTTGGCGTTTATCATTCTCAAAACTCTTGTGTTCCTCAAGAATGGTAGTTAAAAATGCATCAACCTTTTTGTGTAGTTTCTTTGTCTTGGCTTTTACTCCTTGAAGGTCTAACCAGTCTAAAATAGGAATAAAGTCTCCTATATTAAAAACTCCAAACAATGTCATGAGCTCCATCACCATAGATTTAAATTCATCTGCCTTAGGATCACAACTACTACTATCATCATTAAAAATCCGTCGTCCTATCATTATCCTTGTCAATGCATTGGTGGTGCATACATTCAACAATTGTCTTAAGTTGACTGCTTTAGAACTTGATCTTGCTAAATTACATGTCAATCTTTCTACCTCTTCCTGCATACATGTGTATTTTAGTTATATATTTATTTTATTATTTTCGTTTGAAAAACTAAATAGACTTAATGGACACCATCATAAAAAATAAAAATAAAAGTAAAAAATAAAATAAATGGTAAGGACTAAAAAAGATACAAGAAAAATATTATGGATCTAAAAAATAATAAATATTTTACAATAACTAAAATCAAACAAAATCATATTTACACCAACTTAAAACATATTTAGCCTATATTTAATAACATTAAATAATTTAAAAGGTTTAAATATATTTTTAGATTTTCAAAATTGGAATAAGTTTATTTTTGTCTCCGAATTTAAGATTGATCTCTCTAATCCCTGTAATTTAAAAATGGCTGTTTTAGTCACCCTACCCAAATATTGTTACAAATTTTGGTTACATGACTAATAATTTACAAGTCATTTACAGAGTAACTTACTTTCATTTTGTATTCTTATTATCAAAATATCCTATCATATATGTGTTTTCCTTTCAAGTATTCAGTTTAAGAATGCTCGGATAGAATGATTAAATCAACTTTTCTTTAAAAAATTTACAAGAACTAAAAATAATAATTTTAATTTTGAAAGACCAAAACTCAATTTATTTCAAATCTAATCTAAAACATAATGAAATGTCATGAAAGTATTTTTTTTAAAAAATATTTTCACTAAGAAACTAATTTGTCATAGTATGTTTAGGTATATAATGTCCTATTAGATTTTCATACAAGCACACACAATGAATTTTCAACTGATTTTTTCCTCACTTCACATGATGTTATAATATATTTAATAACTTCAAATAATCTAAATGCTAATGAAATATCATGAAGATATTTAGAAAACAATATTTTCACTAAGAAACTGATTTATCATAGTATGGTCAGGCATAAAAATAGTGTCCTATTACGCTTCCACACACACAATGTAATTACAGCTAATTTTTATCTTCCTCCGTTTAACATGATGCCACACACACACAAATAAGTAGACTAAATAAAACAATAACGCCTTTGAACATTTCCTCTATCTCAATAATGTTGAATTAGTGTGTCGTGTTTATCATCAATATTTTCTTTAATTTGGCCTTTAAATAAGAAAATTTCCATTCTTTATTGATGAGATTATTCATTAATTTCACTTATACCAGAAGCCGGTTAAATGTGAGTGGGGAACTTTGAACGTTAGACAGCCTATTTTATTTTTCACTATAACAGTATAACCACTCTATGCTCTATATTTAATATTAAATAATATAAAGCCAAAAAAAATAAGCTAGTAGGAAAAGTGTCAGTGACTTCAATTTAAGTAGCTCACTAACTTCAATATACTAATATGGGCTTAGATAGGTCATATGAAATTTGATGTGTTGTTATTGTAAACTTAAATCTATTATGATCGGTGGTGGGGACTGGGGAATTTAGGCATGTTTGGGAATCTGTGTGAAATGTTGAAAACTAGTTCCAAAACGTTAAATTGAGAAGAAAAATATGGTGTCATTCATGTTAAAGAAAATCTTCAGGATAGGATCCAAAATAAAGTTATGAACAGAATTGAATGTAGTAAAAGAGATTAATATCGCATATAACATGATGAATTAAGATTCGAAGTTCCGTTTTAGAAGAAGTATTCACACCGTGCCTCAAACGGGATTACGTCTAAAGGAGGAGACATGAAAAAAAAAATTCCAAAAAAAATGTGAATGAAAATGATGCTTACCTGTCGCAGTTGGCTAAAATCATCCATGGCCTTGGCAGAGAACATGTGAACGGTAGTCAGTTTCCGCAGGAACCGCCACTTTGGGCCGTAGGGAGCAAAAACAAGGTCTTGTTTGTTATAGGTCAAATATGTGGTCCTGAAGTTCAGTGGCCGGCTGCAGAAATTGGCGTCGTGGATCTTCAAGAACTGCTCCGCCACAGAGGCGGAAGCAGCCACCACCACGTCGACAAAGCCCAACCGGAGGTGCATGAGCGGCCCATGAGTCTGAGCCAATATTGCCAGGCCTTGGTGT
Organism: Glycine latifolia; assembly: GCA_013407115.1. Taxonomy (NCBI): domain Eukaryota; kingdom Viridiplantae; phylum Streptophyta; class Magnoliopsida; order Fabales; family Fabaceae; genus Glycine; species Glycine latifolia. The sequence goes on along the minus strand of CM023947.1, from coordinate 28,339,781 downwards.
GGCGCAGGGCCCATGTGAGGCAAGTTTCCAAGAATGGGCCATGGCCTGGGCCCTGGGGGAAGTGGTAATGAAGAAGAAGGCCTGGTTATGGGCTTCAAAACCCGGTAAATAAGGACCGCTGCTATAATAGTAGCAAAGCCTATAATAACCCAAGGAGACATGAATATAGCTTATGTGTTTGTTATGACTTATGAGCGTGCTTTATATCGGTATATATAGAGAGAAAAAGCTGAAAAATATCAATGAAAGCAAAAGGATATTTTGTGTGCGTAACACTCAATATTCAACACTGGAAATTGAAATATACCCAATGATTGAGTTTTCTTTTTCTTTTTCAACTTCCTTATCCTGTAAATCAAGCCATTACCTAACACACTCACACCCACCACACCACAGCATGCCAGATTAAAGACCCAACTAGTTTTTTTCGGTGGAAAAATACCACAGGGCTGCATAAAAGGATTTCATTGGTTAAGATTTTACAATTTCAATGTAAGGATTTTAACTATCATCAGTACAATGTAAGGGCTAATATATGGCGATTATCATGATATAAGGGTTCGTTATTATAATGGAAAATCCTATTGTTCAACGAGAATTAATACATGAATTTGATATTTTAAAATTAGAACACGTACACTTTCTAATCTTTATCAAAATTAGTTAGTGACATGTTTATTCCTAGCGCTAATTGTCAAAGGATAGTTGAGTTTTGTGTTATTAATTACTCTGAGTCTATGAAAGATTTTATCAATTAAATCAACCAACAATTTAACACAATGCATCATCTACTAATAGTTTGACATTTTTTTTTGTCCCAACTAATAGTTTGACATTTGATATAGGCAATTATTACTCTACAAAACAAAATGCATTTACTCATTGTCTCACATTGGACATTTAGTAATAGTTTGACATTTGATATAGGAAAACCAACGCCTGTCATGCGCATCAGTCTAACTAATAGAGTAATAGTTAAATCTACGTTAATTAAATTTTTAGACACTCAATTCTTTTAAATTTTAATTTTATCTTCTATTACTCCATAACATTCTCTAATGTCGTAAACTTATATTTATTTGACCATTGCATGTCTCAATTAAACTACATTAAACTACATTGTCATGTAAAGTTTGAGACATAGTAATTAATTATTTAATCCCTACTTTTTTTCAAAAACTTAACAAATTAAAGCACTAACTTTATTCTTTTATTAACAAACAATACTCCTTAGATACATATTATTAAACAAAGCTAAACTCTATGAATACACATGTTGCGAAAGTCTAGGGTGAGTGTGGATGGAAAGAGGCGCTGCTCTTTGGAGGGTGAGACCATATGCTTCATCCATGTTTAGCTTTTTTGGGTCATACCCATTTTCTAACTCCCAATCAAATGCATGAGCTAGGACAGCAATGAGTAGTTGAACCATCTTTATGCCTAAGCTCATGCCCACACATATTCTACGTCCAGCACCAAAGGGTATAACCTCAAAGTTATTTCCCCTAATATCAACATCAGCCTTCTCACCACCAGGGAGGAACCTTTCAGGCTTGAACTCTAATGGGTCAAGCCATTCCTTAGGGTCACGTCCTATGGCCCAAACATTGACCAAGAGAGTTGCACCTTTGGGAATATGGTAATTGAATATCTCACAACTTTCTTCAGCAACTCGTGGGAGTGAAAGAGGGGTTGGTGGGTGGAGACGTAATGTTTCATTCACCACAGCATTCAAGTAAGGAAGGTGGGGCAAGTCTAGTTCAGTCACAAGCCTATTTTGACCTACAATAGTAGTCAACTCTTGTTGGACCTTGATCATAATTCTTGGGTTCTTAATAAGTTCTGCAATCGCCCATTCTATTGTACTCAATGATGTGTCTGTCCCAGCTGTAAACATGTCCTATAAAAATAGGTCAACATATGTAATTATTTTTTCATGAGTTGAATATATGTTATGATATGACTGAATTCTTCTAAACTAATTAAATTTGTGAGAAGTACAAACATCGTGTGTGATGAAATTAATTCAAATCATTGCAGAAGGTGTCAAGAGATGTTAAATTATTGTATATTGAGAATGCACATACCCCAAGTATTGATTTGATTTCTTCTTCAACAAGTTCAAGCCCTTCTTGGGGGGTCTCTTTAAGCGACAACAATACACTTAACAAGTCTTGATGTTTGTCATTCTTGGAAATTTTGTGTTCCGTAAGAATGGAGGATAAAAGTATATCAAACCTCTTGTGCAATTTCTTCGTCTTAGTTTTCAATCCTTGAAGGTCCAACCAATCTAAGACAGGAATGAAGTCACCGATATTGAAAACTCCAAGCAATGCCATATGTTCCTCCACCATAGATTTAAACTCATCTGCCCTTGGATCACAATTACAACTATCGTCGTTGAAAATTCGGCGTCCTATCGTTATCCTTGCCATTATATTGGTGATACATACATTCAATAATTGTCTTAAGTTCACTGCTTTAGAATTTGATCTTGCTAAATTATATGTCAATCTTTCTACCTCTTCCTGCATACATGAGTAAATTTATTTGCATATTTAATTTATTATTCCCATTTGAAAAATTAAATAGACTGCAAAAGACGCATTAGTTTTTCCTTTCTAACGTGTAGTCTACCACTGTTGTTTTCTCAATGCTGATGTCTGTTCTTATTGGTCATATTTTTATTTCTGTAAAAAATGTTTCTTTCATGTATACTAGTACATATTTTTTTAAATTCTTTTTACATTTATTTTGTAAAATGTCACAACACTAATAAATAAAAAGAGCAAATGACGCCATTTTACAATGATATAAGATTGTTTTTAAAGTATAGATATAAGATAAATTTGAAAACAACTAATACGAAAATATGAAAATTTTTGCTCTTTGGATGCATGAATACTTGCTCCAAGTGCTTGTAATAATAGCTAGTTCTTGTTTAGTTATGTTTGTTTTTTAGCCTTAATATTTTTATATTTCCTTATTTGTGTCAATAATTAGTTGAAAATCAAGGTATTATTAAAAAAAGTCTCTCTCTTTCTCTTTCTCTCTTAAAATAAAACATTTATTCTCCCGATTATTATTCTTTTTAGGAAAATATTATTTGAGAAAAAATGTTTAGTTCAACAAACATTTTTCGTCACTTTCACACAAACGATGATTTTCGTCAAATCATATTTTTATACTTTTTAGCTTTTTAAATAAACTTTTCTCTTAAAAAAAGGCTAAACTTTCACATAAGCTTTTGTCGTATTTCAAGCGTAAAATATTAGTACCGAATAGCAAACGTTGTTTGTGAAAACAAGAAGTATCAATTAAAAACTTATAAAAGTATAAAATAAAGTTTAATATATAGAAAACATTCTTCACTTGATCTTGACAAAAATGGTTTCATAGCTCATGAACATTTTCCTTATTCATGTTCCTTTTAATTTTTTATTATTGTGAAGCATCAAGAGTACGTGGTGCAGGTATAAAACCCCTCAAGCAGACAGTAAAATTTTATGTTTTTTTAATGTGTATTTATTTATTTATTTTAAAACTCTAGTATCTAGCATCATCTCGATCTCTTAATAATGTTGAATGTGTCATGTTGATCATCATTCACCAATAATTTCTTTAATTACACCTTTAAATATGTTCTATGTTGAAAAATAAATATATGGATGATCGAAATGATGCTCACCTGTCGCAGTTGACTAAAATTGTCAATGGCCTTACCGGAGAACATGTGAACGGTACATATTTTCCGTAGGAACCGCCACCGTGGTCCGTAAGGATAAAAAGCAATGTCTTTTTTGTTATAGGTCATGTATGTGGTCCTGAAGTTATATGGCCGGTTGCAAAAATTGGCGTCGTGGACCTTCAAGAACTGCTCCGCCACGGCGGCGGAGGCCGCCACCACCACGTCGACGAAGCCCAACCGGAGGTGCATGAGCGGCCCGTGAGTCTTAGCCAAGGCTGCCAGGCCCTGGTGTGGCGCAGGGCCCATGTGGGGCAAGTTTCCCACGATGGGCCATGGCCTGGGCCCTGGTGGCAGTGGTAATGAAGGCCCAGTTATGTGCTTCAAAACCCGGTGAATAAGGATTGCTGCGACGATAGTGGCTAAGGCTATAACCCAAGGAGACATGGATATAGATTATGTGTGTGTCGCTGTGTTGTTTTGTATCGTGCTTTAAACAACGGTGTATATATGCTGTGAACCTAATACTAGTGTGATGATAAACCGATCGTGTCACAAAAACAACACAGCCTCCTCCATCGCTATATATAGAAGAGAAAGAGTTTGAAAAGATCAATGAAAGAAAAAAGATATTGTGTGCGTTAACAGTGTAGGACTCAATATTCAGCACTCAAAAACATATTGAGGCTCTGTATGAACGAAGAACTATTTTAAGAAGTCAACTTGTGTTTAGATGAAGAATTCTAAGAGAGTTTTTTATTATTATTATAGAGAATATAAAATATTTTATATTGAAATATGTTATTTGGATAGAGAATTTAGATTTTTTTTTAATAAAAAAAATAGGAATTTATGAAAGTATTTTGATATTTTAAATTATAGAATTTTAAGTTTCACATAAAAACAAAAACAAAAATTGAAAATATTCATACTGTCTCTTCTTTTTCTCCATCTATCTATCTCCAATGTTTCTCTCTCCCACTGTCTCTTCTCTCCCCCATGTCTTTCTCCCTCTCCTTTCTCTTTCTAGTTTTTCCTCCCTTTTCTTCCCTCTCCTTTCTCTCGCATTTTATCTTATTTTTCTTCTATCGGCTTTTCTCTAATATTGATAAAAAAAATATCAATATTTGTTATTTTTAATTAATAAATATTTAAAAATTGGCTGATGTTTATCTTCATATAGTTTAATATTAAAATTTTAAATATACATTTAAAAAATAAATTTTGCTTATTGTAAACATTAAATTGCCTTTCCAAACTAAAAATGTAATTAATTTATTCAAACACAATGAAAAAGTAATTTTCAGGAGAGTTTAGAAACTAAAATTTATTGTTTAAATATTTTATTAAATAAATTTTGATTTTTTTATAATATTTTTGAAACCAAAATCTTTTATAATTTTTTTAGGCTTTTATAAAAAAAAACTTAATTAATTTTAATTCAAGAATTCTAAATTTCATTTAATGTTGAAGCATTTAAAAATTCTCTCTTTCGTTATAAAAAAAATTCTCTCTTTCTATATTGTGTGCGTTACTCATAAAATATATATATTGTGTGCATCAAACATTCAAACTTAATATTCAACATTGAATACATTCATTGTTTAAGATTTTTTTTCAACTTCTCGTAAAATAAAATATTTTTCAACTTTCTCATTTCTGTAAATCAAGCCATTACGTAAGACTAAGACTAACAACAATATATCCCGCTCAAGCAGGATTTACTCCATTTAAAAGATAAATATAATCTAAACAAAAAAAAACTAACAACAACATTAATAACTTATTTGGATAGAATTTAATATTTATACACTCATTAGTGAAAAAAATTTATCATGTCTTTCAATCATAAATTATTATTTAAATTATTTTAAAATAATTATTTTAAAAGTAAATAAATTTATTAGTGAATGACTCTTAAAAACTTTTCATTCTGCCAATGTATAACCTTTTTTCAAATTAATTTATAAATTTTTTTATAAGCTTTTCCAAAAGCTTATCTTTAACTTATAAATAAAGTTTAATGCTTATATATCGACAATGTAAAATAATTTTATATTATCTTTTAATCACAAATCATTCTTTGAATTACTTTAAAATAATTATTTTAAAAATCAACAAATTTGTCATGTATGATGAGAGTATCAACGTAGACTTTCAATTAAAGATAGAAAAACTTTTAGAGAGAGTACATAAATTCTATGTTCATACTCTATCCATAAATGAAACAAACTAGTCATACTCTCTAAACTTTTCTAAAATATCTATAAAAAATAAATAAGAAAGAAAAAAATAAAATAAGTATTCTCATTTATATAATATAATGTCAGTTCTTAATCATTTTAATTTCTCTTATAAATAAACTAATAATTTTAGTTTATGGAAATACTTATTTCATTTTTTTTCTTATTTATTTTTTATAGATATTTTAGAAAAATTTATTCAAGCATTCCTTAAATTAAAGATCCAATTTGTTACTTTTATTTTTCTCAGTTAACAACAATAAGTAATGATTAATAATAAGTAGTTGATTTTAGTGATTTGGGTTCGATTTCCTTAAATAAAGTCCAAAGTTTTAATCTTGTAGATGAAAAAAAATAATTGAGAAGAGAAACTCACTAAAGATGATTAATCAGATTTTTTAACAAATATTAACCATTAACAAAATTAATAGATACTCCAAACTAAGATTATAGTGGAAAAAAAATCAACACGCAATGCTTCATAATATTGAGATTTTTCTTATCAAGATACATAAAATTAAGAAATTCAATGGTTAAAGATGTTATTTCAATGTAAGGATTTTAATTATGATCAGTTCAATAAGGGCTAATATATGTGAATATCATAATAAGAATTCGTTATTATAATAAAGTTATCATAACAAGGGCTAATAGTTTTACATTTGATATCGGCACGTATTTCCTCTAAACTCATATATATATATATATATATATATATATATATATATATATATATAAAATTAAAAATAATTAATTTTATATTAATTAAAAAATTTAATTAACATCATTTAATAATAAAATTATTTGTAAAATATATTTCATTGAAACTTATTATCATAAATAAAAAGAGTCATTCAAAATAAAATTAAATAATCAAATAATATTTTAAAAATAATTATATAAAATAAAATAAAATAAATCAAATTTATTTATATTTAAGTTCAACATATAAGATTATTTTTATTCTCATATATGAATACAGAAGTATTACTCTACAAAACAAAATCTATTTGCTAACGGTCTGACATTTTTCAGTAAAAAAAGTCCGACATTGGATTAGCCTTTGTTGGTGGAGTTTTTATCAAGCAGAAATTTAACACATATTATAGATATTATAGGTCTATATTAATAATGTAATAATTATATTAAAAAAAATAACTTTATTAGTATAGGAATTGATATATTTTATTAATGGATCAAATTATATTTTAATATTTTTAGTATAATATTTCTTTTTGGTAGCCAAACTGAACATATATATATGTGAAAAATTGTCCACCGTAAGAGTATAAGGAATACCCTCTAGGAGCCGACAACAGTTTACAAGCAATATAGGCTATGTT
>CM023947.1:28319632-28332500 GCA_013407115.1 Glycine latifolia | reverse complement strand
ACATTATATTTTACATGAAAACATGAAAATATATTAATATAATGCTACGTTCTAAAGTCCAGTTTTGATAACATTATATTTTACATGAAAACATGAAAATATATTAATATAATGCTACGTTCTAAAGTCCAGTTTTGAAGTCAGATATGTTAAGAAAGTACTTTAAACTATCTCAAGACTTTATATATAATAAGGACATATGATCGAGTTGGAACATAGACTTTTCTCAGTATTATATATAAGGTCATAGTAAGATTTAATTTTCTCTATAACGCAGTTTTCTTAGTATTATATATAACGTCATAGTAAGATTTAATTTTCTCTATAACGCAGGTATATAGTGTTGTTTTCCTTTCCATTTTTTACTTCTTCTTTTATTATCATTATCACATTTTCGAAATTTAACATGGTCGGTATCGTCAGAAAAGTACAACTATATAAATTTTAATTTAAAGTTTTTTTGGGTAAATTTCTTTAAAAATACTTTTAAAAGAAGAAAATAAGAAGAAGAAAATGTGATGAATTTTTTCAAAAGTAAAAATAAAATTTTCGTTAACTAATTTTTAGAAATTCACTAATATAATTTCTTTAAAAGATAAGATGACATCTACAAATGAACTAATGGAAAACTCATTTTAACTCATGAAGAAACTCATTTCATTTTTTTTTCCTATTTTCTTCCTCTAAAAATACTTCTAAAAAAGTTTAGATCCAAACATGTCCTTAGTGTCATATACGAAATTCGAGCTATAGTTTGACATTATGCGCCTAACATCTCCGGCATCGGCTTTCTTACGATGCTAACAAAGACTTGTTCTAAATGTTGACTTGACTGACACTAAGATTTTATAAAATTGAGTATGTTAAAACCGTTTGCATGGGTTGGACTAAATTGTATGTTATTTCCGGGCATTACAATCATAAAAATATTGGAGTATGCTTTTATCACAATCAATATTCGGGGGGATGAAATCATAAGCGACGATGTCATTTTGAAAAGGTCAAGTCTAGCAAACAATCCTCAAAATCTTCATCATAATATGTGGACAAGGCTAACATCTTGAAATTTAGGATGACTTTTTTTAATTTTTTAAATAAAAATAATGATTTCTTCTTATTTACTCTTTCCTAGTAATTCTATTTTTATAAGTTTTTTTTCTTCTCTCATGTAAGTTTTTAGAAATAGGTTTAATTATCCTTTTGGTTTTATATAATTACAACAATTTTCTTTTTTAGCCTTTTAGTTTAAAACATCTCAATTTAGTTTCTATAATTATAATTTTTTAATTCTTTTAAGTTTCATTCTCTAAAATTATTTGGCGTTGTTACATCCATATTCTTTAAAAATGCTACAAAACTAAAACTGATGATGTAAAATCTCTAAAAATATAAATTAAAAATCAATTTTTCTTTCTTTCTTTTCCATCTATGGCCAATTAGACTCTCGACTTATTCATGAAAATCGCCGTGACTATGCCTCAACCATGGTGGACCTTATTTCTTGGGAGAGGATAAAACGAAGGGGAAAAAAGCAAACAAAAAGCTTTGTTTTTTAATAAAATGAATCTTTGAATCTTCTGTCAGTACTAACACCATCTGAGCTTACACCGCCGCTGGAAGATAGATGCAGCTGAGACCCCCTCTAGTTCTGTAATTGGAAGAAAATTCTGAGAATTCAAACCCCTCATTATCTACCAGTGAGTCAAAAAGCTAAGGGACACAGTTCATGCCTCTTCTCCCATATGGCAGCTGTATCTCAAAATGTACCAGTTTTTTTATTTTAGCAATTGTAAAGAATCTAGACGTAACAACCTTAGCCGGCTATGATCAATGATTAAAAATTGTAACTATAGGAACTAAAATGAGATTTTTAAATTATATGAACTAAAAGAGAAAGTTGTTGCAAACCTGAGATTTTTTAATATTCTTGTATGTTCTAACTCAAATATAAAAAAATTATCCTTATAAACTAATATTGTTTTGTAACTTATTGAAATACTCAATTAAAGTGCATTCAGATATAAACAGAGATATTGTAACTAATTATTTAATCCACCCTATTTTCAAATGTTCACAAACTAAAACAACGAATTTGTTTTTATTTACTAGATCTATGTTATTAAAAGGTGGGAAGGGAAAAGACAAACCAGAATAAATTTTCAAATCATGAAGATGGTAATAATGATGAATACACATGTCGTGAAAGTCTAGGATAAGGGTGGACAAAAAGAGGCATTTCTCTTTGAAGGATAAGCCCATGTGCTTCATCCATATTGAGATTTTTTGGGTCAAGTCCATTCTCCAACTCCCAAACAAATGCATGTGCCAAGGTAGCAATGAGCAATTGAACCACCTTTAGGCCTAGGCCCATACCGACACATATTCTACGACCAGCACCAAAGGGTATAACCTCAAAATTGTTGCCCATAACATCAACACCAGCCTTCTCACCACCAAGGAGGAACCTTTCAGGCTTGAAATCCAATGGATCAATCCACTCGTTAAAGTCACGTCCTATGGCCCAAATATTGACCAAGAGAGTTGCACCTTTGGGGATGTGGTAACCAAATATTTCACAACTCTCTGCTGCAACTCGTGGGAGGGAAAGAGGGGTTGGTGGGTGGAGACGAAACGTTTCCTTCACAACAGCCTTCAAGTAAGGAAGTTGGGGCAAGTCTAATTCACTCACAAGCCTGTTTCGACCCACAACAGTATCCATTTCTTGTTGGACTTGAACCATAATTTCTGGGTTCCTAATCAGTTCAGCAATTGCCCATTCAATTGTGCTTGATGATGTGTCTGTCCCCGCTGTAAACATGTCCTGCAAAAGTAGGTCAATATCTATAGTTATTATTCGTTCATAAGTTAAATATGTGTTAACATGGCTTTACATCGATAATCTGATGATCTGACTTAATTATTTTGTAGTGGTTAAATTTTTGTGATGTACAAAAATAAAAATAGTGTGTTGTGAAATCAATTCAAACAATTCCACAAGGTGTGAAAAGGATATATAATTATTGTCTATTGAGAACATACATACCAAAAGTATTGCTTTGATCTCTGATTCAGTAAGTTTATATCCTTCTTGAGGAGCTTCTTTAAGTGACAACAATGTAGTCAAATACAAACCTTGGTGTTTTTCATTCTTGGAAATCTTGTGTTCCTCAAGAATACTAGTTAAAAATGCATCAAACCTACTGTGTAATTTTTTTGTCTTGGATTTCACTCCTTGAAGGTCCCACCAGTCCAAGATAGGAATGAAGTCACCAATATTAAAAACTCTATTCAACACCATGAGCTCCACCACCATTGATTTAAATTCATCCGCCCTCACATCCCAATTGCTACTACCATCATTGAAAAGTCGTCGTCCTATCATTAACCTTGCCAATGTGTTAGTGGTGCATACGTTCACCAATTGTCCCAAATTCACAGCTTTAGAGCTTGAACTTGCTAAATTACTTATCAATCTTTCTACTTCTTCCTGCAAATATATTTATTTTTTGTTATATCTAGATTTAAGGATGAAAAATAAAATAAACATAACTTACAAGAACTAAAAGCAAAAAAAATTACAAGAACAAGAACAAAAAAAAATACTAAATTGTGAGGACTAAAACAATATTTTAAGTCTTTTTTTAGTAAAGCATTATAAATGAAAGTTAAAAATTTTCAAATGATTGTCGATAAACATTTTATACCTACACTCAGCATAGGAATGTCATCTTTTAGATACTTGAAGCCTAAATTGTAAACAGAGTAATTAAAGCAGAACACTTTCATCATTAAAATAAAAATTATATTTATAAAACTTTTTATATAATAAAAACCAACGAAAAATATTGATAATATAATACAATTATTGAATAAGGCTATCAAACTTAAGAGTCTATGTAAACTCGTGAGAGTTCTATAGACTCGATTCGTAAGAGTCTACCTCATAGAAAAATAATAATATAATATCTGTAAATAACATATCAATTAAACATTTTAACAAAATAGTAAATCATAAATTTCACACTACTTAAATAACCAAGTCCAGTAATGCATCACTACTAGATAATAACTTGTAAAGGTGATAGTAGTGATACAACATTCTCATTGAGAGTTTGATGTTGTTGGAGAATAAATGTTTGATGTTATTAGATGTCAGAGTTCTTTGATTCTGGAACAATACATTAGATGAAGATATGTTGAACCTTTAACACACTGAAAATAATCTAAAACTTGTGAGTCTATCGAGTCTATCCAAAATTTACTAAAAAAAGAGTTTACACATAAATCAATTCACAAAGGATAAGTGAACTCATATTAATGAATTAACTCGAAATATTGATAATCATACAATTGAGCATGTACTACTATTATTGTTTCTACTATTATTACCATTATTATTACTATCATATGATATGACATCAATTATAATAGTAGTGACAATAATAACCAATGAAAGAATCCATTCAAAGTTGAAAAAACACATGGCTCTTTGCAATATTATAATTTCAGTAATAAGTTTTTAAAACTTTCACTTTATACTTATAAAAACAATTATATTAGCAAAATTTAACGAAAGGCCAAGATTATTTGTAGAGAATCCATTCCCCAATAACTAGTAAGCATGCACTACTGTCGTTACCTCCACATAGGATTTATTAAGATAACTACACGTTCAAAGTTTGAATTTAAAATTGAAACAATCCCAAATTTATTGATCCATTCACTTGAAAATAGGAATGTCATTATTAATATTGATATTTAACAGTAGTTCCATAAAAATAAAAAAATCAGTCATTGACTTATTGGAATTTAGAAAGAAGTAGTACGCATCAGTGAGCGTTAGGTGCATGGCATGGAGTATGTGACACATGAAAATCTTGAAAGCGAAAACACAAGATTAAGATGGATGGAAATGATGCTCACCTGTCGTAGTTGTCTAAAATCATCCAAGGCCTTACCAGAGAACATGTGAACTGAGCTTATTTTCCTTAGAAACCGCCACCGTGGGCCGTAGGGAGCAAAAGCAAGGTCTTTTTGGTTATAGGTCATGTATGTGGTCATGGAGTTCAATGGTCGGCTTGAGAAATTGGCGTCGTGAACCTTCAAGAACTGTTCCGCCACGGAGGCGGAAGCTGCCACCACCACGTCAACAAAGCCCAAGCGGAGGAACATGAGCGGGCCATAAGTGCGGGCCAAGACCGCAAGAGCCCGGTGTAGCAAAGGGTCCATGTGGGGCAAGTTTCCCACAACGGGCCATGGCCTTGGCCCTGGTGGTAGAGGTAATGAGGGCTTCGTTATTATGAGCTTCAAAAGCCGGTAACTAAGGATAGCTGCTACAATGGTAGCCAAGCCGATAAGCCCAGGAGACATGGATATAGATTATGTGTGTGTTGTGTGTATGATATGCATAGGTTCATGACGGCAACAAGTTATGATGTTATATGATTCTTTTGAACTTATGATCGTGTCTCGTACAAAAACGACACAACCTCATTTGTTTACTGTTTAGGGGGAACTTTGAAAAGATCAACGAAAGGAATATATATGAAGAATACAAATATTTTGTATACATCCAATGTCCTCATTTTAATAAATCAAATAATTACGTAACAGCCATAGCATGCCGATTAAAGACCCAACTATTTTTTTCTCTTTCCATATCACAATGCTCCATGTAACTATAAGGATTTTAATATTTTAGATGTTATCATTTTAATCTTCGGATTTTATTTTGTATCAGTACAATAAAATAAAATGTTAATATATGATAGTTAAGGAGTGATAGCGGTACACTTTTAACACACTCTGTCATAGACCGATCTAGAAACTTTATAAAAAGGGGTTAGAAAAATATTTTTCTTCTTAATAATAACAATAAACACAACTAATTTTACATAATTTTGTAATAATTAATATTAATCATTATTATAATAACAACATATAAAATTAATTTTATATAATTTTATATTAATTAATTTATATATATATATATATATATATATATATATATATATATATATATATATATATAAAATGAAAAGTTTTAAGGGAAAGGAAGGGGAACTCGAGCCTTTAGACCTCCTCTAAATCCGTCTCAGCTCTTTGTAGCACATTTTATTTATTAAAATTATAAAATCAAAATAGAAACATATTGAATGAGAAATAAAATTCATCAAAATTTATAATTTTATATAAATTTTAATTAATAGTAAAGAATATATCTAAACTAAGTGTGTTGTTAGCATTTCTAATATGACAAATGTTAATAGTGTTCCTAAGACATTGATTAAAAAACCAAAAAAAATTATTTTATTGAGACATGCAAAGTTATATTTTTCATGACTTTATTATGCTCTCCTATAATATCTACAATAAATATTATTTATTTTAATTCCTTAATCAATATATTAAGAACGCTAGTTAACAATATCCTTCTAATATATGATTGATAAGAAAATAATTAATTAAAGATAGAAAATTCTAATTCTAAGTTATTATAATTACCGTCAAACTGCTTTAGAAAACTAAAAACATGTTGTAATTACCGTCAACCTTCGTAGGAAGGAATCAAACATAAGTATAGAAAACTTATAACAATTTATATACATTGTTTAACTAATTAAGCTAGCCAGACCTCTTAATTTTTTTAGCATAATGGTTTTTGCTAATTTTATTGTTAAAAACAAAAATTAATTTACGTTACACTAATATGAATAAAATTAACCTTAAATTCTTTAAGAAAGTATAAGTTTGAAGCTTACAAATAAAAAATTATAATTGGGAAAAATTCAAAGTAATTAATGAATTTTGATAGAAATTTATTATCAACAAAAATATAAATACTTTATATATATACCATATAAAAAAGAAGAAATACAATATACAAATAATAATATTATATATATATATATATATATATATATATATATATATATATATATTGTCAATTTGAACTCGTGAGTCATTCATATTGTTTGAACCAATGAATTTAAACTTTATATTTTCTCAATCAAATGCACTCTTTAATTGCCGGCCGGATTGTCGAAACTTTAATATGTAATAAACCTGTTGAATCGTGATATAATAAGTATTATTTATGTAGCATTATGATCCTTGCTCTCTTTCTTGTATATGCCATTGCTATATATATATATATATATATATAGTAGCATCATGATCCTTGCTCTCTTTCTTGTATTGTATATGCCATTGCTTCTTTAGGATGATAAGACTATTTAACACAGCGAACAGCGGGTATTGATAACTTTCATTATCTATTTCTCAATGTCCAATTTCAATGTCTAATTGGACATTGTTCACCCACACATAGGTATCATTTTAACATTAAAGTATAATACTAAAATGGGAAACCAAGCTGCTAGGCTGTAGATTAAAAAAATCTCTCCATTTCTACTGAATGCTTTTGGCTATGAAGATTCTTCTGACTTAATAATTTATTGTTATATTTTATATTTTAAGTATGACCAGAATAGGTTTTTCTGACTACTATATAGATAGGATCATATCTATCTAAAACCTGAATATGTGGTAATTATATGAATGGTGAGAGCTTATTCAAAGGAATCAAATTTTGAAGTTTACATTTAAATTTAAATCCTGAGTTTCTTTTTATTAAAGTTAGCCAAACTTCCAAGAGATACCCAGAACTTCTTCACCGACAATGCTGTATAGAAAACTCCAAGCAACAAGTTTACGTGTTAAATCTCAGAACAACGAACTTTAACAATGGAACGTCTAAAAATTAACAATACCAATACCACATATTTCATTTTACGGCTTCGCCAAGTAAATATGACAGGCAACCAATTGAGAACTTAATTATCACAGCGCAGCCGCTGCACAGAAAAACTATAAAAAAGCTCTGCACCTCAACTGTAATAAATCTATTTACGGAAAGAAAATTTATTGATAAGACAAAAAACAGGTGTTACAAGGGACTTTTGCAATTTTCTCTCTCACCCATTCAAAACACATAAAAGACAAAAAAGAAGTTTAAAAGGAGCTTGCGCCATCGAACTAATTACATTTTATCATAAAATTCACTCTTCCATTTCATCATCATCCATTTCCTCAATCTTCATCTTCTTGACTGCTTGAACAGCATGAGTTTTAGGTGCATATCCATTAGGTATCTGAATCAAGATATCGGACTTCTGCCCAGTTGTAGGATTAACAATCCCTCCATTCTTTTCTACACGGTAGACCAACTCGCCCCCATTGGGTCCAGCATCTATGTAAACCGTTGAATTCTCATCAATCTCCTCTCTTACAAGCATTCTAGACAACTCTGTCACCACCTTCTTCTCAAGCCACCTCCTTATTGGTCTAGCACCATACACCTGCAAGTAACAAAGAAAAAAGTATTAAGTACCACTAGCTACAAATTTTTATGGCACCTTATACTAAACAAATATGTCATAATGATACCTACCGGATCATAGCTCTCGGCAAGTATATAGTCGAGTGCTGCATCAGTGACTGCCAAGGCAATTCCTCTCTCAGCAAGACGACTAGCTACATCCTTCATTTGTAGCCTTGCAACCTTCCTCAGTTGGTCATGTGAAAGGGGGTCAAATACCACAATTTCATCAAGTCGATTCAGCAATTCTGGCCTAAATTGCCTTCTCACCTGTTACAGATTAATAAAAAATGTATTTGCATAAGTAAACAATAACATCAAGTAGCAAATGGAACAAAATATGTTATAATTAGCCTCAAGCACATACCTCCTGCATTACCCGATCCCGGGCAACTTGCATGGTACATTTTCCTGAAAGTCCACCGAGGAGGTGCTCTGCTCCAAGATTTGAGGTCATGATAATGACAGTGTTTCTGAAGTCCACAGTACGGCCTTGTCCATCAGTTAACCTCCCATCGTCCAAAACTTGAAGAAGAGTATTGAACACAGATGTATGTGCCTTTTCCACTTCATCAAAAAGCACCACACTGTAAGGTCTTCGCCTTACGGCTTCAGTTAGCTGTCCACCTTCCTCATGTCCAACATACCTGAAAATTCAATGTAAGGAGTAAGATATAATTATTCCAACCAACAAAATAAATGACAATCAGCTGAAGTTTATCTCAATCCACTTACCCTGGTGGTGCACCAATCAATCTTGAAACCGAGTGCTGCTCCATGTATTCGGACATATCAATTCTCACCAACTGGTTTTCATTATCAAATAGTTGCTCAGCAAGAGCCTTTGCAAGCTCAGTTTTACCAACACCAGTTGGACCAAGGAATAGGAATGAACCAGTTGGTTGTTGAGGTCTTCCTAGCCCAGCTCTAGATCTCAACACAGCCTCAGCAACAGCATTAACAGCTTGGTCTTGTCCTACAACTCTGCTGTGCAATCTGTCACCAAGACCAATCAACCTTTCTTTTTCATTTTGGCCAAGCCTTGTAACTGGTATACCGGTCCAGCGGCTCACAACCTCAGCTATTTGCTCCGGTCCAACAGTTTCAGTCAACATCAAATTCTCTTCAGTGTTCCCTTCAAGTTGTTGTATTGCAGTTTCCACCTCTTGAATTGCTCCATATCGCAGGTCTGCCGCTCTAGCCAGATCATATCTTCTCTCAGCCTCTTGTAAAGCAAAGAGAAGCTCTTCTTTTTTCTTCTTGAGCCTTCGAATCTCATCAACCCTCTCTTTCTCTTTTCGGTACTTCATCATCAAAGGCTGAAGCTTGTCCCTCAAGTCATCAAGTTCTTTCCGCACCTACACAAAAAACAACAAAAATCAGAAACATTAAAATACAAAAAAAAAAAAAACCATTAACTAAAACTCAAACATGCAGCCAAATCAATACATACTTCAACAAGACGGGCTTTGCTAGCCTTGTCTTTTTCTTTCTCGAGAGCATGAAGTTCCACTTCTAGCTGCATTCTTTTCCTTTCAAGGTTATCAATTTCCTCAGGCTGACTATCAAGTTGAACCCTCACATTTGCACAAGCCTCGTCAACCAAATCAATTGCCTTGTCAGGAAGATGACGCCCTGAACAATCACACAAAATATAAGCACACATCACACTAACAAAACCACAAACTTTCAAAACAAACACACACACCAAAGGTGTACAGATTCCATACCAGTAATATACCGGTTAGACAATTGAGCTGCCATAACCAAAGCACGGTCCTGAATTCTAACACCATGATGGCCTTCATATCTCTCTTTCAAGCCGCGAAGAATGCTAATGGTATCAACCACACTAGGTTCCGCCACAAAAACCTGTTGGAACCTCCTCTCAAATGCAGCATCCTTCTCCACATACTTCCTGTACTCCTCAAGCGTGGTGGCACCAATGCACCTAAGCTGGCCGCGAGCAAGCATAGGTTTGAATAGATTAGCAGCATCCATGGAGCCTTCAGTTCTACCAGCACCAAGGACCAGATGAATCTCATCAATGAAGAGTATCACCTTCCCCTCAGCCTCTTCCACTTCCTTCAAAACAGCCTTTAACCGCTCCTCAAACTCGCCTCTATACTTTGCACCCGCGACCAACGCACCCATATCCAACGCAATAAGCCTCACATCAGCAAGGTTGCTTGGAACATCACCTCTTACTATCCTCTGTGCCAAACCTTCCACAACCGCAGTTTTTCCCACACCCGGTTCTCCAATGAGAACCGGGTTGTTCTTAGTCCTCCGTGATAGAATCCTCACAACCCTTCTAATCTCTTCGTCACGGCCAATAACAGGGTCAAGCTTCCCCGCTTGTTCAACAAGATCACGCCCATAAGTCTTCAAAGCCTGAAAATTCGTATCCCCGGAAGCGCTCTCAACCTTCTTCCCTTCCTTCCCACGAAGCTTTTCCACTTCCGATTTTACCCTCGCCACCGCAACCCCCGCTTCCTTCAACAGCTCTCCGATTTGGGAGTCTTCAAGGATTCCGAGGATCAACTGATCAACGGCCAAATGCGTGTCGCCGCGTGATTTTTGCGCCGCCTGTGCTCTTCTGATGGCCTTCACGAGGTTCGTGCTCGCCGGCACCTCGTCCGGCGGAGGGGACTGGCAGGGTAGCTTCTTTAGCGCCTGGTTCAACACTCGCTCGACGGCGCGGGCGGATTCCTCGCCGCCGCCTGCGCTGTTTATCGCTTGCACGAAGATGCCGTTGGGGTCGGAAATCAGCGAGTAGGCCAAGTGGATGGGAGTCAATTGCGCGTGGCCTGAACTCATCGCCAGCTCGTGCGCCGACGCAAGAGCCTCATTAGTCTTGTGAGTAAACTTCTCAGGATTCATTTCAAACCTGCACGATAACAATAAAATATGAGTCAGGCACAACAACAATAATAATACTAATTAACACGAAACACGTTTACACGGCCTAGTGTTTGTGAAAAACCTAATGAGACGTTGTTTGACGAACCTGGAGATGTAAAAGACGAGAAGTTTGGTTTAGGAGAATTTGAGAGAAAGAAGAAAACCTCGAAAGCAAATTAGGGAGAGATGAGAAAAGGGAGATAGAAGAGAATGTATAGAATAATTGCTTAGAGTTTGGTTTGGAAATGAGAATGATTGTATAGTGTTTGTGTAGTGTGATAGGAGAGTGAAGTGGTATTTGATAGAGGAGAAGATGTGTCGGAATTGTTCTCGACGTTTCCCGGTGAACAGAGGGAAACTCCTAGACTTCTCCATCATTTTCTAGACTTTTCGCCTTTCCCCCCACCGAATGTGATTACTTCACCGCGAACGTTCATTACCCACTTACCCTTAGCGGTTTTTATGTTGAAAATATTTGGAAAACATTAAAAAATGTTTGAAAATTTGGACAGAGACGAATTAAGTTTGTATTTTAGGTTATAATTTTGAATTAATTTACTGTGATTTATAAATCTAGTTTTAGAAAAAAATATTTATATTTTAATATTTTACTCAAAAAGTGATTTTTAACGTAATAAATGCGATTTAAGTTACTGTAATAAATATTATTTAAGTTATTCTAAGGAAGTGAAAACATAGGAATTATTTTAAGAAGATTAAGTTTGGTATCATTTTGATTAATGACTTCTTGATTGAATTATATTTTTTTCTAATTTCTTTTATTTGCAAAAAAATGGTGCTTGCATGCTATTATTTTAATTAGTAGTTTTAATAATTGAATTGAAAAAAAAATAGATTAGTAAGAAAATAATTTGGTTAAGTGTTACAATTTTCCTTGATCCCTTTCCCTAGCTAAATTCTCATGGTCCATTTTACTGGTCATGTATACCAGTTCTTGTTTTCCTTAAAGGGCCTTATGTTGGCTAGTTTTTTTTTCTTTTGTCCTATCTGTTGGGTTGGACTTTTGTTTTCCTATCTATCATGTTCTTTTTGAGCTATTGCTTCCTGCACTTCAAGATTTTCTACATGTAACCCGTTTAACTTTTAAAACTTTCGTAAAAACCAAAACTACCCTATGACTCTCTTTTGTGTAGTTCATCCTCATTTTCAAACCCTAACAGAGGTCCTTTGCACCTCCTTCCATGTCCACCAGAAATGGCATTCCTTTGCAACTCATTTTGGACAACAGAAGCTGAGACGAGAGCCACCGGAGCGGAGAGTCACTAGGATAGACGACCATTAGTATAGTCGATGGTGACAACCCACTTCCATGGCCAACGACATTGCCTTCCAGATCACATGCTTCGTAGGTATCATAGAAGCATTCCGGATTGGGTGATCCGAAACACTAAAAAATGAGAATCCTATTACAGATTACCTAATATAAAGAATTAATCATTAATTTCAGATTAGGTAATCCATAATATAAATTTTGTGTAATGGATTGTTCATTCCAGAATCTGAATTGAGGGAACAACGAGAAGAAAGTCACACTCCAACCATAAATTCCCCAACCCTTTTTTT
>CM023947.1:28294445-28309632 GCA_013407115.1 Glycine latifolia | reverse complement strand
GCCAAGTTCCATGGTCGGGGGCAAAATGATGGGGCAGAAACCTCATCATCTGATGCAACTGCAAATGCTCAGAAATCATGCCCCCAGAAGTATGTTACTGCAGTTCCAATGCCTAGAAATCTCCCAGACAGGGTACAATGTCTTTCACTTTGATAATTAATTAATTCATTTTTCCATCTTTCTTGGTCAGTTGTCTCCCAACCTCCTGTTTATGGTCATTTTCTTTCAACTTATATTATTGCACTTCATCGCCATAGAACCATACAACTGGCAATGTAGGAGAAGAATGGTACTAGATTGCCTCCTCAAACAATGGAGGCTGTTAGATCTTTTCAATCTATATATATGTATGTATGTCTAGATCTTTGCAATCTAGTTATCTTATACTTTTGGTCTTCAGGTTCCAAGCCTTTTGTATATATTAAGATAAGATTATGCAGTTTACTTAGTTTTAACCATGCCATTTTGCTCGGTTTAAGCTGATTAGTTAAGCATAAGCTGTTCAAGGTTTATTTTTGTTTTTTTATAGAACATAAGATGTTTACTGTTTATTTAATCATTTCCATATTCTCAATTCGAAATGTATTTGTTTGAACTAATATAATATGTGTGCAATCTAACTAGTTTTAACCATACCATACCATTGGCTCGGTGGTCCGATTAATTAGCATAAGCTGTTTAGTATTACTGAATAATTATTGTTCTCAATTTTAAAGCATTTTCTTGTATTTGTATTTAGTTGAACAATTAGTATTAGATCATCTTCACTCAAATTAATTTTAAAACATCAAATCTTTTTCTTGTATGTATAGTCCTTCCTGCTGTCGAGCTATTCTAAGCTCTCAGCCCACGCATAACCTGCACTCTCATGGGGATGGAAGAAACAACCATCAGAATGTGTGGGGCCTCTAGGGGACATTCTTGGAACACTGGACAGTTCATTATACATAAAAATACAGTCACTACCATTAACATTATATGATCTCCTGTCATACTATTCTTTTACTTTCAGTCTCCAGGATAAGTGATAGTTGACATAGTTTTAAACAGATGTCCTGAGTGATAGAAAGTGTTTCTTGGTTCTTAATTTAAAATAAAGTTTGCTTTTTTACCATTGTGAATATTTTACCTTTTGGGGAACTGTTACTGTTCTAGCTAGGGAAGTGTTCCTTCTTGCTGCGTTGTTGGTTTCTTATTCCCAATCAATAATCATACCCTTGTTTCAGGCAGGCAATTTAAGATATCAACCTTTATTTTTTTAACTTTTGATGCATTGTGGTTTTGAACTTTTGGTGATTCCTGGCATTTGAATCACAAGTTTACATCGATATATATTACTCAGTTACAGCTTGCACTAAAATTACTCTAGTTTCTACTAATCATATAGTACGTATACGTAAAGATATCGTAAAGAATAGCGAGGAATACGAAACGTATTTTTCCATTACGAATATCTTGTGATACCAATGGATTATTTTTTATACCCTGGTAATGCATAGAAGACATTCCTCGCCGATGCAACTGGTCCCATTCGTTATTAAAGATTGCGTGGCAGCCATCGTAAATAAACTCGTACCTTGACAACTGCCAAAAAAATCCGTTTGACAGTGACAACATTCGTACTTTACCAAGTAAATAAACTTGCAGCATGTTTTCGATCTTATTGTACTTGCGCACACCCAAAGGAAGATGCCAAAAGAGAAAGCAGGAATGAAAACACCGACCTTGACATGATAGTAAAAGGCATTGAAAAAGAAATTTAATATCCAATCTATTGTACTGTGACAATATATTTATACCTTTTTGTAGGAAACATTCGATGACAGGTATCCATCGAACAGTACTATATAGAGACAGTATCTTTAGAAAGCAACGACCATAAAGCCTGGCTGCTTGCTTGTCATCAATTCCTTATATACAATAAACAAATAGTGGAGATCTAAAGAAAGAGTTTTAAAATAAATAATTAAACCAACTACAGTTTGAACTCTTCAAAATTAATATACATAAATTAATAGGCATTGTCATAACATACCAAAATTAGTTTTCAGCAACATTTTCTTTAAATTTCTTTCTATATCAGCTTTGGGACCACATCAATCCAATCCAGAATCCGAATTGCAAACCCATAACGTTGCTGTCTGTAGGCTCACTCCAATTTGAGACACCAATTTTGCTAGGTTGCCTTTCCTTTGAACTATTTCCATCTGCATAGGAGGATTTCGTCTGTCCTTGTGATCTGATCTGTCCACAATTTGTTAGTGTTGTGAGACTAAAATTACTAATTTACATGTCATAATTATCATTTTTAACATCAACAACCAGCAATGAACGGCACTTACCACTTTTTTTCGTATGGCCATTGGCCAAGCATGGCAATGCCTAAAAAGAGTGTGAAGGTCTTTTAATTCGTTCATTTTGACTTCAACACGATGTCGTTCAATGTTCTTCACAGCTGATGACAGTATCTTTAACATATGCTAACTTGCATTTCCTCCCCCAACAATTGTAAATATCTCATTCACTGTGATTAAAAAGGTATAGGAAAGGGTGGGAGAGATTAGATGCATTTTAGACGCTGGTATACATTTAAAGTATGAATTTCATTGCAATCTTACTTGGGAGTGTCTATGTTCGCCTCTGCAAGCCATGTTATTAAATTAACCTGTTAAGTACAATATACTTGAGTAATATCATTATAGAAAGGAAACTATATATTACATAGAAAAAGCATGTATTGTTCAAACTGGCACGAGTTGTTCAAAGGCATAAAAATAGGGAGAAAATAACAATTAACAAAGTATTCCTAGGTAATCCACTTCAAAAAATCCTTTCCAATTTATTTACTAACAATTAGCAAAGTATTCCTAGGTAATCCACTTCAAAAAATCCTTTCCAATTTATTTACTTTTTAAATTTTAGTAATTGCATCAGTTCATTTCCCATACTTTTATACTAAAATGTAGTCACTGAATCACTGTCCTTACAGTAATTCATTAACCAGAATGCGAGGGGGACTCCAATATAAGAAACTGCGGATGAACCCTTCAATAGACATTGAAAGTGATAAAAAGTATACCAGACTCAAGTTAGCCTATCCACCTCCTCTCCCTCCCCAAAAAAGAAGGCTCAGTCCATGCAATTCGCAAACGCCTGAGAAATTTATTATCCCAACTTACAATGGTAAGCCAATTAAAATCAGTTTAAACTATGACCAATGTACCATAGAGTAGTGTGCGATTTCGAAGTGTCAAATTGATGGTAATATATCGATTTTATATTTTTAAACCTCAAATATAGACATTTCACAATGAATTCAAGAGCAACTGTGGTATTAAATACAACACCAGTAAAACCTCAGGATTGGGTTGGTTGTCAAATCTTAAAGCATCAATATCAAATTTCCCATCCCTTAACCTTGGTGGAACTGGCCCATGAGTCTCTTCACAGTACAGATTGCAGTCTCTCATATCTTTAAATTCATCATAAAGCTGAGTTGACCAATGCAACTGTTTTACTGCTGAAGTGTCATAACCAATGGACATAAATTCAAGAACAAGTAATCGCTGCCCATTTGAAATAAGTTCCCCAATAAGACCAAAGTTAGGAATCAAATATAAATGGGAAAAAGTTGTGTAAATTGAAATTCACCTTCAAACATAGTTCCAAGCTAAACATCTGAATCAGTTCCTCAGTGAATTTCTCTGTGATTTCAGGTATAGCTGATAGCATGTTGTTTCCCCTGTGTTTTAGTTATATGGAAAGAAAGATAAAGGTATGCACTGATTAGTGATTCCCAAGTGGAAGAAACATTGCTATCATTGAATATTATACTCTCAGATTTAGCATAAACTCGTCCTGTGGAAGTTTTTCTCATTAATTCAAGTGTTCTCTCACATTCATTTATGCTTCTCTTGAAACAATTTTTTATTCTTATAAATTTTTCTGTGAAAGCAGAAAGGACTTGAGTCATCTCTCTCTTTTTGTTAGGTTGGGAAAAATCAAACCCCTCAAGATAGAAATTATGGATAGAAAAACATTATGGAGAAGTAGCAAAGCATGCAGGAGAGCTAATTATCCCACTCAGATATCCTAAAAAAGACAAAAATCTGCTATAGGAACCTTCACCTCGACTCAAATAAACTGGGGTCTAAAAGGACTATACCTAAGAAATAAACTTTCAGGGACTGGCATTGCATGAGTAGTAATAATCACTATGTTAACATCTCACCCATTCTAGTCAAAACCATACTCTGAATATTATTCCTTAATGCTAGCTATTCTTGATATCACTCAATGACAACAAATTGCATTTCATAATTCACTTTATCAGGGAAAACAAAGCACTGCATGCCCTTGGGTTTTGCCAGAGACATCATAGTTTAATTCCAAATGATTAAGCACATCAGCCAAAGCAATGTTTTTGGACACCAGATTTCCAACTTCCAAGACCCCAATCGCTCCTTCTTGGACCTATAGCTAATCTCCCCACTACCAAGATGGTCTCCTCTTCCATACCAGACTAAAGAAAATTCCCTTAGAATCTTAATCATCTTAAACATCCCCAACCCCAACTGGGATCTGAAAAAGAGAGATAAGAAATGAAAAAAATGGACAAACATGCTTGAATGCAGGTAATATAGTCACATAATAAGGAAAAAGACCCTTCCGACCATCCAAACACTTGGGGACATTTAGAACCAAGGGGTCATAAAATAAGCAAGGCCACTGCAAATTTCTGCATAATTATAATTCAAAAAAATCAAAGAATTGAATAGCTGAGGCATCTGTTAAATCACATCAACCACTATTGCAAACAAGAGCAGAAATATAAGTGTCGTTGCCTAGATTTTTCTAACCTCAAACCCACAATCAGGTTCACCATACAGAATCACACAAAAAGTAGCAATATAAAAGCAAATAAATTGTTTCTTTTTATCTTTTAGTACATCAGGAATTAACCCTATGACCTCTCTAGCCGAACCCAAAGGCCCGGATAAAGTGAATTATGAAATATGGTTTGATGTCGTCGAGTGATATCCAGAATAGGTAGCTTAAAAGCTAAATCCATACGAATCTAAATGCAAAAAAAAATCACCTAAATGATACTATATTCAAACAAGAGTGTTGAGCAAAATCCGCAAAAGTTGAAGAACAAGACAAAAATCAACAATACCTGCCGCTTAAATAGTTTCAAACAAGCTCTCTTTCTTATATCAGGCATATCACTCAGAACACCAAATTTCATATCAGGCATGTACCTACATCAATTACAAAACAACAGCATCATAACCACAAGTACCTTGTACGCCAAACACAATAAAACAACTTTGGAATAGTTAAAAAACCAAAAAATAATAATAATAACACGCTGAAGCAGGAATGCTCTACGGAATACAAACAAGGGAAATAAATTCCATCGCAGAAATCATCCAAATTCAACTAAGTTCGTTCACACAATCACACTGTTCCTGTGATTTTGCTTCGGAATGCGAAACCAGCAATGGAAAAAGAATAATGGAACGTAGCGGATTAATACCTTTGGGAAAGATGAAAATTGACTAGTGCAGTTCCGTGAGATCTTCCTGCGGAAGAACCATCGATTTTTGCACGCAACCAATTGTGACCACTGGTTCCGCAAATTCCGTAGCGCGGCTGGCCTCCATAGTCTGAGCACCGATGGCGGCAATGGAGATGAAGTTTGAGGCTTGGAATCGGAGGTTTTTGAAGGAGTTGATAATGCTGAGTCTAGGGTTTCCTTTGCTGAGTTGAGCAGCGGCTCCGAGTGGCTCTGCAGTTGTACGAGTGCATGCACAGAGCAAGGGAATTTATAGTTCTTCAAAGGATGGATCAGATAGTAAATGACTATTAAACCCCTAGTCTCATTGGTAAAATGAAAATAATCCAACTTAAATATATTTTCTATAACTATACTATATTCTCTTTCCAGTTTATTAACTAAATATTTTTTTATTTTATAACTTAAAGAATATATTTTTGTATTTTATTTTATGATATTTTCAAAGTTTTGTTTTTGATAGTTGTTATTAGTATTGATTCATTAAGTGATGACACTAATAAAATTTCATATCATTATTTAAGTGATAATGTGATAAATTAATAGAGTATTATATCATCATTTAACTGATTTAGACTAATGACAAATACTATAAATAAAAGTTTGAAAATGTTAGGTAATAAAATAAAAAAATTAAATAATAAAATGAATATATTACAAGTATAAAAAATATATTTAATTCAATCAACATCAATTCATCAAATTCAATGTCGTAAATCAAAGATGTGGTGATTTTGGTGAACATCCGCAAGTGTTTAGTAAGTCTCCAAACATGTTTTGACTTTAATGAATCCTTAAGACTCAACTTATTAGAAACAATTTTATGAAAGAAAAACAAAGGAAAATATCTGAATGAGCTAAATGAAATTAAACTTTGATTTTTTTAAAGATTTTGAGTTTAATCTTTGAAAATGAAAAAATATAGTTAAAAAAACTCTATTAAAAATAGTTAGATGGATTTTCAATAAAAATTAATCATTAAAAAAATGAATATTCTATTATCTTTGCACTAATATACTAAAAAAATACAATGTAACAATGCTTATAATGAAAAGAAAATCATAGATATAATTGTTAATATAATATGATATGTAAAAGAAATTAAAAAATAATGTGATGATGAAATGTTTAATATGTAGTAGTATGAAATAAATTTGATGGCATTTTACAACTCCAAAAAATGAATGTGAAGATTGATTAATCTGTATATTTTTTGACGATTTTTTTACTGTCACAAAGTAAAATTTCATTATCTTAGCTACTTCAACCTTTAAGGAGCCCCAAAATCAATTATTGAAGCGCCAACAACCTATGTGCATTTAGACGATACTCAAGCACTAACCAAAACACATTATTGACTCCAAAAAATGCGATCTCTACATTAATATTTTTAAACAAAGTCGTAGCCTCTTCCATCTTCCTCTGTTTACAAAACCTATTAGTCATAGTGATTCTGACAACATCATTCTTCTGCAACATTCTATCAAACGTTTCCTACACTTCCTCTCATAGCCGATTCTCCATTATACCATTGACCATCACAGTCCATGATCAGTGTTCCTGCAAGGGCATTGCTTGGAAGAACTCCCTTGTGTACCTAGTCCTACCTTCCATCCCCGCATACCCATTGACCAACTCAGTGTATGACACAATGCTCGGACTCACCATCTCTTCAAATAGCTTACATCTGTTACATGCTTCATTCACGTGCTTGAACCTTACAAGTCCCAAAAGATCGTGACATTGTATAATGTGGTGTTCTTTGGTATTGCAGTAAAATAGTAGAATGCGTCATTGAAGTTGTCGTTTTGATGCACACAACAACAATGGAGTTTCAAGAAACGACATTCTTAAGCAACATGGACTGGGAGTGTGTTATGGAATGTTAGAGAAAGTCATTTTGCTAGTAGGTAGAGAGCATTGAGTTCCATATGATGAATCTTTTGGGGGCATTTCATCGAAAAGTTAGCAAATGGCTTCAAAGTTAAAGAGTCAACTTATTAAAGAAAAAAAGTTGGTTATTTATGTATTTGCTTCTCTGTTTGGAGAAAAAAAAATATTCTCTTCAATCTGCTTAGACCCAAACACACCCACCTTCTCTCTCTCTTTCTCTTTATCACCACCACTTTCTTTTGAAGCAACGAATTTTATTGGTTATTTAATTCAAATGTGCTTTGGTTGGTGTTTGAGTATTGTTTAGGTTCAAATAGGGTCTTGGGTGCTTGAATAATTGATTTTGAGGTTGGTTCAAAGTTTGAAGTAGCCGAAATGATGAAATTTTACTTTGTGGCGGTGAAAATTGTTAAAAAAAAATGTAAGTATACTCAAAATTTCACATTTAAATTTTTGGAATATTAAACCGTTACAATTTACAAACTTCAATCATCTACTTAATTATAAAAAAAATCGTTAGTCATTTGTTTGTCGTGCGTGTCACTAATGGACTTGGTGGAAAAGACTAAAACAACATATTTGTTATGATTTGAAGACTAATTTTATCAACTTGAAAATATAGGAACTAAGATGAAATTTGATCAAAGTATAAAAATTAAAAACATATTTTATATTCTAAAATTAGTTGTTATATTTGATAGAAGATGTATAGTAGAATGTGAGGTTGTTCTAAATTTTAATTCTAACTTAAATTCGAGTTTCAGCGGTCTTAAAATTAAGTTTTTGGATATGTAATTATATAAAATACCAAAAATTTATTGTCAATTACGATACTATTCAATTAAAAAAATTGTCTCCCATAAACTATAATATGTAGCTATAGTTGTGAAATATGATTATTGATCATTATTGATCCGGTCGAGATAGTAAATCAATAATTCAATGGATGAATCAGTAATTTATCTTGTTTGATCTAATATATATTAAATATTTAAAAATATTTATGTATTTATTATATAAAACTATATAGCTAATATTATTTGAGTAAGAAAAGTTCATCTATATTCAAAAATAAAAAATGATAATAATTCATAATTCAAAATTGTTAAAAAAATTCAATTTTTTTAAAAAAATTATTAAATTGACTGATTTAAACTAGGATTCGATAACCTAACTAGTCGGATTTAATTGGATCATAATCGATTTGACCGACTAGACGGAATCAAATTTCACAATACTGCTTTTAGCTATTAAACACTACCATTTTTTTACAACAATATTAAACACTGCTAAGCATGTGAACCTAAGTTTATGTATTGAAACAAAGGAATGGTAATAGCGAAAGATTAAGGTTGATAAAATTGTTGATTTTCACAAAACAATAAATTATGTTTTATCGAGAGAGGTGTTTATATTAAGCATATATATTACGCAAGTATCCACATATTATTAAAGATGATGGTTAGTCAGATTTTCAGATAAAAAATATTCATTTATAAAATTAATGAAAATTATATACCAATAATATGATTATAAAAAAACTGTACTTTCTTTTATCCGAAAAAAATGTTTTAAAACACCCTAGACTTTTATATCTTATTTCATTACACTTGATTCATAAATTACATATAATTTTGCAAATAAATATTAAACTTCAGAATCATCAACTGATTCTTAAAATTGAATTTATCTTTTTTTTAATAGATACATTTTATCCCAATTAATTTTAAACTTTGTCTCTTTTATAAATAGACATCTTAAGTTTTAATTTTATTCAAATTAATCTTTAAAATTTACCTCTTTTACAAATAACATCGGTTAATTTAAAAATGAAGAGGCAATTTCAACCATATTTCCAAGGAATAAAAAAAATTCAACCACTTATTGTTACTTTTATAAATTTCAGTCATTCATTAGTTTTACTTTTATAAATTATTATTATGTTTCAAACATTGAAACAAAATAAAGTTTAGAATTAAAAATAAATAAAGAAATACTTTCCTTAAATTCTTAAAAAATATGAGGAACAGAAAGTGTACCAATAATAGGTCGATGAAGTTGGAATGATACATTTCTAGCGTAGAGACTAGAGGGTTGGCGACGTGTTCAACCAGCGACTTCTGTATTTTTGATATGACAACAACACATCATGATCATATTGCCGACGGAACCCCAATACACGTGGCTCAATTCCCAGAAGGAGAAGACTATGCTCCCTTATCAGCGCTTTAAATTTATTTTTCAGCACGAGTGAATATCTTTTTAAACAAAATAAATAGGTAATTTTATATGAGAAAATAAACTATGTAAATCAGTTTTATATTTTCACTCAATCTTAAAAATCATGCAAACTTGTAAAAAAATTTAAATTAACAATACATTACCATTATTCCATAAATATGTAACCACATTTTAATAAAAAGGCTTGTACAAAAAAAAGTGTAAAAGACATTCTGCCGTATTGCTAAAAAATGTTTTAAAAAACAAAATCATATAATTTTGTTACTAGTTTCTCCAAAACGACATTATTTTGTTACTCAATGATATCATATTGTTTTTTTAAGGGTCTTTTTGTAAGGACATGTTAGCAACGCCATTATATTTAATGGATGGGTTTAATAAGCAAAAAAATTTAAAAATGTGCTTGTAAAATGTACAAACAAAATTTGAATTGTAAAATTAATTAAATAAATTAGGTACTAAAATATGCAATTAAGTCAAAATAATTTTTAAATATATACATTATATCATAATTAAAATTTGTAAAAAAGAATACTTTTAAACATATAATTTATATTTTATATTTATAATAAACAAGATATATTATAATAGAAAGTTATTTTAACTATGACTAATATCTTTTAAGAAAATTAAAATTAAAAATGAAAATGAAAAATTAAAAGAGATAAAAAGAAAAATTAAAAATTCTTTTGTTGAAGAAAAACTTCTAACACATATTCATTAAAGAATATAAGAATATAACTCTTAAAATTAGAAACGCAATTATTTAAAAATATGGAAGATATTATTAAAATTTCAAATATCTTATGAATGATGTTTTTAATATCGTAAAGTTGAGTTTTTACCATCAAGTGCGTTGATTAAGTTATATAAATTACTACTATTTTTGTTTAAACATTAATTCCAGATTTCGGATTCGAATTATTTGAAGAATACCCATGGCTTAGTAAAAAAACCGTAGGAATCCAATTCGTATGGAGATTCTTTCAGGTCACATCTCCAGTATAGAATCTTCTCCCAGCAAACAAGTTTCAAAATAATTAAAAAATACTATTAATTTCATCTTAGAAGTTATCACTGAGAGCGCTCAAAAAGCAACAGAGTTACAGAGAGAACTAGATTTAATTTTCTTCCAGTTTTTCTAAAATATTTTTTCTTTTCTTCCCTATTAAGAAAAATATACGCTCTGTTTCGGAACTTTGCTTGCATAGATTCTATCTGATTTTTTTTTTTCTTTTTCTCGCTTCATCTCCGACTATCTCGATCAGCTAGGGTTTGATCTAATAATCTCGATCTCGCATGCGCAACCGCAACTGTAAGCTACTTACGTTCATGCCATAATAATGAATGATCAATTCTTAATTGTTGATATTTTATTTTATTTTTAATTGATGCTATAGCTGATTGGGAATGAGTTTCGTGTCTGTTTCGTTTCTGAGAAATTGAGGCTGGCGTTTCCGACGCTCTATAAACTGTTTCTTTTAAAATGTAGCATCTCAGTTTTTAATATGTCATATAGATTTACACTTTTTGTTTTATTATAATTATAATATATGATGAGCATTGACAAAACGCAGAGTAATATGTTGGAAATTGTTTTTCTCCCCCGTTTTTTAATGTTCAAGATTTTTTTGGACGCAGGTATTCTTTTATGCTCGTCGTTCATACCGTTGCTGGGGTTTGGAAGTTTGAAGTTAGCAAAAAAAGATTAAAAGAAAGATGCTTTTGACAAAAATTTGGGATGATGAATGCCTTTCTTGTTCAATATGTTTTTTGAGAGAAGGAGGATGAGTGTTCATGTATTGACCAGCTTGGAATTGCCTATGTATGAATTTTGATTGAAGAATGAGACATATGGGGTGTGATTTCTTTATGTTGTTTATACACTTGAGGTTTATGATTTTAGTTAGGAGGCATTTATCGTAGTTAACTTGGATCGTCACAACCAAGCAAATTATACTAGCAATACAGTTGTATCTTTTTGATTCATATAGTTGAGGAATGGATGATGAAAGAGATTTTGAGTTGTTATTTTACAGTTGGAATACCAAGAATCCGACTGATCAGCTTTTCATTATATCTTGTCTTGTTGCTGCTCTTGTTGGAATGTTGACCATAGCCTACACGGCCTTTCAATGGAGGAGAAACATCAATCTAAGTTGGATGAAAGCGATAGCTAGATCTAAGAAAAACCCAAAGGCAAGGCACAAAGTTCCTGCTGCACCTCATACATGGGATCTAGAATCTGCATCTCGTGCAAAGAATTTAAACTGCTGTGTATGCTTCAAGTCCGTGTCACCCTCTCAAACTCTAGGGCCTATTGTAGCTTCTGAAGGTTTCATCCACCGTTGCTGTACTTGTGGTGCAGTAGCTCATCTGAGCTGTTCCTCTAGTGCACACAAGGACTGCAAGTGTGTTTCTATGATTGGATATGAGCATGTCACACACCAATGGACTGTTCGTTGGGCAGATGTAGCTGACCAACCTGATGAAACTGCTCTCTGTAGTTACTGTGAAGAGCTATGTGGTGGGACGTTCCTCAGTGGTTCCCCTATATGGTCTTGTTTGTGGTGCCAACGTTTAGTACATGTTGATTGTCATAGTACAATGTCTAATGAAACAGGTGATATTTGCGATTTGGGCCAATTTAGAAGATTGATACTATCACCATTATATGTGAAGGAATTGAACTGGAACTTGCCAGGTGGATTTTTGAGCTCAATTACTCATGGGGCAAATGAAATAGCATCATCAGTTCGGGCAAGTATTAGGAACCAGAGCAAAAAGTACAAGCATGGAAATGAACTATCTGTTGAATCTGGGAATAGTGAGAGCATTGGTGAAGTGTCCACAGAAAGCACTGGTGATTCTCATCAAATACAGAATGGTCATCATGAAGTGGGTGAAAAAAGTAGCTCAAATAAGGGGATTCAACATCAAGATAGTGAAGTAGATAATAAATTGGATAGAAAACCCTGTCTTAGACGCAATTCATCAATCAACCAGAAGGATGAATCGCCCTCATTAGGAGTGAAGCAGAAATATGATTTGATTGATTTGCCTCCGGATGCAAGACCATTGTTAGTTTTTATAAACAAGAAGAGTGGGGCCCAGCGTGGAGACTCACTTAGAATGCGTCTGAATATCCTTTTAAATCCTGTTCAGGTTTGTTACTCTGGCTGCATTTTACAAAATATGGTTATCATTTAGTATTTGACTGTTTCTTCCAATTTTGTTTGATGCACTATTTGTACTCTTTTTCAAGTGCTGAGTTAACCAAGTTGCTACTGTTCATCAAGCACTCGTCTCTTAAATAAAAAATTACCTGAACACTATGAGATGACAAAATAGTTACTATCTTCTAGTGGTATACTTGAAAGACTCCTAAATGGCTAAAATAACGCTCTTGCTTGTTGGAGATACTCTTTGCCAACATGATTACTGAACCTTTGTTTGTTTTGTTTAGGTGTTTGAATTGAGCTCAACACAGGGGCCAGAGATGGGACTTTATTTGTTTAGAAAGGTGTCTCACTTCAGAGTTCTTGTATGTGGGGGAGATGGTACTGTTGGTTGGGTTCTGAATGCAATAGACAAGCAAAATTTTGTTTCCCCTCCCCCAGTTGCTATTCTTCCTGCTGGTACAGGAAATGATCTCGCTAGAGTTCTCTCATGGGGAGGTGGATTGGGTCCAGTGGAGAGGCAAGGGGGTCTTACTACATTTTTGCATCACATAGAACATGCTGCTGTTACGGTTCTTGACCGTTGGAAGGTAACAATTAGTAATCCACAAGGAAAACAACAGTTGCAACCAACAAAGTTTATGAACAATTATCTTGGTATGTGAACACACATTTCTCATTGTTACTGTTAATTATATTAAAATTTGTAGGTTTAAAGCATCTGGAAAGTCAGCTTGTTAAACTTTGATAGGGAGCTAGTTTCTTTGTGGTGTGGATAGGGGGTTGGGTGGGTTATAGATGGAGAGAAAGATGTCTTTAGGAATCTGGAGCATGGTCTGGTACTCTTGTTTGATTGTGAATCTGGTTGAAGCAAATTGAAAGGCTGACTGTGTTGATTTTGTCCTGTCAAGTCTGATTCTGCTCAAATTGTGTTGGATAGTTGAAGTGAGGTTTAACATATATGAATTTGGGTATTCAATTCAGGAGCAAATTTGTCTGCAATCTCATAGATTTAGTTGAATTATAATAAGTTGCTATTCTTTGTCTGCCTTTCATTGTAAACACTAAACATTAGTTGTATACCACTTGCATTTTATTAGATTACAGCATTTGCTAATTGTCAAGCTATGATTGTGCGTGTTTGGAATATCTTGTTTAGGAATATTTATCTCTTTTTTTGTTTTTTATGCAATTTCTCAAGAGAGTTTTTGAACAAAAAAAAAGCAATTATTTTTCTCTTATTTTATTCTTCCCAAACACGCACATCTCTTGCATCATTTTGAGTAGTTCTGAATCTAACAAATATTTGGTTTTAGGAATTGGTTGTGATGCAAAGGTTGCTTTGGACATTCATAATCTGCGTGAAGAGAATCCCGATAAGTTTTATAACCAGGTATTTGGTGTCTAATTGGAACTGAATTTTGAATCGATTGACTAGTTGTGTATTAGTAGGAGGCTAGTTGTGTGGTATAAGATTATTTTTATTATTTTGTTGGATGATTGTGCCATATAAATTGCTTTCTCTTTCAGTGAATGAAAATTTAATTACATTAGATTAGTTTTAGCATAATTTTAAAATTGGCTCTTGGATTAAGACATTTTAGTTTATGCATTGGATAGGATAAATGTTTATCTTTATATAATAATTAAGATTATAATAAATAATATTTTAATATATAAATTATATGATAATTAAAATTTATAATATATAAATATCCTTAAAAAAAAAAACTACGTACCCCATTACTTAGAGGCTGCTCGCTATACTAAGGTAAGGGGGAGAGATATTATATGTAGCCTTACCCTTGCATATGCAAAGAAACTGTTTCTGAATTCAAACCCATGACTAACAAGTTACCAAGACACAAATAATATATAAATATCCTTAAATATATAAAATTGATTATAGATTTACAGTGAATAATTAAAATTGTGATATATTTTTTTAACTATTAACAGTTTCTTTTAAAAAATTCTTAAAAACTTATTTTAGAGATAAAGATAAAAGCCACTAGATAGAGTACAGGGATAAAAATAAAAGTAGGGTAGTTTGGGATGTTGAGAGAAATTTTTTGGCTAGTTGCGGAGATAGTATGTGAAATGCACATCCGAAGGAGTAGATTATTCTGGTTTACTCTCTAAGTTGTGTATTCTGATGTATAATATAGGAGTAGATTATTATTCCCTTTAATAAATTTTGTTTGGTTCTTGAATTACCGATTAACATCAATATAATTATCATGATCGTAGGACGTGGGGCACTGGTTTATCCCTTTGTGACCTGGGCTTTAAATTT
>CM023947.1:28272845-28294345 GCA_013407115.1 Glycine latifolia | reverse complement strand
CTCTTTCCCCGCGTGCGGTCAAAAGCCCAAAAAATTGGTTTGTCAACCAGGCTTGTGCTTAGTTTTGGAGATCCAAATTGATTTTTTTTTTTGTTTGACACACTAGCTGACAATCTGTGCTGAGCTGAGGCAGAGATTATGTAGTTGGTATATTGGGTTGAATCTAATGACATTTTGTTGAGCTTGTCTAGTAGTGATCTTGATCTTCTGACACCCTTCCATGTGAGATGAATGACCTTTGCTTTCAAGTTTGTTGTATTCACACTTAGAATATCATCTAACAGATTTACATGAACTGGTGATTGCTTGACTTTTATCAATTAGAACCTTGCAGTAGAGGTTTCAATACCACACTTAATATTGTTTGCTGAATTATTTCACAGTTATCTTAATATGCTTACAATGATCTTATATAGTGGAAATTCTATATTAAATTCTGAAATTTCTCTAACTTGTGCAGTTTATGAATAAAGTTCTATATGCAAGAGAAGGTGCTAAAAGTATTATGGATAGGACATTTGCAGATTTACCTTGGCAGATTCGAGTTGAGGTGGATGGAGTTGAAATTGAGGTCCCTGAGGTGAGTCATTTAAGTATGAATAATCTTTATTTTGGTTCACATCACTCTTTCTGGTATAATTGCTTAGATTATAAATTATTATTTTTTCATAAGTGATTAAATCTGAAGTCTAAATATATTATAATGTTAAGATGTAATTTGAGTGTAAATTACCTATACTTTTACCTGTATTTCTATCATGTGTTGGGAACCACAGTTGTAATTTTGACATTATGTTTCTGATATCTTTTCTTATGTCAGCATGGTGTTAACTCTTTTGACAAGTAGTTAATGGAAGGGACTATTTGTCATGTGAAAATTCAAATCAGGGTGTGTATTTGTAGGTTTTGAACATTGAGGGGGGCATTTAAGTTTGGGGACAAGATGTGATTGTAATTTACTCAATTTTTTAAATCAGAACTTCCTTTTTGGAATTTCTTTTACACTGCAACCTACCCCCACCAAAAATAAGAACAAGGCCCTTTTACTGAATTATTCGATTTGGTTTTCAATTAATTCAGGATGCGGAAGGTGTTCTTGTTGCAAATATTGGAAGCTACATGGGAGGTGTAGATTTGTGGCAAAACGAGGATGAAAATTATGATAATTTTGATCAACAATCCATGCATGATAAGATACTTGAAGTTGTGAGCATATCTGGAACATGGCACCTCGGGAAACTTCAGGTAAAATGAATCCCGGATTCCCATACTAGTGATATGCTACTTTAGTACGTACATCATGCTGTAGCTAAAGGGTCTACTGCTTGGGTTTTGACATTGATTTAAAGATTATGTTGGTGACCCTTTTCTTCTTGAATTAAATTAAAAAAACAGAACTGCAACTAAGAACTAAAGCATGAAGTGCTTTTTTCGTTTTGTTTTAAATCATGCTTTGCGGGGAAGTGAAACTGCATCTCAGTTGTATTTAGTCTGTGGCCTCTGTTACTTGTGCTTTATTTCAGTATCCTTTTCTATTTCAGCTCTCTTTGATAATTTATTTGAACTGTAGAATTAAGACATGATTTGTTTGTCTAGATTAAGTTCTAGGGAGTTTATTTGAACTATGATGGAAGCTCAAATAGTCAAATTCTCTGACAATGGCTTTGTCAAAACAGGTCGGGCTTTCTCGAGCTCGAAGACTTGCACAAGGACAGTCAATTAAGATACAATTGTTTGCCATGTTTCCTGTTCAAATTGATGGAGAGCCTTGGTTTCAGCAACCCTGCACAATTAACATAACCCATCATGGCCAGGTTATCATTCTAAAACTCTTCCGTTGTGAATTAAAGGCAACATCAGCTCCTTTGTGTTAACTATCACTTGCTTTGCAGTTTGATATCCTTGCACTGTATAATAACTGGAAGAATCTGCTTATGCATTTTCCTAAAGAAAATGACTTCTGCCACTGAAATTCACAACTTTCCTATATCTTGGGGAATGATCGAATGCTGCTAAGAAAAAATTATGACAATATAGTTCTGGCATTTTAATCAGATGTTTCTGATTTTTTATCCTTATATTATTGATTTCTAACTGTTCCACCAATAAAATGCATCAACATCTGTTTGCTTATTCTTCTTTATTGTGGTTGTTCAGGCTTTCATGTTGAAGAGGGTGGCTGAGGAGCCCCTTGGCCCTGCATCTGCAATAATTGCTGAAGTGCTTGAGAATGCTGAAACACATAATGTAATTAATGCTTCACAAAAGCGAGCTCTTCTTCATGAAATGGCACTGAGGCTGTCCTAGAATTCTCTCCACCCTGCGAATGTGATTAAAGATTTTGTATTTCTTTTGAAATATATTTTGCACAGTTGTGCATTACTTTTCCTTTTTGAATATTTTGTCCAAACTTCCTGCTATTCTGAAGCAGGCTTGTGTATTACGAATCTTTACATGAGAAGAAAGAATGAAATCAGCAATATGCAGTTATATGTACCAAATATCATGCCCCAATGCAGCAAGTTGCTTACGTTTGGCATGTCCATTATTTTATGTGTATAAATTGTGAGGAGAGGATGATTATTTTTCTGATCTTAAGAAAGATTAAAAGCTGTCATATATAGATTTATTGAACAATATAGTAATTGGTTGCGACTTAGAACTCAGAAGGAATGTTTTAAGCATGGTTGCACCTTATTTTAATTTTTCTTCAGACCATAAATCGAAAACTTTATTGACCTGTTTTTTTTAGCATTACCGCTGCATAAATCATAATGAGTGATTCTTCACTCTACATGAAGAGTTTGTCAAAATGCTTTCGAGGGTTGGTTTCTCCCCTCTTCACCTTCATGCTTCTTCCCTAGTAAACCTTTAACCTTCAACCACAGGCGAGTAACAAAACCTTTTTCTCTTATTCCTCTTACGCAAGCTGGTTTATCTGGTACTTGTGGACTGGAAATTCTTCTTGGTGCCTTTGTGCTTATGCTTCAGGTGGCGACGATAAAAGGGTGAATTTAGGTGGAAGACTAATGATGGCGACGAGCCATTAGAGCCCTGAATTTCCTTTTTAAGCTTGTGCCTGTGCGTCATTTCTTTGTAAGCTGGTGAAGATTCGTTTGAGGTTTGAATGGCCTCGTCAAGTTGTAAAGTCATCTGTTTGAACTCAAATGAGTCGTATAGGTCAGTGCCATTGTACTCAATGTTGAGTCTCCTTGTGGGAGTCAGTGCTTCCTCTTTCTCTAGATTTTCCATGAAAGAGGAAGAAATAACGGGTTAAGCACACGGCCACCAACCTCTTCCAAAACCTTCACACCTAACTGCACTTTCATTGTTCACTGTATTTTTTGATTAGAAACTCAGAATGTGCACTGTTCAAGAGAGACGGAAGTTAGTTGCCTTGCCTTGAAAGTAACGTAATCAAAACACGTTATTAGCAAGGTGATTTAATTGCTTTCTACGTTTTTCTCATGCCCTTGATTTATTTCGAAGCAACTAGGTTTCTGAAGGTTCAGTGACTTCTCCTATGAAACAACAGTTCAAAAGCTCAGAGACACTGCAAGCACTTATCGCAGGTGACACGGACATGGTTGCCTACATCTCAGAGAGTAGACATGCATATTCTTAGAAGAATCCTTATAAATATACAATTCACTTTATATTTTCTTTCATATCAGATATTATATTTATCATTTTCTTGGCATTTTTTTTTCCTTTTTCTCTCTATCCACCCCAATCCAATTCAAAATGGGATGGTCATTTATATCTTTTCGTCTTAAAAGGAATTGTAACACATTCTATTGGTTCCTTGTTTTTTTTTTAAAAAGAAAAACAAAATGAGAGAGAACAAAATATAACTACATATAACTATATATATAGGTCCAAAACTTTTTACTTTGCAAGTGAGTTTCTTCCTCGACTACATCTTTCTATTTTGACCAATAATTCATTTGTCTAGCTACATTCTTCAATATACTTTGGTTTATGATTTTCATTATCAATCATCACATTTCAAACATTATATGCAAAATATCATCAATATTGACTTTATTTTAGTTCCATATTATTCCATTCATGACATTGTGTATAATCTTGTTATTTTCATTAATTTTAGATACTTGAGTTTCTTCTAAAATAGAGAATCTAATTATGTCTACGTACTTTTCTAGAGTTACTTCTATGTACTATTTAAGAGTTACCATATCTTAGATCAAGGCCTTATTGATTTTATAATTCCTATTTCTTTAAGAATTTTTTTTTTATCCTTGGAACTGACAAGATTGTTAAGCTTCATGTGTGCTACTAACTTAGTAGATTGTTTAACGAGAACATTAATCTTGGTCGCAAGATTGGTGATTAATACATATTAGTCACTATCTTTAGATAAGTAAATACATCTGGCAGTTGGCTTGATAAAGTGTACGAGAGAATTATCCTTTGAACTTTGAGCTCAATCATATTGTTTTGTATGAAAGTCCAATTAAGGTATTGAATTATTGATAATTCATTTTAGTTAATAGTCTCTTTCGATCCCCTCTCAAAGTGCTTCCTTTCTCCCTATGTTGGAAACCTAGTTTTCAATTTGGCAATTAATAT
The DNA here is from genome assembly GCA_013407115.1 of Glycine latifolia. Classification (NCBI taxonomy): domain Eukaryota; kingdom Viridiplantae; phylum Streptophyta; class Magnoliopsida; order Fabales; family Fabaceae; genus Glycine; species Glycine latifolia. The sequence goes on along the minus strand of CM023947.1, from coordinate 28,289,752 downwards.
ATCAAGTTATGAATAGATCTCTTGTTAACGTTTCACGATATCTTGTTATTAATATATATATATATATATATATATATATATATATATATATATATATGTCCAACTTCCTTTGATGATACATCTTAGTATTTTGTGGTAGAGCAATGGTGCATAAATTGCACTTAAAAAAAGTTCAAATGTGAAATATTTGTCCTCAACAAAAAAATTATTTACAAGGAAAAAATTAATAATAGTTTGTTTACTTGATGAAAATCAGTATTGCATCAAGCACAATTACTCATTCTCAAATAAAATTATATGAACATTATAAGATGTTATCGATTGAATCTTTTTAATTATAGCCTAAAAATTTAATTCTTATGGAAGTATAACTTAATTGTTCATATAAATGATAATCAAGAAAAAAATATTCATTTTATACAATTTTACAGATATGCTCAAAGTATTATGTTCCCTAGAATGTATCAAAATTAACAAATTCAATAATAGACAAACTATTTTTTCGAATAATATTCAATAATAATGTTTTAATGTATCAAATCAGTTTTCATAGTAAAAATAATACAAAGAAAGTAATAAGAAGAAGAAAAATCAAGTTATATTATATCAATAAAATTCTAAATCATACATTATTCATTTGATAAAATCATAATCTTGATTAATTATAATCTATCAGATACGATAGATAGAGACTTATTTTTAAAAAGAAATATAAAGAGATGCATTTATATTCACATAGAATATATTTATATAAATAATAAGAAAAAAAATAATTTTATATTTGTTTGAAAAAAAAATTTTCATTAATATATTGTTATAATAGTAATAATAATATAAGATTAACTCCTTGAAAAATAACATAAGATCAATTAACATAATAAAAAATTTCACGTAGAAAAACATAATAAAAATATTATACTATAAATGTATTTGAATTAAATTGTAACGATGACTTTCTTCGTCAAATGCGAGCACCTTTATTTGACTTTACGTATTTGTCTCATGATATCATCAGAGCTGAGTGTCCTTCAGCCACTGGTTGGGGAAGCTTACAAGTTACAACTACAAGCACCGCTGATGACTGGTGTCATTCACTTCTCGCACTTTTCTTTTTCTCGGAAATAATTTTTCGGTGCTGAATTATTAGAAGTACCGATAAGCCAATTTGGCTTTGATGTCTTGTTTTTTTCCAAACCTTTATCTCCTAGTACTTTCCAAATTCACATGGAAGATGATTTTTTTTTTTACTAATGATACATCTTATTTAACACTTAATTAATCTTTTTCTATAAAATTAATTTATTTTAAAGTAAAATGATATTTTGAATTATGATTCTATGTTTAAATTGAAAATCAAATCTTAGAATTTAACCAAAAAAAATACAAATATCAAATCACCTATGGCATAAACTTTTGTCGGAAGATGATAAATTGCTTCTTCAAGGGTGCGACTCATAATTTACCTTTTGTATCCTTCTATATATAAATTAGTTTCTTTCTACGTAATAGTAATTCCATTTTTCACCCAAATTGTTTTAAACAGAAGTTACGGTGTGGACAATGAACTCAAAGCTCAGGAAAATAATAAATAAGGTGCACAGACATAAGGCATTATATTATTTAATTATTTAATTAATCACACATTAAATTTATTTACAGTAATAAATTATGAATACTTAATCACTTAGTCGAAAGGAGTTGTAATAATGAATTTAGTAGATCAATATTTAAAATATCACAAGTTTTTAATGCATTTGATAATTGGTTATTTAATATACAAAATTGTGCATATACGAAGTCACAACTCACAAGTGCGACTAACTCTTTTTTTCTTTCTTCCTATTATCATAAAGTTGGAATTAGCAAGTTACGGTTTCACGGATACCACTAATGCATTCCCCTTTTCCTTTTCTGTTCTACATACAATGAATGGAGTTAATGTGCTATTTTTTTATCAATCTCGAAGATTGACCATGAGAACAGATTAAAAATAAAAGAGTATAATAAAAAGTGAAGTGTGTAAATATAAATAAATTAAAATTAAAAGATTAATGGATTTCGAGAAGAAATTATAATGGATGGAAATTAAGGATTCAGATAAAATTAGGATACGTGTGTTTATAAGTTTCAATTCCTATTATGGAGTACAAGTCTAACATTTATAGAGTATAAATTTTAATTACTATAATTATTATAATTTTTTAATAAATTTTCATCATTGATGATTTTTATGATGTTTTTTTTTTAGTCTTTACACTTTGAATCTTCAATTTTTAGCATTGTAGCAAGGGAAAGATACACGTAGTGAATTATGGGGGCAATTACTCCCATCAAGTAAGTTTTTTTTACTTAAATATTTGAAATAATTATTATTTTTACCCCCATAAAAAATAGGTATTACTCTTATAACATAATTTTTTTCAAATAAAAGAATGTAAAAAAATAAAAGAAGAGATAAATTTAAATTAATATTAATTTTACTCACTTTATCCTTTTAAATTTGTAAAAACTTGAGTATTCTGATTTTTTTTATCATGAAATTGTGTATTTTATAAAAAATTATTAATATATTTTGTTAGTAAAAATATTATGCACTATTTCTTTATTCCTACTATAAAAAAATTCTGGATTTGTCATTTACTGACCGTAGGATCAACATATAAACATTATTTGAACTTTCAATCGAAATCATGTAGGCCTTTAACAATATTTTAATTTTATTAAGAAAATGTGGATTTTGTTAGCAACAAATGATTTTGGTAGACCTATAAGTATTTTGGAACTTCACTTTGACAAATCAATGGCACATAAATTAATTCAAAAGCAAAAGTTGAAACGTAAGTCAAGTTCGATATCAAATGCAAAAGTTGGAACGTAAGGAGATTGTCTTCTCGCTTTACTGAATTGCATTATCTTCCAACAGCATTCCTATATTAGAATCCTCATCTTATCATATGTACTCTCCCCCACTTAATTTATTGTACTCCTTTGCAGTAGTCTGAGCGTTGCACCCAAAGATATTTACAATTATAAGGTACTTACCGTTTTTTAATTTCACATTTTTAACTCTTATGGCTGCCTTTTCTATATCCTGCTCATCAACAAGATATCTTTGACTTTGCCTTTGTCATTTACTTTTCTTTTCTTCTTCACTTAGTCTGCATGTTCCTACTCACTTCTATGTTCGAATGGGTGTTTCATTGGCAATTGAAAGAAGGAAAACACTACTAGTGTTGTTTTTTTTAAACAATTAAGGACAACTAAATTTGAACTTGCAATTTACCTCAACTCTGGCCACTAAGCCGATCTATTAGTGTCTCAATGCATGCAAAATTTTGTTTGAGCTCAAATAGTATCAGACATGATTTACAGGTTGTAATTTGTAAGCAAAAGAAGATGGTGAAGATATGTGGAATTGGAGCAGGGTATGTAGGGGGTCCAACAATGGCTGTGATTGCCCTCAAATGTCCCTCAATTGAAGTGGCTGTGGTCGACATCTCACACTCTCGCATATCAGCTTGGAACAGCAACAAGCTCCCCATTTACGAGCCCGGCCTAGAACAAGTGGTGAATCAGTGCAGAGGAAAGAACCTCCTCTTCAGCACCGATGTCGAAAAACACGTGCATGAGGCAGACATAATCTTTGTCTCAGTGAACACCCCAACAAAAATCAGAGGACTTGGAGCCGGCAAGGCTGCGGACTTGACCTATTGGGAGAGTGCAGCTAGGATGATAGCTGATGTTTCCAAGTCTAACAAAATTGTTGTTGAGAAATCCACTGTCCCAGTTAGAACAGCTGAGGCAATTGAAAAAATTCTATGCCATAATACTAATGGCAAGGGCATCAAGTATCAAATTTTGTCAAATCCTGAGTTTCTCTCTGAGGGAACAGCTATTCAAGACCTTCTAAACCCTGATAGGGTTCTCATTGGAGGGAACCAATGCCCTGAAGGTTTAGAAGCAATCCAAAAGTTGAAGGCTGTATATGCTCATTGGGTGCCTGAAGACAGAATCATAACAACCAATTTGTGGTCAGCAGAACTTTCCAAGTTAGCTGATAATGCCTTTTTTGGCACAAAGGATTTCATCTATTAATGCTATGTCAGCCTTATGTGAGACCACTGGGGCTGAAGTTTCACAAGTTTCTCATGCTCTAAGCAAAAACACCAAAATTGGACCCAAGTTCCTAAACGCTAGTGTTGGTTTTGGTGGCTCTTGCTTTCAAAAGGACATACTGAACTTGGTTTACATATGTGAGAGCAATGGCCTCACTGAAGTGGCTAATTACTGGAAACAAGTGATCAATGTGAATGACTACCAAAAGAGTCGGTTTGTGAAGCGCGTTGTGACATCGATGTTCAACACGGTTTCGGGTAAGAAGATTACAATTCTGGGGTTTGCCTTTAAGAAAGACACTAGTGACACTAGGAAGACTCCTGCAATTGATGTTTGCAAAGGCCTATTGGGGGATAACGCGTCCTTGAGCATCTACGATCCGCGCGTTACTGAGGAGCAGATTCAAAAGGATTTGTCAATGGATGGTGTTGAATGGGACCTGCAGTCAATGAGATCTACTATGGTGAAACAAGTTAGTGTTGTTGGAGATGCTTATGAGGCAACTAAAGATGCTCATGGGATATGCATTCTTACAGAGTGGGATGAGTTCAAGAACATTGATTATCAAAGAGTGTATGATAACATGCACAAACCAGCATTTGTGTTTGATGGTAGAAACATATTGAATGTTGACAAGCTGAGAGAAATTGGATTCATTGTGTACTCAATTGGGAGGCCATTAGAGCAATGGCTAAAGAACATGCCCCAACAAGCTTGAAGATTATGAATTGAGTAGGACTATGTTATCCTTTGTGACATTTCACCACTTGATATTTTTCACATCATTTCAAGTGTTTTCCTGATAATGTGAAATCTGCCTTCTTCAAATAATTCACGTAAGCCATTAGACGCGCTTTAGTTGTTGTTAGTTTTTTATCTGTTGTGGGCTCATATATAAACTATTCAAATAAATATGCAACTGCCTTCAGGCTGTACTGTAGTATTTGGGATAATTAAATAAGATTTTAGCCTCTATAATTTTTTGTTTGGTCTTTTATTTTTTTTCTTCTGCATGTTTATATTTATATTTTTTTTAGTTTATAATGATGGATTTTCCTATGATGTTAATATAGAGGTTAGAAATCAGACTTAATATTGTCCAAATAATAAAAATGATTTTTTTTGAATGAGAGAAGTATATCAAAATATAATTTTATAGAAATTAAAAATAATAAAAATCCATTTGTACTATTTATTTCACTTACTAAAATATTTAAAAATGAAAATAAAATTATTAAAATATATATAGTTACCAAATTTCAAGTTAATTAAGTTTTTTTTGCATCATTATATACTTACGAGCTAATTCAACAATTAATTTCACTAAATATTTTCAATTCAGTTACTCAACTTATCAACTTTCATAATTTTACTTTTTAACTAACTTTCAAGCTTTTAATTTTATCCAAAATTTAACCTACTAGTTTTGTGAAACACTAATATATGTCATCAATCTGAGTTAAACGGATTTCTTAAATAAGATTTAAGATTTTAGCTTTGGACGGACAAAATGTAATTTTGAAAGTTCCCAAGAATATCAGTATGTGCATCTATCCTTTTCCTCTCTTTTATTCCCTTTACAGTATTTTGTTGACAAAATTTGTAACATGCCACGCTCACAGGCCACATCCCTCTCGCCAAATACTTTGCTTTTAATAATCTTAGTGGTTGTTTTGGTGCATCAATATCAAATACTAAATAATTACTCTGATGCTTGAAGCGTGAGGCAATCTTAATTCTTTCTAGCAGGTAATTATGGTGCAGAAGAAGCGTCATTCCAACACCCAAAAAAAGTGGGATCCAATAATCAGCTTGTGTCGTTTGCAGAATCTGATTTTCCTCAGGATGCTATGCATATATACCTATAACGTTAGGTGGAAGTGGAACACGCCCCCAAAAAAAAGTTAAGAATCAACTGTGATTTGAAGATCAAAGAGTGTGCTTCTGAAGCTAGCAATCGATTGAACTTTTGAGGCAATACTTGTGATTCAACTCTGTTTAGCACTCACCCAACTGTAACCGAAAGTTGGTGCTTCAGACTAGTTAAACCCTATTTTCATTTTATTCTATTTTGTTGTAGCACTTTTTCTTTTTTTTTTGGTATTCGGTTTAGATTGTTAAAACATAATTAAAAAAATGTTAACTTGCACTACTTCTTTAATGTATTGCCTCAATATTCGATTTATATTTTTCCAAGTTCATTTCTTTAATTTTAGAAGGTTTTTGTTGTGGACCTAGGTCCAGCTCCAAACCAGCCCATTGGACTGGCCCAATAATCTGTGTTTAACCTAGTTAGTCCCAACACACTAATCACGTTTCACACTATATAGCTGAACATTTGAAATTTATAACTGAGAATAAGTGTATAACTGCATTTATTTATCACAAACGATACTCCCTCCAATCTGAAAAAAAAAACATTATTTTCTTCATTTCAAATATCATTTATCAATTTGAATTTCGAGCGTTTTGACATATCGTATATCTCAATCAGACATTTCTATCAAAGGTTATGACTGTTCGAAGTTTATTAAAACAAAAAACATGTTAAGATAATAATTATAGAAAGCATTTTAAATGAATTATTATATTAAAAATTAGTTATATAAAAAATCTAAAAAATATTAAACAAACAAAGCCATATAAAAATTTAGAAATTATATTAAATAAAATAATATTAAAAAATATAGAAAATATATGAAATAAAATAATATAAATTAAAAAACATACTAAATAAATGGCTAAATATACTTTAAAATTAGATAAAAATAATAATTAATAATATTAAATAAAAATTTATAAAATCAATTTTTCGTTTTGTAATAATTATTATATTAATTCTTTTTGCTTTAATAAATTGATTAAGTTAATCGTTAAAGAAAAAACATTGACTGTTAAGTAACGTGACGTGTCAGTGTCAGTGTATCACTATGTGGCCAGTAAATATTATTGGTAGCTGGATATTTAAATTAAATAAAAATTATTTATTTTTTAATCATAAAACAAGAATAACATTAAATATGTGTATAAACTTCGAACAGTCATAACTTTTGATAGAAATATTTGATTGAGATGTACGATATGTCAAAACGCTTGAAATTCAGAGAAGTAATTGAAAAAATATAAAATAGCAATAAATTAACTAATTAAATAATTAAAAAAGTAGACAAAAATGAAAATTTTGGATGATTGAATCTTAAATCCTAATTTTGAGGCACTTAGAAGCATTTTTTGGAAAAAATAGTTAATCAAATCTCCTTTGGGATTTGCCCAGGGCTAGATGACTGAATTTTGAGCGTTTTGACATATCGTACACTACATCGGACATTCCAGTCAAAAGTTATGACCTTCCGAAGTTTATATACACACCACTTCTTGTATGCATGACACGTGTCGTCATCTGGTGGAACACGCCCCATTTGGGCGTGACTGCCCCTAGTCACGTCTAATCTGGGCGTAACTAGTCATGCCTATTTTGGGCGTATTACCTTTTCCAGATTGATAAATAGTTTCATATTCTTAACAAATTCGTAATTATTTATTAAAATAATAATATTTTCATTTTTTTACCCAACTTCTCAAGGCAAAAGAATGCAAGTGATGTAACGTGTCTTTCGGTCAATGAAATATCAGACTTGCCACTTTTCACTTTTGGTGATTTATTTGTAAAATGTTTGAAACATATGATAGATTACGTTCGTCAGCAGTGACTTAGTGGGTGATTGATTAAATGTTTACTTGAAATTGAATGATTTTAAAAATTAGACATTAAAAATAAATTAAAAGATTAAAAATTAATTTAACCTATTTTTTATATTTAAGCAAAGAGAAAAATTATGTTAATGGTATTGAATTTTTAAAAATATAAATAATATGTTGTGAATGAAAACACATTAAATCATTATAATTTTGGTATATCAAACTAAAAAAATATTTAATTAAGATTTTTCTAGAATTACATGAAAAGGATATTCACTTTTAAATTGTTAATATTCTCTTTGTCAATTTATGTAGATTATTACGTGCTGTAAATTTAACATACAACTTTTAGATAAATTGAATTATTAGGTTTCATGAGTTTATTGCTTTTAGACCCAACCTTGGGGCCAATTATTAAAATTAAATAAGTATTCTAGCAAATAATAATAGAAAAGAGTAATTTAAAAAGAGTCAGGTAAATGTTAAATCAATTCTAATATATATATATATATATATATATATATTTGATTTTATAAAATAATGTCACATCACAATTTTATATTTATTTTCTTTTTAATGATATATATTTTAGGAAACAATTCAAATTAAAATATCACTAATAAAAATAAAAATAAATACATAATCATATATATAATCTTCATTTAATTATATAAATAATTTAAAATAGTATTTGATATGACAATATTATATTATATATTATATATCTATCTACCATGTTTTATAAATATGAAATGATGTCACAAGATAATATTATATTCGTTCTCCTCGATTAAATACAATTAATTCAATTGTAATTAGTTAATTAATTCAAAATAATCCACAATAATAAATAATAGTTATTACATTTTTGGGATTATTTTTTTTTCTGATTATTTTAATTATTTTAATCAAACAATTAAGCCACGTGGCACCTAAAATCCACAATTTTTGAAAAAATATTATTATCCACGTTTGAATTTTAAAATTTTCATTTAAACTTCTAATTGATTCCCAAGTAAATCCACTCCTTTAATGCCTACATATTAATTTTTTCTATCTCCATACTACCATCGATTATATAATGATTTTTTTTTTCTTCTACATTGTTTTTTTGGCTGAGTTTCTTCTTCTGCATTGTCTCTTTTATTTCCTCCTATCTTTTTCTGATCCTGCATTTTTTATTTCTTTTTTCTTTATGTTTTTGTTTCAACACGTAGGTATTAACTTATGAGTTTTAATAGTTAGCTTCTGTAATTTTTTTACTGATTAGACATGAAACCGACTATGCATAAAGGTTTTTATTTTCTATTATGTTATAATTTTTCTTATATTTTTTTCATTTTCTTATCTTCCTCTTATTCTTATTGTTATATTGAACTCAACAAAAGAAATTGTGATTTTTTTTTTTTGTTTCAACTGTGTGTTTAGCCAACTTTGACGCCCATCACATTAAAATTTCAATAGTTAGTTAACTTTTCGAAAATACAATCAGGTATTCAAAAAGTTTTTTTGTTATGCTGATTTTCTTCACCTATGATTTTTTTTCCTGTGATTATGTTCATTTTACAATTTATTTTAGTTTTAAAAACTATTATATTGTTGGAAAATTAGTAATCCTATCATAATTACATTTAGTTATAGTAATTATAATTAAATGATTTGGAATTCCATTACTAATAACGAAAAACATTTCTTAATTATTTGGATCAATTATTAAAAAATCCATTTATCACAAATATTAATAAACATTCCAACCTAATATTCAATTTTTATAATAATAAACATTTTATTCCATCGGACATCTTTAATGTTAGATTCAAAACAAGGATCTTAAGTTCAAGATCTAGTCTTTACTAGATTTTTTAATACAGGAGGTGAACAGATCTCCGGCATAAAGAATGAATTCTTGTAAAATAATCCTAAACATTTGTTTAGTGTTTAAAAAAGAATATATTTTTTTTTTCTCTTTCCTTAAAATCTCAAAATGAGATATAATACTAAAGAAAATAATGAGAAAGATCTTATATCTTAAGTGACATTATATAATTCATCAAAAAGTGGTCTAAGATTCCAATTTGGGATCTACCACTAAATATAACTAATAATAATATATTATGAAAAATAATTGCTTAATTTCTTTCATTCTTCTTTTAGTGTTTTTATTTTTAAAAAATAGCTATATATATGTATATGTTTGGTCAATCACTAAAAAATATGAAAAATCACAATTTAAACAATTTTGGTATGAATTATAAATATTACAATTGAAATAATTAGTATTTTATTCACAATTCAATTAGTATTCACTAAAAAATATTATGTTCATAAAATATATAATTATTTAAGTTTATTTTTAACGAGTATATGTTTATAATTTATAATTATGGTAATATGTTTTATAATATAAAAAATTCTTTATAATTATGGTAATTTTGTTATAATTAAAGTAATTTTATATGAAATGTTTCTTTATAATTATATTTATTCACCAAGACACATAATTATATTTTTATAATAATTAAGGTAATTATAATAATCAGTATAACATTGATGATTTAAACCGTCAAATTAATTAATTGATTGATTCAAATTAATTATTATCAATAATAATAAATATATATCCTAATTTAAACTTAAACTCAAATTTGTAAAAAAATACAATTAATTAATTATATTTAAGATTTTATTTATCTATCACAAGTGTTCTCCGTTCACGCAATTAACATTTTTTTCTATTTTTTTATGTTATTTATGATGAAGTTTATCATTGTTGATTGGCATAGATATACAAATTTATCATTTTTAGGGTATTGATATATGACAATTTTTTTCTCTACCGCATCGTGTCATTTAGTCTTCAAAGTGTTACAAGACAATAATACTCAAAATGATTGAAAGATGTAATAGTCAAAACATCATACTCAAATTAAATTTATTAAAAAAATCAAAAACAATAAATCAAAAACTGTGAAAAACAGAAAATAATTGATATTACTAATTTTAACCAGATTTAATATTTAATTAACATAAAAAATAAAATTTTGACATATTTTTTAGCATTTTAAACGTGATTTGTTCTCCTTTTTTATTTTTCATTTTCCATAGAAAATTTGACAGATTTGTTATTATATGTATATCTTAAATTGTTATAAAATTTACAAATCTTAATCAAAATAATCAATACACTTGACTAATACAATTATCAATAATATTTTTTATTTAGCCACAATCATTTAATTAACCAGATGTTAGAAGATATATAAATTAGTTAATTAAATATTTATTGAAAATATATAATTAATTTGTTTACTTCCAGAGTTCCAGTCGAAGTTGGGTCTGATTCGGAGCAGTATTTGTAGGGTGTGAGATTATTCATGTCTACTTCTCAATTTATTGAAATTACACAGGAGTGGATTGATTCTCCTACTTGTTGAGAAACAAGTACTCATCCAAATTAACATGGTTCAAAGAATAACCTTTTTTTTTAACCTTTTGATCATATAATTTTTTAATCATGTGTCATTTCATTGTTTGTTGTGTTCAATATTAATGTATTGGTTATGTGTCTGTTCATGCATATGATCATGAAATAAATCTTAACTAACATGCTTAAAAGTCTTAATTATTTTTTATGTATAAGGATAAAAATATTATACTCCAAAGTAGAACTAAAAGTGAACTAAACTAACTAGAAATCACTAAAAAAATTTTACGACTCTATTATTTATTAACATAAAAAAATATGATTTGTAATATTATTATATAAGCATTCTCTTTTTTCTTTATTCATCATTACTTTTTTTATTGTAATTATAAGTTTAAATACCCAAAAATATTTTCTTTATATGATTGACGTTAGTCATTTCTATATAATTGATATTTCTTTCCTTTATGATAATAAAATATAAAATAAAAATATTACAAAATGCAAAGTAAAATATTTTTATTATTAATAATTTTTTTATTAGAATTAGGTATAAATGTAAGTTACATAAAATATTATAGTTTTTAAAATAAATATTTATATAAACTAAAATTATATAAGACATGCATAAATATAAAACAATATGAATATATATATATATATATATATATATATATATATATACATATATCAGTATTTACAGTTTTTACTAATATATACATATATTAAAAATGCAATAATATAAAATAATTTATAGGTTATAAATTTCACGTGTATAAGACACGAGACACCAACTTAATAATTATAATTTGAGAGTATTCTTGACAATTTGGTGACGTGGTAAAGAGTTGAGTTATTAAGTAATTGATATATAACCATTATGTCCCGCATGGACATTTCAAATTTGAAAGCCATACATGCATATTTAGAGAGGAAATACAGTAAATGAAAAGTGAGGAATTTAAGCTTGTAGCAGAGTATGGAAACAAAGCCAGAGAGTCACTCATCTTTCTGGGTGGAATTTTATACTTCCACATCCACTGATTTGAAGACAAGAATTCCTGCTGGAACAGTTTGCCCCTAATAGGCTAATATGTGCAAATTGTACAGTTCTTATTATTATGCGTAACTAACTTTGATTAGGCTGAAATTAACTTGGCACGGGACATTTTGCTTTGTTAGCACTTAGTAGTTAGACCAAATGCACCAAAATACAAAAGGTAGAAACGCGATAATGGTGGTTTTCTGTACCAAACCTCACTTTTCATACATAGGACAGGTATATTATTGGTCCCACATTATCACAAAACTTATTTTATTTCTCAGACAAAACTCCCTTTTCTTACATGAAAATTTAATAATTCTTTTTGAGTATCCCCAAAGCATTTCTGGTGATGACTTCCTCCCTAACACATGCACCATTATTGCTTGTATGAAGCAACACATGCACCTTTTAGCTACACGTTCTATATGTGATCTAGGAGAAGGGGGGAAAAACAAAATAAAATAAAAGTAGTTAAATGAAGGCTCCTACAAGTCTATATTCTTTGGCCATTATCTATTTATTTATTTATTTTAGTGAGGGTAATTACTCATTTTTTTAACTGAACTTTTCTGAAAAGGAAGTTGAGATATAAGGCTCCAACTGCCAGAAAACACTAGCTTGTGAGTGTGACTTGGTTAAAGCCTATCCTGCTTATAACAAATTAGTATCTGCTACTATCAAATCACCCACCAAAGGAAAAGAAAGTTCTACTTTCTAATCATTTTATAAAATCAATCACTAATGTTTCAGCCACATCTAAACTGACCAATAAAAAATTGAAACCTTAACAAAGTGGCTAAGACATCTATTACATCTTCAACTAACCTTTGTCTAACTTTTTACACTTCCCCTTCTGATAATTACACGAATAGGGTGTATGCAAAAAGCAGCTTAAAACCCCTAGTAAATCTTAAAATGGAAAAGAAAAATGATAAAGAAAGCTTCGAAATGAAGTGCTTGTCAGCAATTATGTGCATTGAGTTCACCTATATATGTAGGCCATTGAGAATCATTTGAGCTATTATTTTGTACATTATCAAACTTCATCAAGAGCAGTATGCGACATGAATGAAGGTAATTTCTCCAAAAGCAACTTTAGGATGGTTGGAAATTAAGACTAAGTACAAAAGTGAAACGAGATCTATAATTAATTAAAAAAAAGGTAGAGCTTGTGGAAGACCTAAGCAAAACTAAGCTCTGTCTAAACAATAAAGCACATGTATACCTCAACTCAATCATCTGCCACCGACAGTGTTTCTAGGACTTGATCACAGATAACTAGCGTTTCGAATGGTTAAACTATCATAAACCTTAAGAAAGGCATCTCACACCACATATGCTACATTCTTTAGAGTGGAACACAAGTAGTGACCAGTGAGTGTTCAATTTTTTTCTCTCAATTTAATATTTGTTAATTCTTTTTGGTTTAAAAATATAAATATTTTTCACGAGATAATTTTATCTGAGCTGGATAAGACTATTATGAATGACAATACTTTTACTCCAAATATTTAACACATTTGCATAATTAAGACTTAAACTTAGAGACCATTTTGTGAAGCTAAAACAACTCCACAATCTAGGCGCTTGGTGGTTATATTTTTAATTCTGTTATCACTTTTGCATAGCCCAAAGTCTTCCCCCACAAGTGAAGTTTCTTCAAGGTGCCATTCAGAGATTGACAGATCCCAGTTGCTTTAATGCGGGCCAAAAGAGACAAGTCTGCTCTGTGAATTCTCTGCGTTGTACTCTATTATATACCAGTTAGTACAGAGAAGTTCAACCACTTCTAAGCAAACTATATGCTCAGCTGTATTCTCGTTAAATATTAATTTTGGCCCATCTATTTTTCTTCGGTGGACCCAACAATTTTTCCATTTCCATCGTGAATTTGTTAGATTTTGATGCTTGAAATTGCATCTAGTACACCAGCTCATGGTACCTCAATATTTAGTACCATTCAATGCAGCGTTACTTTTAACGACTTGTGCTCTCTAAATTTAAGTTTTCACGTGCATTACCATCATGATGTAAATTCATAGACTTCCTTCTTTTCTTTTCTTTTCTTTTTCTTTAAACAAATATTTAATGGAAGTTCAAATGTATGGTCCTTTTTTCACCACATTACTCAATTTTCAAAGTAATCTATACTAAGTAGTTTATCAGGCAAGTTAAGAACGTGTTTATTTGTTCTTCAACCCAGCCATCCAAGAGATAATTGAAGTAATTTCATAGTAATATATATAAAAAGGCATAGCATATTTGATATTACATATATAGGCTAAAAGAATGTGGGGAATGCACATCGAGTGAAGGTGTGCTAGCTACTAGGCACACCGCATACATTATGTGAATGCACATGTTACCTTAATAGAAAATTAATACGGGGGATAAAAAGTCCAATCATATATTATTATTTTTATTATTTGAAACATCATATTCTAATGCTTAGCCTCTCTAATCCTTTTGCACACGAAGCTTCTCTTTGTGGATCATCCATTACAACAACAAAGAGTGGGGAAAACAAACAAATACAGCTAACCACCGTACTAAGTTGCCGGCAAAAAGAGGCACAAATTAAGTGACGCAATTACAGTGAAGTTGTTTGAGTCATAACATAATCCGTGGCTGCTAATAAGACATTCATGTTATGGTTACAGCAATGAACGTGGCCGGCTTGATAAATGAAAAAAATGCCGGCACTTAATTACTTGGTCTATGACCCTTAAAAGCTAGCCATGCTGGCCAATCTGTGAGGATATTATAGTCAGCAATTGAGCACGAACTAAGATCCAATGCACCCTTGTCTTAAAATAACAAGGCACTCACAAGTCCCGATGCTAGACAGCTAGTACTACTTGTTTATTCAGGGTGTATCAATGAATTAACGATGCCTAATCTAATCAGATACCTTAAAGTGATTAACTAATGTATATCACATTTGCTGCACCTAGTTTTTATGTATATATAATATTTGATCTACCTTCTCTCTATTGGAATGATTAGGTCAGATACGGTGTGCATGAAATATACATGAAACATGCATAATGTAGGACACACACTGACACATATTTAAGATTCACCTATAGGTCGAGATTTTTTGGACGATATCTATTTTAACCAGAACGAAGTGATCATATCAAAGATTTTTAACGAGACAGGTATATACATTGTCTTTTTTCTCTACAGAATTAACATATCATATTCACATGCAGTTTGTTTTTCAGAGTAAATTGGATTGGACTACATTAATTCAAATTTATTAAGTAGATATATAGTTTATGTACAATTTTTTTATTATAAAAAGAGTAAATTATACATATTTCTTCTCATATATAGATGGTTAAAAATCAATAATGCTAGACATAAGTGATAGTGATTTGTGTTTCTTAATCAAGTGATTCAAGATTTGATTCATGAGTGATCATTGGATATGTAATAAATTATGTTGAGAAAAAATACTCATCTTATATATGTTCACAATTCCCAATAAACTGACAAATTATTTTGTATTAATACATGCTTAGAAAAAAAATTAAAGCTTAAAATATGTTCTCCTTTCCTTTTATTTTAACAATTGTACTCCTCTCTATACCTTACACTTCAATTCATTTTATTGTCAAAGAATGCATTAATAGTGAGCAATTATGGACGAAATTGCTTAACATATTTTTCTTGTCTCTTTAACTTATACCAGCAACTAATTAACTTAATATTGTATTATCAATTTTTGGTCTTAAATAGATACAGTGATACTTTGAACTTACATTATTAGCTTTAAAACTTCACTTGCAATATTCATTTCATCTTCTATTTAGAATTTATATTATAATTTCTGATTGTTTTTGATTGTGTAATTTTTTTTTCCACTGAAAATATATAAATATTAAACTCTAAAAATATTGCAGACAAAACAATTAACTGTGTAACAAAATAAATTTATCAAATGAAATGATTTCTTATTGATAAATGAATGCATTAAAGAAGGTTCTAGCTAGCTACAATTGATTTTAAAGTTTATGGATATATAGTAGTATAGAAAATATGAATGTTCAATTAAACCAGGCCGACGCATGAGTAAATAAAGTCTAAAGTAAATTTTAAGAGAAAAAAAATTTAAATGTGAGAGCTAAATTTAAGACTTTTTGTCAATATATATGATATTTTTTTCAATACATGAGATTTTTTTTCTTTTAAAAAACTAATAAAAATATCTTTTATGGATGATAATTAAAATTTGAGCTTTAATTATTTTATTTTTAGTTCGCCCTGAATTGAACTATTTTAATTTTTGACTGTGCATATCCGTAGGAAATTATTTGGAAATGTTTATTCTTCATTTATATTGAGAATTTCAGTCTTAACTCTTTAATTTCAAAAGTCTCACCATAAGATTTAAATTTATGCGATGTTTTAATGCCAGTAAATGTATTTGACCTAGCTTTCACAGTTTTAACCTGCATTATGGGTTCTCTGTTCTACCGTGACGTGTATGCATATAAAAATCTCAATTAACAGAAAGGAGAATCTCGATCTCTCATTTGATAAATTCCATCGGTAGCTGCAATTTAATACAGTGGGTGTGACTCATATTTGCGACATAGTAGAAAATAACGCATCACT
>CM023947.1:28181182-28272745 GCA_013407115.1 Glycine latifolia | reverse complement strand
CTCCAAGGTGAATTTTAAGGTTTTAATCATTTATCTGTAATGTCAATATTGGAGATTGATAATCTACCAAATTGTTTTTTTCTCATAAAAAGAAAAGAAAAATCAGAAACAGAGAAGCAGACAGACCCAACATGTTCGCGTTCAACTTAATTACTAGACCAAATAACTGAATAAGCATTGCTTTACTAATATAAACTCCACAGAAATTTTTCATTTACAATTTTTATCAATATACTTAGTCGTAATGAGAGATGTAGTTAAAAATTACATAATTTTAGACAAAGATTGATCATCTTTCACAAAATTTATGAATATTTTATGGTAAATGGAATAAAAAGTATGATCCATGAATATTGATGTGTATATTTGATACAATAAATAATCATAAAAATCCAAAATATACCTTTATTTCCAAGTGTTAAAAAAGCAAAAGAAGGAAATCAAGTAAAAATTTAGAGTTTCCCTGGATTACATCTATGATGATATGATCCTTTTTTGCAACTTGGGGTAGCCAATTTTTTTTTTAAAAAATGGTCAACTGGCATACTGCGAAGGCATAGTGGATAGCCAACACTCCCCCTCTAATGGGTAGCCTAGAACTCCCAAGTTCTTATTCTCCATCCAATATGCATTTTTAGAGTCCACATGAGTACCTAACCAATATAAACAATTCCAGTCATGCCAAGAGAATTTAGTTGTATGCGTTGTGGCCCTTGGAGGAAATATGACATTTAAAATACTCTATATTATTATTATTATTATAGAGGATTCCAAAAGGATATATTGAAAGAAAAAAAAGAGATAGAGGCAGAGATATCACGGTAATTCACACATTAATGTACCATTTTCTAGTTGCATTAGTTACTACTAATCATATGCTGAGCTAGTAGTAGTATCCGGGTTACACGATTTCGTGGTGGTATATTAATTTTTTTATATCCATGAAGACGATACTGAAAATATTTATAATAACTTATATATCCTATTTAATTAACAGAGCAGTCTCCTCAATAATTCGATCGTAGTGTTATATCAAATAGTTCAACTACGTATGCAACAAAAAAAGAAAAAAAAGCTTAATATTTAAGACAAGGAGCAACCGAACCGACTAAGAAGAATAAGAACTTGAAAAATAAAACAAGCTAACATAAGCAAACCCCACTTGAGAAGGACCCACCCAATGTTTGGGGACTTTTGGTAGCTTGACCAAATTACCCTCAAAACGTGCCCCCTCAATCACCGAAGGAGAGAATCAAGAAACAGTGGGCATGGCAGCAGGCTTTGATTGGGATGTGAAGTGAAGCAACTGGATAGAGGTTAAGCATGGGCCCCACTTCAAATAAAAAACCATTCACTAATAGAAAGTCCAAAGAATAACGGCCGGAGAGTGGAACCTTTCACTTGAAGAGAGTGAGTGGAAGCAAATACAATAGCAATAGCATTTCCTTATTAGCAAGACAAAGGAAGGAATAGTTGGGTATGCCATGGAGTTAGTTTTAGTAGGTTCCTCAGCTTTAGGGATGCTTACGTTGCAAAATCTTAAACCGTTGGATTAGGAGTGGCGTAGTATCCTCAGTTGAGTACACGTGCTGCTATCCTCCCTCTATTTCTTTACCACTCCCTCTTTTTTATCTTTGCTTCCATGCATGGATTTCTCCTCCAAATATAGTCAAGTGGAGAGGAGAGAGAGAGAGAGAGAGAGAGAGAATCAACGCTCACTATAATCCTTTTTTTTCTCCTCTCTTGCCTTATTCATTCGCCATCATTAACAACAAAGGTAACACAACATCCACTCTTCTCCACCTATTCAAGTTTTGATTTTTTCTTTCTTCCAAACTCAACTACCCAATAAGCAACTCGTAGTAGTAACCAGATACAACTTTGCTTTGCTTTGTTTACTTCACTACTCATTCTCTCTTCTTTTTTTCCTCTTTTTGTGCCTTAGATTTGGAGTTTTGTTGAAACTCATACAAGTGTGAAGTGTCCTTTCTTTTCTCTCTCTCAGCAGTCAGTGCAAAAAGGTAGCGTTATGCAGCTTTTTCGCAGTTCCACCTCAATAATCTGATCTGGGTCTCGCTAGTTTTACTCTTCTTCTTCTGATTCGCGTAACGAGATCGATGAATTCAGCATTCATGGAAACTCTCTGATTCACCTCCCAAATAACAACAACCCTTTTGTTTTGCTCCTTCTCTGATCCGTATCGAAATTCAATGGAAGGAGATCATCGAATTCATCAAGAATTGAAACACGCGTGCAAGTTCTGCGGCAAGTGCTTCCCTTGTGGCAGATCCTTGGGGGGTCACATGAGGTCTCATATAACCAACTTGTCATCTGAGATGAATGAAAAAGAAAAGCTTTCATCTTCACACAACAATGGTGGAGAGAAAGATTCTGAAGCTGCTGCTGCAACTAACGCTGCTGGCTATGGTCTCAGAGAGAACCCCAAGAAGACTTGGAGAATCTCGGATTATTCAAGCGAAGACCCTTTGGTGTTTGACAAGTTCTGCCAAGAGTGTGGCAAAGGGTTCCAGTCTTGGAAGGCCTTGTTTGGCCACATGAAATGCCATTCTGAGAAAGAGAGAGTTTCCAACAGCTTGGAAGATCAAGATTCTTGGACTAATGCTAAGGTGGTTATGGATAGCCAATCTGATAACGAAGCAACAGCTCCGAATAAGAGAAGAAGGTCCAAGAGAAGAACAAGGTACACGGTGGTTTCTTCTTCTGCAGCAGCAGCAGCAACAACTTCTTCTGTGGTGTCTTTTGCCCAGCCTTCTTCTTCTCTCTCTGAGGTTGAGCAAGAGCAAGAAGAGGTTGCTATGAGCTTGATGATGCTTAGTAGGGATGTCAGTCCTTGGAGTGGTCCTCATTCTGTTGCTGAGTCCTCTGACAATAACTCTGCTTATTTCGAAGCTCGATCTTCGGTTCGAACTAATTTGGTCACCAAATTTGATGGCAACAACAACAACTTCAGTGCTAACAAAGCAAAACTGATCAAGCAAAGTGATAATAAGTGGGAGGTTGGCAATTCAGAAAATCCCAACTCAATCAGAGGTAAGTGTTCACAACTTTTGACGACTACTAATATTACTACTGAGATTCCTGAAAATGGATCTAGAGTGAACAAAAGTGGAGTTTCCAAAAAAGGGTACGAAAAGGCCAACCAGTCTGAGCTTGAGTATGTGTCTGCATTGGAGGATTCTGAAGGTGAACATGGGAGGAGCAGAGTCAATGGAACAGAATCAGCTTTATCAAAGTCGTTTACTATTACTGGCAAAAAGTACAGTTCAATCATGACAAAGTTTTCTGGTTCTGAATTGAAGTCAAATAAGAACTGGATGGACAAGGCTTCAGAAGCTGAATCTAGTAAAAACTCTAACAAGAGAGGCAAGTTTGAGTGTACCACTTGCAACAAAATTTTCCACTCATACCAAGCACTTGGAGGCCATAGAGCTAGCCACAAGAAGATCAGAGGATGCTTTGCTTCAAGGAATGAGAGCAGTGAGAACAGCATTGAAATGGATCTCTCTCCTGACCCAATAACAACTGAAAACAAGCTCATGAAGAACAGTGACAGTGAGTATGTGGTGGAACATCAACATGGTGCTAGTTTTCATAATGAGGTGGAAACAGTTAACGAGTCCAAGAAGAGCAAGGGGCATGAGTGCCCAATTTGCCTCAAGATTTTTCCATCTGGCCAAGCCTTGGGTGGCCATAAGAGATCTCATATGGTTGGTGGGTCTGAGAGTAGAAGCTTTCAAACAATTGTGCTTCAGGAACCAGTGGCAGAAATTAGGGACTTCCTTGATCTTAATCTTCCTGCTGCTACTGAGGAAGAAAGCAATAGCCATGCTGACTCTAACAGTAACAGACCCTGGTGGATAGTAGAAGGCAACCACAAACAGGAGGCACTGGTAGGCCTTATCTCATAGCCAAAGGTGACATAGTTTATTGTTCCATCAGTGCTGCTGCAACTTCAGAGTGAAGATTCAAACCGTATAGAAATGTTTCTGCATTCATTCCATTCATTCTTTACAGGATATGCGTCTTCTTCTTCTTCAGGGTATTTCTGTTTTTGTTCAGATTTTTCAAGTATTTCATAATATACTGTTCTCTTCCTTTTTTGTTTTTTAAATTTTCTTTTTCCGGATGCTATATGTTATTACTTTTTTGTTCATAGAATAATTTTCATTTCTTCAAAGTTTATGCTCATTATTTTGGTTCTCTTAGAAAGTCCAGGAATGAATTCTGACTGATGTGTGTGGTACTGTACCACAGATTGGTACTGTTTGTTTTGACACACTTCCCACCTTGCATTTTAGAAATGTACTTAATTATATAATCATAAACTCCAAAGGTGACATGTTTGTGGGGTAATTATTTTTCTTTGCATCAAAGAGAAATGAATGAGGTATTGAAAAATTGGGATAGGTACCCCAAGCCATTACACATGAAAGGATAGAAAAAGGTAGATTTTATAATACACATAAAGAAGACATGTGAGCACAAGGTGGTTGTTTAGTCACCTACCATAAAACCTGACCACCCATCCATCTATATGTTGTTTCCTTCTCTTTCTTGGCACACAAGCGGTGTGCTAATAAATCCTTCTCACTAATCACTATGTACTCTCTCAGTAGCAAATATCATAATAATTCATCAAGAGAGTGAGGGGGATGGCTGGACCACTACTATTTAACAAACTGAAATTACAACGGCACAAACTTGACGCAAAGTGCACCTTACTATAAAATTCAACTCACTGGTTAAACAACACTCTTTCTCTTTTTTATTTTTTTTACATTTTGATCATAGAATATATTAATAAAATGGGATTTAACCATTGTAAATCTTAGATCCTATGCTAGGTTGAATTTAACATAGGATGGGTGTAATATGCATGAATTGGCACCAATTGATAAGGATTACCATTTGAAAGAAATGGAGCAATACATTTGTGCCTTTTAATGTGGCAACTTGAGATAGCGTTTGGTCACTTGCACTGTATGGCGTTTACTCGGTTAGTAGCTGGCTGCAGATGATTCCGTTACTGCTTTGTCGACTATTGCAACTGAAAGGAAAGCTATGCAATCTGAACAGTGCATAATTATTTTTTATAAAGATTGCTTATGAATAAAGAATTAATCTATTGTTTAAAAAATAATATTTTAATGGTAAAACAAAATTAAGTGAAAATAAAAAAAATGTAGATTACTCAGAAATTACATTGTTGGATTAAAATGTGGGTGAATTGCTTAAATTTGATATGACAAAGTAGAATCCACTTTAAACTCAAGAACTTAAAAGTGGATTACTTAATAAATTTTCTCAGATCTGTCAAAAAAACAATCCTTACAGATGCTCTTAGGAAGCTATTTTTCCCATAAGAATTCTGTTTTAAATTTCTATTTACTAATATAAAAAATGCACACTACTTATATCTGTAAATGTATGCACTATGGCATCAAAAGTTTTATATAAATTTACCTATATAAAATTTAATTTTCATATGTTTATTTTTGTATCTATTAAAATGTTGTTTATGAGTAGTATTACATTTAAAAATAGTATCGCATTTACCAAATGCACTTTAGCAAGGAGTTACAGTATGGTTGTTTATTTTAATGTTTCAAAGACTTCAAAAGGTAATTTGACTGACTTTTTTTTTTTGCATAAAACATGCTTGAAAATTCTATTTTTCTTATTTGACTTCTATAAAATGAATAAAAATAAAGTAAGTGGCCTCAACTTTTTTTATACAAAATTAATAGTTAAAATTTCAATACATTCATGATTTATTATGCATCTGCACATAACATCTATCGTTATTTTTTCCATCTATGACTAAGATTACTTGTTTTATTTTCTCTTCATAAGAGTTAAAGCTTTACTTTTCAGCTTAGCAATAACTAATTCCATTGAAATTTTATTTACGATTTTATTAATCATCATCCTTCCAAAAATGTTTAAAGAGTAATATAAAGAAAATTATGTATTAAAATCATCCGAAAAGATTTGTTTATAACATTAAATATTATATTTTCAATGTTTTTTCCAATTTTTAAGCAATGTATAAATAATTATCATTTAAGGTTTTACACATAGACTAAGGTCATTAAATATTCTCAATTTTAATAGAAAATGATTTATTTAATTATATTTCTCTCTCATTTTATTATTATTGTTCTCTTATTCCACTAAATGAAGATACTATTCACAAGAATAAAGTTGAATAAAATTAATTAATATTTTTTTTATTTTTTAAATAATTTGTAACGAATCAAAATCTGTAAGGCGAATTATTTTGAAAATGGGGGGATAATATCTGAAGAAAATTATTAACTTTCACAAAGTACCTCTATTTATAATTGCTAATTCATTTTTCCTAATTATATATTTTAAGTATTATAACATACTATTGCTATTGTTTATGCGGTATGTTCATATTGACATAAATATACTAGACGATTAAATTTTAACTTAATGAAAATCAAGAGAGTCTGAATGAAAGTTTGACAAGAAACTTATACTGTTTTAGTATTAAATTCTTTTATCCACATAGCAGCCTTACATCATACCCAAATTGGCCTACGGGGAAAACTTAAAAAGAAATTTGAAAATAAAAACGATAAAAGTCTGTTTTGGATCGAGAATGGCTAAAATACTTGGCAGCCCACGTCAACTTAGTTTATAGAGTCAATGGAATTTGTTTGGAAGTTTGATTCCTATAAATATCATTAGTGGTGATATTTAATATTATCATTACGATTTAAATAGTTCTAGTAATAAAAATGGAGGTTAAGATCATATGCAGTCTTAATCACAGTGTGCCCCATGAGGTATAAATTGAACATGTGGCTATTAGCTTGTGATTGGTGTCGTGAAATAAACAAATGATTAGTTCAGCTTTAATTAGATCTTGAGTTTTTTATGGGTACCGAATAACCATAAAACAATCGATAGAGTAAATAGAGAGAAAAAGGAAGAAGAAGAAAATAACATATAATATTTATCATGATTCACTTAATGTAAATTATGTTTAACTATTCATTATATTTTTCTCACACACTTATACAATACACTTAAATTACAAGGAAGTAAATAAATTTAGGAATTTTAAGCAGAGTAACTATTCATGAATTCAAATCCAAACTATAAATAATAAAACACAAATCTTGAAAAAGGTTTTTCATTTCTATTAATTTATTAAGGGTCAGTTATTGAGGTCAGAAAAATTGAGAGAGACATCTGAGCTAAAACTCTAGGAACTGGAATGTTGATTAAAAATATATATTTTAGCTTGCTTGAGGTTGTATTTGTGAGTCTTAATAATGCTGTTTTATTATGTTAACAATGTCATCATTCGCCAATGAAATTATTGTGCATATCCTGAGTAGTTTATTATCCATATTACAGAAAATTCACCCGAAAAAACAAAAAAAATGTACTACAGAAAACAGCTATTCTTGTATAGCACTTACACTTATATAGTTATATATGTAGAGAATTTTTTATGTATAAGAATTTGTCTTTCCTTTGTTTTACCTTGTTAAATCATTAAAGCAGCTTATGTAATTAGTTGTTGTAACTTGTAATGCCATTTCCAAAACAAGTTTGACAAAAACAAACCTGGCTTGTTGAAAATGTAGCTGATGAATGCCACAGCTACCTTCTGGTCAATGTTTGCATGACATCATATCCACACCTAACAGAGACCACAACAAAACTTCACATTGTGATTTCCCACTCTGATCAGGTACTTATAAATTAAGTATGATTTATTAGTTCATGGACATGGTAGTAACGCGACGCATGCACGGAAGTCCTTCTATTTGTACCACTCTTACCTTTTTTTAAATGGACTCACTTTTCAGTTCTTAGAATTCTCAATCTAAGCTTCAGTGCTTTCGTTACCATTCCATTCTAATGCAGGAGACAATATTTCCTCGTTTTTCATTAAGTGGAAAGTAAAGGTGATTTCAGTTATGATAATTTTTTTAGTTACTCAAATTCATTTCTGATATTTTATTTCCAACATATATCTTAATCTAATTTATGAAATCCAAAGTACGTGGCGAATGGTTATTATATCCAATAAATGGTTCGGAGATATAATTAATTATCCATTGAATTTAAAATTCAATCAATCAATAAAACTTTCCCATTTTCTTCTAAAAACAAAAAAAAAAACTTTCCCATTTTTAAAAATTAATACAATAATGTTTATTACCATGTGACTCCCATTTTCAAGAATTTATGATCTTTAGTCCAGCTCCATCACATTACACTAATTCGAGTGGAGGAAACTTTCAGTTAAAAAGAAAAGCAAAATGCAACCAAGTCAAGACTTACTACATGCTTAGCTTAAACCAGATTTAATTCAGGCCCAATCTGTGGATTTTTGTAATTTCCAGCACAAATTCAATATTTTTTGGGTACTATTTAGGTTGGAGGCGCGGATTAAGAAATTGGAACGTGAGAGTGTTTTATATTAACTCGCTTTTTTTTTTCAAATCTCGAACAGATTTATGTATTTAAATTTATGTTTCAATTCTAGACTTTTTAAAATGATTAATATTAGTATTCTTTTCAATTAAATTTTTCTACAATATAAAAAAATTGATCTATTGAAGTTTATTATTACAATAGTATTTATGGACACACTATATTGGTCTACTGCTAGTATTACTATATTGTTTATATTTTGGTCTGCTGCTATATTTGAAGTCATATAAATACTGGATTGATTTATCAATGGACCTGTGTAATATTTTTTTTATGTTTTCATTGGCTATAGTACCGGCATATTAAAAAAAAAATTGATTAAATGTTGATGTTGGACTTCTTTATATATAAATACTCAATTAACTTATTTATGGATGCACGGGTACAAATTTAGTTATTATAAATATAATAATTATGATATAAGTTATTTATTGTAAATTTAAAATCTAATTTATATATAGAACTAAATATTGATCCCACATAGTATTAAAAGAATAATAATTTATTTATTTATAATCCATCAATCCACACACAAGTGAATAAAGGACGAGAATGACCTTATTATTGGTTGAGTCGGAGGTGCGGCAAGGAACCTCTTCTACAGTCTAGTCTCTACCACCGCCATTGCTTTTCCGATCAGTTTTAAGCTCCCCACTTTCTGGTAATTACTCCAATTTCCAATTTCCATTTCATTACTCGCACACTCTTCCCATTAATTCCTCTGACAACCTCCGTTAAAAAGTGTGAGCGCTCTCGTTTTTCTTTTTATTCACTGTTTAGGAAATTTTGACATGGTTTTGCAAATTGGTTATGCTTTCTCTCTCTCTGTTTCTCTACTGTTATGAAATTTTAACATGGTTTATCTTCTGCTAATTAAAATTAATCAGATACCGTTCTTCGTCCTATGCGTATGTGTCTAATTTGCTTGCATAAATGTCAAAGAGCTGCAGAAGTGATAATCTTAATCCCTTAAATGGGGAGGAACTTAGTGCAAGACGTAGAAGAGAGGTACTCTCTTTTTTAAAACCTAACTATTTCTTGGCTGAATTCCTAATTTTTTGTATATATAATATTACTAATTTACTAGGTCCAGCTAGAATGAAGTATTATATCCATATCAATGGAGGAGTGCTAGCCACACTCTCTTTATGATATTCTCTCTATAATTGGTTAAAATTTATTGAAAATTACCGATTTTGGTAGGTTTTTCTTCTCATTTAATATAAATCAGGAGAGAGAAACATTAATTGAGAAACAAAACCTACCAAAGTTAATGATTTTCAATAAATTCAAACCAATAGAGTATCCAAAAGAGAGTGTCAGTGAGTGTCGCTAGCATCGCTAGCACTCCTCATATCAATGTTGTAAGCTTTTTCAAATATTGATTGGTTTTTCCATGCCGTTTGCGAGTGAAGTTTATGTATCATCTTCTTGTTTTTTAATATTCAATATATTTTTTGTCTATGATTTGCAGCAGCATAGAAAAGAGAAGGACGTTTTACAAAGTTCTCAATCCCAAAGCATTCAACCAATCCAGGTATGTTAGGTGCTAGGTTGTTGCGGCTAATTTGACAGTGGTGATATGAGGTTGTAAATTGTAATGTTTGTTGATTTAACATAGAGAACTCCACCTCAAATTTTAATGCACGAACGCTTCCTGCTGAATTTCAATTTCAAAATAAAGCATGCTTTAATATTTACATCCCTCAGATAGACATAGGTTAAAGTTAGAGAGAGAGGAAAAGAAAAGACATGGTAAAGGAATAATAGAGTGAAATTGAACCTTGCATAGATTCCTTTGGAAGTAGTTTGTAAAATCTTGCCATACTTGTGATGGTAGATACACACATTAAATGAGTAAATGACTAAAAAGTTTGAAAAATTGAGTTTAATTAGCAAACACCTGATGGCTGATACAAAACCTGATATATGATGTAGATGCAGATACTAGAACAATGTGAGAAGTCAAATTCAGAAGCTCATGCAGAAGATAAGAAACACATTCAGAGGTTGGAAAAAGAGCTTCTGAACTGTTCTCAAGAAATAGGTAGTTTTTTTTTTCATGGCATACATGTGAACTTCCTTGGATAAACAACTTTGGTGACAATGGCAAATGGTTGTAAATGGAAGAGTAGTTTTTCTTTTCCCCCTTCTTACATGTCTTTTTTATCTCAAAATTACTTTATAATAGTGGTAATGCTGCACTAAAAATTTAGAGGTTTTTAGCACTCTTTCACTGGCTTAATTTGTTTGTACTTTATACAGATTATCTTCAGGATCAACTCAGTGCAAGGAATGCAGAGGTGAACTACCTGGAAGAGCATATTCACAACCTTGAATTGAAATTAGAGGGGATGGAAGATTTACAAGAGGAGGTTTTCAGATTAAGGGAGGAGCTGAAAAGATCCGATTCAAAGCAATTTTCCTTGATCCAGGAACTAGATACTAAAGAAAAAGAATTAGAGAAGTCAGCTTTGTCCATAGAGAAACTAGAGGAATCATTTTCATCCACAACATTAGAGTCTCAGTTTGAAGTAGAGAGCATGAGGCTTGATATGATGGCCTTGGAACAGAGTCTTTTTGAGGCCAAGAAAACCCAGGATGAAACTCTAGATGAAAATAATAGAATGAGTAGATCAATTGAGGAGCTCCAGGTAGCATTGCAGGATGCCCAAAAAATCATCATCACTCTAAATGAAGAAATTAGGGAACTTGAAGAGAAGCTTGACACTGCCAACAAAAACTCTAGAATTTCTTCTCAAAAGGATGAATACTGGCTGCAAAACAAGGACAGATCACAACTCGAGACTCAATCTTCCTTGAATGTGCGAGGCAACAACTCTACCATACTAGAGGACATAAGGTACCTATTTTGAAGTTTTATTTAGATGCTTGACTAATTATTTTTTAAATGTGGCCAGTTACGTATTTTTCTTAATTGTGTATAGTTGCTGAAGGATGAGGATGTTTCATTGTGATTTGCTGTTATCTCTCTTTCTCTCATATCTAACTGGGCCTGACCTTCAATTTGATAGTTTCAGATTACTCTTCAAGTTAATAAAACAGAAATGGAGGTTTATTAATTTAATTTTTTTTCCTTCCTTTTTTTTCATAACAAGTTTCCATTTTTACTTAATAATGAAACAAACAGAGCTGCTTTCATAAAATTCTTAACAATATAATATGATCATCAGTAGTAACTGCATGTGGGACTCTAATAATGTAAGAGCTATTAAGTATACTTAATTGTTCCTCTTGGTATTTTGAATTTATATAATTCCAACGTGGATGGGATGCATTATGAAAAATAAAGAAATGAGTAAACCCTTTACTATTTTATCATTTTATGTAAGTTGAATTATGATCCTTTTGGCTCCTTATTCTGAATGATGACAGTGTTGTCCTTAATCATATTTTTAATGCAATGTTTCACAGCCTACATGCATCAACATCAACAAGACCTTTAACCCAAGTTAATTGAGGTCGGTGGTAGATGAACCCAATGATAGATTGAAAATAAGACAAAAAAGAGAGAAAGGGAGAGGGGAAGAAAAAATGGGAAATAAAACAAAAGAAAGGATATCATCAATAACAACACCTTTAACCTAAGTTAATTGGGGTCGGTGGTAGATGAACCCAATGATAGATCGGAAATAAGACAAGGAAAGAGAAAGGGAGAGGGAAAGAAAAAAGTGAAAATAAGACAAGATAAGAAAAATAAGCTAAAATAAAAGAGGGGTGAAAGGAAGAGAAGAGAAATGAAGAGGAAAAGAACTAAAACAAGGAAACGACTGGAACATAGAACTACTAATGGGTTTAACCCTCCACCAAGCTTATAGTTTTTCTCTACTCCGTCTTAAGACATATCGTCCGCCAATTTACATCTCACTCCATTAGGTCTTGTTTAACTACCTTTCCTCAGGTAAGTTTCGGTCGACTTCTACCTCTCTTTGTTTTGAGCTCTTGGTAACAAAATCTTGTTCTTACGGGAGCATCCAGTAGCCGTCTCATAACATGTCCAAATCACCTCAATCTATGCTCCCTCATCTTTTCACATACTGGTGCCACTGATACTTTGCGTCGAATATCCTCATTTCTTATCTTATCCATCTTCGTATAATCACACATTGTGCTACCTCTATTTTATGCTCATGTTGTCTAGGTACTAACCAACATTCTGCTCCATATAACATTACTGACCTTACAGCTATTCTATAGAATTTTTCTTTTAGCTTAAGGGAAATTTTGTGGTCACACAAAAACAAAAGAAAGGACAAAAATAAAGTTAATTATTTCTCCTTTTTGTATTTATAAGGTTATGATTGAAGTATATTGATAAGCACCTGAGCACTTGGGAAAATCTCCCTTAAAGTCAAGGGGGTAGAAGTTAGAACCAAGCCACTTAACTGACATAAGTACTTCACCGAGCATCCCATACTATTTGATGTGAGACTTAGGCTCCCATAATACTCAAGTCCCTATCCTATACTTTCACTAAATTTCTGGTAATGTTTTCTTAATATTTCCTCAGCACTTATGAAGTATGTGGTCCACATGTTGGAAGGTTGGCAAGGATGTTAGATCCAGCTGCTGATTTAAAAGGGAAGATGGAAATGTCACTACAGATCCAAGAATATGAATGTCTTATCAAGAAACTTAAGGTATGGCCATCCTTCTAAGCTTAATCATTGAAGTGGTCTATGTGAATTTGTTAATGAGACTTTGTGTATCATAACTCCACGGTTCAAATAATTTTTTTAGCTTTGAGATTTATATGGTATTTTGACCTCCCCTACTAGGAAGAATTAAGAGAGGAAAAGTTGAGGGCCAAAGAAGAA
The DNA here is from genome assembly GCA_013407115.1 of Glycine latifolia. NCBI lineage: Eukaryota > Viridiplantae > Streptophyta > Magnoliopsida > Fabales > Fabaceae > Glycine > Glycine latifolia. The sequence continues at coordinate 28,259,405 of CM023947.1, read as the reverse complement.
GCAGAGGACTTAGTTCAGGAAATGGCAGAGCTGAGATACCAATTTACTGGTTCGCTAGAGGAAGAATGTAAGCGCCGTGCCTGCATTGAACATGCATCCTTGCAAAGAATTGCCGAGTTAGAGGCTCAGGTATGACTTTAAAAAGTTAAAAATCTCTCTTTTTTATCCTTTAGAGTTCATTCAAAATGTAACTTACTTTTTCCTCTTGTTTATATTCCAGCTTCAAAGAGAGCATAAAAACCCGTAATTGCTGCCAGGCATCTCCATGAAACAGAGGCCGGCACTGTTCTAAGTTGTTCAGGTTCAGCTGTAGAGAATGACCTCAAAGGTTTGTATTGATGTATCTCAAAAAGTTGCCCTCTCAGCAGTTTGCTACATACTTGTGCATTACATTGGAACTTCAAATTCAAAATGTCTGTTGGATTGAGTTCAGAGTCCTTTATCTCTTGTATCTCTAACCTTTGACCTGATTCCCTTGTGCACTGAAGAGTGAGTTTTGTAGTTCTCAGGCCTTATAGCACATAGTACACAGTACCAGAAATCAGTTGAGGAATAGTTTTATTGTCTAGTTTTAGGGAGGAAATGAAATAATGGAAAATTGTAATGGTTAGAAGAACAGAAAATGTTCCTTCGCTTTGTTTTGAGTAGTTAAAAATTGTAGTTTGCTTCATTCCAGTTTCTGCAACATTTATGTACTACCAATCTTCCTCTTTCCTTTCTGACTCAAGTGTTTCACAAAATCACTTCCACTAATTTGATTTGTCATTGTTTCTCAGGGTTTAAAGATCCTGGCAAGAAAATTGTTATATCCTGGACAACAACATTGTCTCCCACGTCTTCTTATGCCTTCAATTGAATATGAAAGAATCAAAGTGGGTAGCATAGAAGAACAGGGAACAACTTAACCGAAGTGGCTAAGGATGTCTGGAGATATTTTCATTTTTTCCTTTGTGTTTTTTGAGGGCAGGGAGGGGAGGGAGAGGATTGGAATTGTACTTGATCGACCTATGAATGTAAAGTGTACATTTTCCCGGTATGAATTATTTTGTTAAGCTTTAATATTTTTTCCGTTCGTATAATTTAATGTTTTTTTCATTTTCGTTCATAAAAAAAAATTGTTTTAGTCCTTATAAAATGCATTTTAATTTTTGTCCTTAAAAGTGTTATTCTAGATAGTACTTTGAACACTAGAAAAAGTATTTTAAACTAAAAAAAAACTCTATCTAAATCGTTTCAAGGAAAAAAATAAACAAATATATTTGGTAAAGACTAATGCCAAAATAATTTTTATAAAATGAATTATAAGGACGAAAAAATATTTAAACTTTTTTTAAAAATGAATGATTCTTGACAAACAGACTTTGGAATCACACTTATTTTTTAATCATTCTTTGAATCACACTTATTTTTTAATCATTCTTTCAATTTCTTGATGAAAGTGAGTGACTATTTTTATTTATTTAAAAAAAGCAAATACATGTAAAAAAAAATGAATTTCAGCAAAGTTTTTCCTACTTTTTACACCAATGTTTTCTTTTTTTCTCTAATTTCGTTAGAGGTTGATCCAAAGGGGATAATTTTCTCCTTCTACCAAACTATGCACATCTAGAAAATGGAGGGGCAGTGTTTATTGAGCTTGATAAAAATAGAAAAATTGGGGACTTAGTGAATCCACGTTGTCACAAAAACAGTCCTAAAAATAAAATGTTATGATACTCACAGCAAATTAAATTAAATTAAGTCTAAAACAAACAGCACAATGTCTTAAATAAACTTGCATAGTATTTATATACATTTTCTGGGTTGAACTTAGTATTTGATGAATTTCTTTCTTAATTTTATAATTTTTAATTAATAATAAAGCTTGTGTTAGAGAGAGAGAGAGTAGCAAGAAGTCATCTTACATTAATTTAATTGGAAGATGAGAATGACCAAGTATAGTTTAGACTGAGGAGAATGAGAAGAGAATCGAAAAGCTAAGATGAGGTTGATTGTGGTTCACATGCATTACATTACATCATATCATGTACCATTTTTTTAAAAATAATTACAAAATGAGCGCATAAACACCCCGTCCACCAGGCCACCACCACATACAAATTCTCCTGAAAACCCACCTCGCTTTCCTCCAATATAGCCATCCACCCTCTCTTATCTGACATCAAACAAACAAAGCAAAGTGAATAAAAATATAAAATTGCAGAAATAATAAACAGTTGAAACTTAAAAAGGTTAAAAAATAAGAATTAGAGAGTGTAAAAGTGAATGGAGCAGCACCTAGGCATAGGAATTAGGTTTAGACATCCTTGGCAATGAGGTCGCCATTGATGAGTTCTCTGTAGGCAGCAACGGGCCAGCTGAATCCCCTGAAGATCAAGCGAGAAGCGAGAGGAACATCAATGATGATCTCCTTCATGGTGGGTTTCTTCTCGTCCCTGATCGCAATCAGGTAGCTCCGTCCCACCCAGCCGATCCATCCCGAGATGTACAGGAACAGTATCCCGGGCGTGATGAACTCGCCCCAGTGCCTCTGGTCTCCGCTCACGATCAGGTGCGGCAACCCATCGGCGCCGCACAGCAAGCCCTGCTTTGCGTAGTTGTCGAACCTCCTTTTCGTCTTCTCCACGGTGGCATTAATGGCCAGTGCAGGGGCGCTGTCCGGCGCGTAGAGCTTCAGCGACGACTCCAGCTTCTTTATCGACTGCTTCTCACGCTTCGCGAACTGCTTCGACTCCTTGCATGGGGTGAGGCCCGAGATGTCGGCGGCGGCGGGGAGAGGGGCGGAGAGGAGGATGGAGGAGAGGGCCAGCGCGGCGGAGAACGCCTTGAGGTCGGAGGACACGTTGTTGTTGTTGTTGTTTATGCTGCAGACAATGGTGGGTGTGGCGGCGGGCCTCAGCTTTGGGCTTAGCTTGGGGCGGAGGGCGGCGGGCTTGGAGAGGTTGGTGGGAATGGTGAGAGACATTGTTGGATGCGAGGCGTGTGTGAGATTGGAGTGTGGGGTTAGAAGAGAAGGGAAGGTTTTTAGATTCTGTGAGGGGAAGATTGGGGATTGTGGATAAGGTGAGGGGTGTAAAGAAGCTGAGTTGGATTATCGTTATTGGTTCTGCCTCACTCACGCTTTCTCATCTCTTATCCTTCTTTCTTTGCCTTGGATAAGAGATGCCCCCTACCCCATGCATCATATTTCGTTACTCACTTTCTCATTCTTGCATTTCATCAATGCTGCTAACACACATTATAATCTACTCTTTTAAAAATAATTTATTATTAATTCTAACTTGTTACAAATCACAATTTTGTGACAACATTTTTTTTTTATAAATTTTAATCAGCAGTCAAGAAATAATTCATTTTTAAAAGTTCTTTATTAAAAAGAATATCTGCGGCTATGTTTTTAAGTAAGTTTAATCACCATTTTCCCCCTCACATTTCATCTTTGGTTTACCGTTAGTATAAATACAAAATTTGTATGGATTTTGTGATTGTTCTTGTCTACTACTGCAGTCAGCAACTTTGGCGCTCAGATTTGGTAAGAAATAAGTTTGGAAAGTAATTCTATTAATATGCTCGAGGCGAGATACGTACAGAAATCCTTAAAGCTAAAACTAAATGGTAATATTGACTGTTGAGAGCTTAAAGTTGAAACTAGTTGGAAAAAAAAATCCTAATTTCAAAGATTGATTATTGGAGAGCTTGCGAACTTTGAGGTTTATATCATATACAACCCATGGAGCTCGGTATTCCTTTTAAATGCACAATGTAATATTTTAAGGACCGTGTTTAAATATTGGTTTTTTTTCGAAATAACATGTTTAAGTATTGATCATAATCCTAATTCTGTGCAAAATCTATGGGATTCGACCAGGCAGAATAGAGCCAGTGAGCTCTTCAAATTCAAAACTCCACCAGACCTGCTTGTCACATAATGGAACTTCAAATTCCAAATTTGGCCAACAGAACTTCGAAATTCGACATTTTCTAAATAGCTATATTAGGTTGTCGCCAAAAGGCATAAAATATATTGGTTAGCCTTTGATCAGTAAACCATATAACTCAGAAGAAGAATTAAAACTATTTGCGTATCCTCCTGTATAATTTAGGCAAAAACTAAAAGTATATGGTTGGCGGACTTTGTTCTACAAAACAAAAGCCACTAAAACAATAACTTCAACAAAATAAAGATTTTTGGTAAACCTTGTGAATAGAAAAACAAAAGCTTATTATCTTCAAGTACCAAAAACACTCTCTGAGCACATTCTTGCTTTGGGCAAAAAGACACGTCACAATAGCCATGCACAATGTTCAAGTGGCAAAACTTTGTAATGATGTACGAAGGCATCATCATAGAGCTTCACAAGCTTAACAGAGGCAGGATAGCAGACACACACGCGCACACACACGATTGACAAGCCAGTACTTGTAATTGTTAACTTACCTACAAAGATAGATCAGCAAAAGGAAAACAAAGTTAGCCCTCAGAAAATCACGGCATGTGGACACTCATTTAAAGTGAGAATTGACTAATTGAGACAAAATGATGCCATCATTTCAGGGCATTAATAGAAATCCAAAGTTTGTTTTCGTTCATGGTAGAATCAGGGCCAGTTATCTACAGAAATGAAATCATCCCATCTTAGTCAACAACTATATATAACGTGAGCACTGAGCACGTTACAAGTCAATTGAGAACTTACAAAAGATGAATGGAAGAAGGACCAGACACAGCAGCAGCTCTCTGTGCCCGATGTGCTTCACATTTATAAAGCTCTTTCATGTCTTTTTTATTGCGACGTGCCTCACGTCGTTCCTCCTTCACAGCAGCCTACAAAACAACACAACCATTCCTGTTAATATAGTAGTAGCAGCAGTAATAGTAAACTTATAAAAGCCAAACATAAACATGGGCATTATTCTTGGGGGAACAATGACTGGTAAGTTTCAGAAAGAAGTTGATAAGGATTACATGCATGGAATAGATGAAGCATCATAGACTAAATTTGATAATAATACAGATACCTTCCGTTCTTTCTTCTCCTCCTTTGACTCGAGGCCATGTTGTTTTCTCTTGTACTGCTCAGTTTTTGCAATGCTCTGGCATTTAACCTTTTCGGTGGCAGGTTTCTTACCACCAGGCAAGAAGTCTACAGGGAGTTTCTCTTTTCCTCTAAGGGATATTATTTGACTAGAGGAACTCAAGGCTGCAGACACGGTTTCAGACAATTTCTTTTTCCTAGTTACTCCAGGTGCTTCAATCTTTCCAGGGTGGTTATCTAAATTTGAGTACGTCGAAACAATAGTCTCACAATCCCAAACTTCTAATTCATCACTACTTTCTTGTACAAGTACAACATCCTTGTGATCATCTTCAACTTCATACTCCTCGGCATATTCCTTGCAGCGACGAATCACATCAGCAGCAGAATCCTCTTGTTCCTCATGTGGAGCATCTTTATTCTTCAATAAGTCTGCAGGAACCTTATACTTGTCATCATCAAGTTCTAGATCATCCAATACATGGTTGTTAAGAGAGTGTTTGAGCTTCTCAGCAAGGGATTCATCTTCATCGGCTTCATAATTTTCATAATAATTACCATCATCATCATCATCATCAGTTCCATATTCTTGGTGTTCGAGCTATAACCGAAATGTACAGAGAATGAGAATCTTAAAGGTAAAAAGTTCAGAGGCAGTCAATAATTATACTTGCAATTACGATTAAGGACATAATTTGGCAAAAGCATCTTCCTCAAATACCAGAAACAGAGGGGCTCAACATACTTCATTAAATAATATAATTCATAAATAGAAAGCATACATTGGGGAATTGATTTTGGATCCATAAAATTGATTTTGGATGCATTTTTACATATTTGGTTTCACGTTGGAGAAGAATCCGGAATTGATTATGGGTTGAAGCAACTATGAGTAACTTCTGCGTTGAATCCAAAATTTTGTACTAAATTTTACTCCTAACTTGATTTTATAACAAACATCCAAACATAAATCACATCAATTCAACATCAATTTAACCAAAATCAATTTTGGCAACGCTCATCCAAACACACACTAAAAAGAACCAAAATATAGACAGTGAATAAAGTATTATGAATAGCTAAACTCACCAAATCAAATTGCTCATCCAGCAAACGACGAGCTCTTGGCTTCTCACCAACACAGTCCTCTCCTGGTACACCATCTGTCACCCCACCCAAAGGTCCAGAATCATCTGTGACTCTGGAACAGGAAGAAACTTGCAGTACCTGTGCACTGTTCCCGTTTCTATGTATCGCAGATTCCTCAGAAAAACTCGTTTCATTATATATACAATCCTTCTCTTCCTCATCATCTTCATCTTCAAGGAGATTCGCCTGAACAACAAAGTCTTCTTCCAAATCCTCGACATCAGATCCCAACCATGACAAATCGTCATCATCGAGCAGTGCAGTCACTTCGGGATCAACTGCTTTCTGCACCCTTACGCTGGTAGTCTTGGACGCAACACTGTATATAGTGTTCTCCTCAGGCTTTCCATCCGCCTCAGAAATTTGCAATCTAGAAGCATCATATGCCTAAACTCATCAACAAAAAAGCACAATTAATCAACATTCCCACTTCATCACACAAAAAAGTTATTCATCCATCCCTTCAATTATGCTCATATCAACACCATCGAACCTCACAATTCAAAAATCACTAAGCTCGAAAACACTGTTCAATAAATAAATAAATAAAAACCACCAAAATTCAATTTTTTTTTAAGAAACAAAGAGTAAAGAGCACCTTAACATCGCGAGGGAGGTGTTGAAGCTTGAACTTGGGGTTGTGGTAGAAAGCAGCACCAGCGCCACTGTTCTTGATTTCCCTCAAGTGATTCAAGTAGTTATAGCCATCATCCGGAAACCCTAGCTCCAGAATCTCTCTCCTCACATCCTCCGGCAAGGGACCACCGCTAACTCCGGCGTCGTCGTCGTAGTAGTAGTCGTCTGGGGCCTCGTCAAAAGCGGAGTCGTCGGCGACGGGGAAGGAAACGGGGTTGTTGTCGACACGGACGAAGACGCGGTCGGATTGGGAGAAAGAAGGGTCGGAGGTGTCGCGAGCGATGAGTTGGAAAGTGACAGAGTTCTTCTTGTCGATGAACTTCTTCTTCCTCCCTCCCATTGTGCCTTCCAAGTGTTCGACGAAACGATAAACAAACTGTGTCAAGTGAGTGTTCTCCTTACGATTGCGTGGCGTCAGTTTTGCTGTGTTTCTCACAGCGCTCTACTTATAAATGCAGAACGATAACCGGAACCCTAGCTTGGGATATTTTGGTAATAAAATACTAATTACCAGTAGTATAATTTTTCTTTTAATTTTTTTTAATTTGATTGAACTGAAAACTATAATATAGAAAGTTCTAAAAAAAAATCCATGCTAAATAATATTAATATATTTTTATTATTGAGTATATTTATTTAAAAATTATGAGTAACACTAAAACTTATTAAATAATGAGTCTTTAACATTTTTTATTATAAGTGAAACTTTTATTCTTCTAACTCTATTGATTGGTCATTCCTAATATGTGTTACATTTTTTCTTCCTTGCATTTGTATTTTTACTGTTATTGCAACTAGCCAAAAATCATCTATCAATCATCTGAAATAATCTTCTTTTATTATTTTTTATTAATAAATACTCTTGTTTTATATTTATATGCATACTTTATTTTCTTGATCATCTATCTATTTTAATTTGTCATCTTTTATCTTTAAATTTAATTTCAATAATTTTTTTAAAATGGTAATAGTAAAAATAAAATCATATATGAACATAATATGACATGTTTGTTAAATAACATTGTTCTTTAAGTATGTGATCATAAGTTTGATCCCTAATTCTTTGTATGAAAAAATATTTGTTAGGAGAGATCAACCACTTAAATGGAACTCAATACTATGAGTGTTAATAAGTATGAGTCACTCACAAATTCAAATTGATCCAAACTAATACAAATGGTTTGAGTTGAGTATTTTTTGTAATTGGATCAAACTCAACCCCACGCATTTAAACTCGTTGAATTTTGAGTTTGATCACAAGTTTTAATATCTTGATTTGGTAATTTATATTAAAAATTTATTATTATATATTTTTATGTATAATATATATTTTAAATTTAAAAAATCAATTATTATTATCATCATCATCAATAATTAAGAGTGAGACTATCTCTTCTTTTTCTCAGTCCTCATGATTTCACTAAATCACTATCACAAAATTAGGGTTTCAACTCTCAATTGATTATAAAACATCTATTTTGTTTTTAATTTGTTTCAAACAATTTTAGATTTAGTTCAAGTTTCAGCTGAATTACTCATTTGACTATTTAAGAACATTAAAAATTTTAAACTATGTTGTAATAGTTTTAGTTTTTGGCTTTTTAGGCTTTGTGGATATGATTTTTGAACTTGTTTATTAGATTTCAATATTTAAACCATATTTAACATAATATGTTAGTCTATGTGATGATGATAACAATAATATAATTCATCTCCTAATCTTTTTTTCCACTATTTGACTACTTGTAACAATTATAAGTAATGTATTCCATCTCCCCAAATACAGGTCTCATTGCCATGCCTAGATGCCTTTTATTTTTAGACTGACGCAAATTTAATCGACCAATACAATAATAATAATAATAATACACAATATTAAGTCAATGGCTGACAATAATTTATTAATTGTTCAATAAGAAAATAAAATAAAAACATATTAATGCAATATCAATCAGAAAACATCATAAATATAACATTTAAAATAATTATTATAAAATAAATAATATGACAACGTAATATTTTTTATACTATTAGTATATTTAAATGTTTTCTATATTATAAATTAATTTTTTAAATTTAGGGAGTGAAGTTTTTTTTCACTCTCTCTACTAGATATTCTTAAAATCCAAACATGTTTTTTCTTCTTCTTTCTTTAGTAAATACATTTCGCATGCTATTAGTAAACAAATTATCTCTCTCAATCATCTCAAATTAAAAATCATTTTTTTTAATAATTATAATTAGGAAATTTGATTCTCCAATGAAACTCATAAATATTTAATAAGTTTTGGTCATTTTGGACTTAGATCCCAACTTAAACACACTTAAAACTTATCATTACTCCTAAAAAATATATTTTATAGGAATCAAATTCAGTTTCTTCTACATAAATTGTTGTCAATTAAGCTAAACCATTGATTTCATTTTTTGTTATCTTTACTTGCTTATTTTCTTAACCACTTAGCTATTTTAATTTAAAAATAACATTATATTACACTTTAAATTATTAATTAAAAATTCAAAATATATCTTATATATTTAGATGATTTATTTTGTTGTAATTTAATTATAATATTTTTATAATTTTAAAATACATCTTTATTATAAATTATAATTATAATTATATACAAATAAATATTTATCTTGTACAATAGAGATTATAAAATACTAATTGAATTATTTTTAATTTTATAAAAATATATATAAATGTAAGTGAGAATCCCAAAATTTCTTCTTCTACGATCCTTCCTCTTCATTCACATGAAAGGTAGATTCTTCTTTCCTTTCCATTCGAATACTTAGTTGGTGCCCAAAAATTCCAAAAGAAAATATATTTTCCACATAAAAGAAAGTTGCCAAAGTCCTTCGTTGTTTCGGTTTGAAATGGCTCCCACATTGCACATCTTAAAAGGTCCCCCCCCCCCAACTTGATCCATTCAACGACTCAATTCAAACGACGCCTATAATAATAATAAACAAATAATAATTAAATAAACAAACAGAACAAGGGAGAGGGCATCATCAAACCCCCCAAAGAACACGTTCACTCTCTTTTTTGCCTTGCAAACTGCGATTTCTCTGCAGTTTCTTCCACCCTTCAACTCCGACCTTTCTTGACGCGATTTTGGCTTTTATCAACTTCTTATTGAAACCCTTCCTCTGTCTTCTCCCATTTTCCAGAGTTCTTAAAAAATTGATGCTTCTTTACAAGTCTTTCTGAACATTCAGTTTCCTTCCTGCAGGTACCATCTTGCTTTCTCTTTTACAAGTTTTGATTTTGATGGTTCCGTTGCTGAGAGAAGCCCTTTAATCCATTTGGGTCTTCCCAGATTTTTGCTTTCTTGTGTTTTCCTCTATCCTTGGAAATCTTGTGATTCCCTCTATCCTAGTAAATTTTGTGTTTGTTGATCTTTCTATAGGCTTATGAAAAATGTTCTTTCAAGTTCTATTGGGAATTTTGTACGTTTTTTCTTTTCCTTTTTAGTTTCTTTCAGGGTCCTTGTCAATGGTTGGTGATTCCGTTTTTCCTTATGTTGCTTTACATTTGATCGCTTTTGTTCCTTTTTTCTTTGCCCTTTTTATTAACATGTAGTTTTTGTCAAGTTATGATGCATATGGTTTCTTGATAAAATTAATGCTTTTGTGATAAGTGGATTAAGAATTAGATATTTGGGTTTCTTTTGCTTGATGTGGTACATTTATAGTGACTGATTAGCAATTGCTTGTCTTTTCAGGGAAAAGTTAGCGTGTCCTTAGGTCACATAGGATTTTGAGAAATTTACTTTTTAATTTGCCTCTGAATTAATTCTACAAGAAGAGAGATAATGCCTGGTTCAAAGAAATCTCCTTTGAAGGTTGCTAAGCCTAGCTCTGCTGAATCTTGGACGAATCCATTTGATTCTGATGATGAGGGAAAGGATACCAATAAATATAGTTCCTCTAGAAAGACTTCTTCGGAGCGCGCACTTGCTACACTGGAAGTTAACACCAACCCCTTTGATGACGATATTGATGGCAATAAGAAATCTTCATCAACTTCGTATGCCTTTCAATATGCCAACCGGAACAGGTATAAGAATGATTTTCGTGACTCTGGTGGATTAGAGAATCAATCGGTTCAAGAACTGGAGAGTTATGCTGTTTACAAGGCTGAAGAGACTACAAATTCAGTCAACAATTGTTTGAAGATAGCAGAGAACATAAGAGAGGATGCTACCAAGACACTAGTCACCCTTCACCAACAGAGTGAACAAATTACCAGGAGTCACCATGTTGCTGCTGACATTGATCACGATTTAAGTCGGGTATCAATCTTGTTAATTAATACACTTTTTCTCTGTTCCTATTTGGGTGGCTTCTTCATGTTGTTTTACCTTTGTGAAAATATTAAGTTGTTTCATAACATCATTTTGTTATGACTAAAACTGACTAAATTTTGACTATTTCTGCTTCCAGGGAGAAAAGCTCTTGGGAAGTCTTGGTGGCCTCTTCTCCAAAACTTGGAAACCAAAGAAGACACGTGCAATAACCGGCCCTGTTATTGTTGGAGGTTAATATCTTCTCTGCATATGTTTTCTTTTATAATTTTAATATTTTTGGGTTGTATCATTGGCATAATCTCATGGCAAATAACATCTCAGAAACTGTAGTTTTTAACCTAACCGTGTGCCTTTGTGTGATCGATGTAGCCTATCTCATCTAGTGGGATGGGACTTTGTTGTTATTGCTATATCGTTGGCATAATGCCATTTGTGATATGCAGATGATCCGGTCAGGAGAAAGGGCAATCACTTGGAGCAGAGAGAGAAGTTGGGGCTGACTTCTGCACCCAAAGGGCAGTCCAAGCTACGGACCCCACCTCCAGAACCAACAAATGCACTTGAAAAAGTTGAGGTTCGTATCGAGTAGTTAAAGATTAAATTGTTATTTAAAGCCTAAGTGTGTTGGATACTGTCATAATACCAGTTTTATCAGTGTCTTTCTGATTTTGATGTGATTAACTAGTGTTGGTGACTTTATACTATAGTTTCAGCTTTAATGACTAGATCACTAATTTACAAGTTGCAACAAAAAACCATTTTTATTTACAATCATTAACAATTTTGCAAACTTTATCTTCATCTTTCTCCCATTAACACTAGACTCTAGTCACTGTTAGACGACATTATATTATTGTTAATATTGAATTCAGCTACTAAATAAAATGTCCTGAAACAGGTTGAAAAAAAGAAGCAAGATGATGCACTATCAGATTTAAGTGATGTGTTGGGAGAGCTTAAAGACATGGCTGTTGACATGGGATCCGAGATTGAGAGGTTAGTCAATTGCATTGTATTGTTTTATATAGTAATTCATTACTTCTTAGATGATTCATGAACTTCGCCTATGTGTGCTTGCATGCATGGCCTGTCCCAAGCTGGGAAAAAAGAGGAGGGTTGGCGTCAGGTGTTGCGAATCGACCGAAAAAAATAGCTATATTTATGAGATGAATCATTATGATATTTCGTTGGGGTGTATCTTTCATAGCAACGCGTTACATCGGGCTTTGGATGTAGCGAAAAATGGGGTAGGGCCCTTGCCACAAGGTAAGGCGCTGCATTGGTCCTGGTATGTAGTGATAAGTGAGCTAGGGTCCTACTTCAAGGCAAGGTGCTAGACTTCACTTGGATTTGGTGACAAGTAGGATAGAGTCCCAACACGCAGATGGGTGAGCGTGGCGGGCAAACATGGTCCATGGGTTAAGGATGCAATTGTGAAGTGGGAACGTAAGAACCTTAACGAGTAAATTGAGGGAGTTAACATATGTTTTTGCTAGAAGGAAAATGAATATTGTTTGCTTGCAAGAAACTAAGTCAGTTGGAGAAAAGGCCAAGGAAATGGATGACACTGGTTTCAAGTTGTGGTATACAGGTATAAACAAGAGTTTAAATGGTGTTGGAATTATGATCGATAGAAGTTTTAGAGATAAAGTCGTTGACGTCAAAAGAAAAGGCGACAAGATTATGTTAATTAAGCTTGTAGTGGGTGATTTAATTTTAAATATTCTCAGTGTGTATGCACCCCAAGTTGGACTGCAATCAAATGATAAGATCCAATTTTGGGAAGACTTGGAGGGGGTTTTGAGAGAGATACCATGAAAGGAGAAGATTTTCGTAGGAGGAGATCTAAATGATCATGTTGGTAAAAACAATGAATATTTTGATAGAATTCATGACGATTTTGACTATGGGACGATAAATGAGATTCGAGAAGATATCTTGAAAATTACATTAGCCTACGATTTGATGCTAGCGAACACCTTTTTTCGAAAAAGAGAGTCTCATCTTATCACTTATCATAGTAGCCAAAATCATAGTCAAATTGATTTATTTTATGGCTAGAAGAGAAGATAAAAATTCTTATATCGACTGCAAGATTTACCCTGGAGAGTGTGTCGCTACACAACACTTAATATTGTGTTACCGCAAAAATTTTGTGTGACCACAAAATTCTCCTTAAGCTAAAAAGAAAATTCTATAAAACAATTATAAGATCTGCAATGTTATATAGAGCTGAATGTTGGCTAACACATAGACAACATGAACATAAAATAAGGGTAACAGAAATGAAATGTTAAGGTGGATGTGTGATTATAGGAAGATGAATAAGATTAGAAATGAATATATTCGACGAAATGTAGTAGTAGTACCCGTGAGTGAAAAGATGAAGGAACATAGATTGAGGTGGTTTGAGCACGTAATGAGATGATCCTTGAATGCTCCCTAAAGAACAAAAGTCTGTTACTAAGAGCTTGAAATAAAGAGAAGCATTGGTAGACTGAAATTTATCTAGGGAAATGTAGTTTAACAAGACTTAGTGGCGTAAAATATAGATTGACGAACGATGTGTCTTAGGCTAGAATGGAGAACAACTATAAATTTGGTGGAGGATTAAATCCGTTGTTATTTCTATGTTTCAAATGGTTTTAGTCATTTTCCTCTTCATCTCTTTCCTCTTTCTTTCTACCTTCTATTCTTTTTATCTTATTTTTTCTTTTCCTTCCCCTTTCTCTTTTACTTTTTTTTTCCAATCTTCTCATATCTATCATTGAATTCATTTATCATTGATTACAATTAACTTAAGTTAAAAGTGTTGTTGATGTGAATTAGTAATAATTTATTTGGGTAACTGGTGCAGGCATAACAAAGCCCTGAATCATCTATACGATGATGTGGATGAGTTGAATTTTCGAGTGAAAGGTGCTAATCAACGTGGTCGTCGTTTGCTCGGAAAATAAAATTGATTGATTTCATCATTGTGTTTTTCTCTTTGTACCCATCATCTAGTTTAATGAAGACAATCTTTTCATTTAGTTTACACTTGTGTTGCATTATATATTAAATATGCAACAAATTAAATAAGTCTTGGTGCAATATTACATAATTCAATTTGTTCATTTATCTTGCTGGTTTTACAGGTAGAGCCTCCATTTTGTGCTCAATCTAGGGGTATTAGGGGTCTAAGTGGTTCAGATTGAGTAGGGGTTTATCTATTTTTTAATTTAATTAAATTTAATTGGGTTGAATTTTTTTATTGTCAAATCAAATCAACTCTATCAAACTTTAATTAAATTAATTATCCGGTTGGGTCATTAAAAAATTATCACATTTTTAAGTCTTAGAATTTCTTTTTTTTAAATCTCAAATTAAGAATTTTTTTACATAATAATATGAATATTTTAAAAATTAGTATTTATAAAATATTATATTATTCATAGAATAAAAAAACCATAAATGCATACTCATTAATATTCATAAACAATGAATTACCTTAAAATAAATAGAAAAATATACACTTCAAAATAACATATTACTTTAAAAATGATGTTTGTTTAGTCTAGGGTTTTTATATTAGTAAAATTGTATGCGGCGTTAGATTTTTCAAATTTGTCGCTTAAAAAGTTTAATTGAATTTATTAAACTAAAATTAATTCAATTTAATCCAAAAAATCTAACTTAGTTGGATTAAATTGGATGGTTTGGTAGATTGGATTTAATACATTCACATCCTAGCACTGTCAATCAATTTGGGTATCTTGAACTTTATCTCTGTCTTTATAAAAGTGTTGAATGATTAATATACATTTAATTTTTATATATTAACAGGATAAAAATGTATAATGTTAAATTTTTTGAAGACGAATTAGAAATTCCTTTAAATGATTTTTTAATGATTATAACCATGATAGTAGTCAACAATTTTATGTATATGGCTATTAACAGTTATGTATATGACAATTCATGATTGATGGCATGGTAAAAATATTGTTAGGGTGTATTTTTTTTCCTAGAAAATAATTGTCACTTGTTATTTTTAAAAACAGAAAGGCTTGCTTATATCTTTAAAATATTTTATTTATATATTTTGATTCCTTAAGGACAGAATGAATTGAATAAGGTCATTTTTAATAAAAATGATTTTTTTTCCAAATACATTGAGGTTTTTCCACCACAAAAGCGACAATACGGTAATTCTATCAAAAAAGTTTTGGAATGCAAAATTGACTTCGCACAAATTTTACCAAACACGTTGAGACAAAAATCGAAATCAATTCAGTGCCATAACATTGTTCTAAAGGTTTTTCTGTGTTTCCAAACAAGCTATCCATTTAAGTTAACTAGAAGTGAATTATGAAAAACTATATAGGGTTCATAGTAATTAACTAGTTAGTCATGTCATGTTAAACCCTAACTGTTTTGAAGGCATTTGAATCAAGAGAAATAGTAAGGATATACTTTTTAACACACTCTTTTAATATATTCTTTTATTATTAGTTGAAATTAATTGAAAAAAATCCAATATATTTAATAAATATCATTTATATTTTTGTAACTTTTGCACATTTCAGTCAGTAATAAAAGGCACTATATTTTAATTAATGATTAGAAAGTGCTAAATTATATAAATTTAGCTGTAATTCCATTTTTTTTTATCAATAGCAGTAATTCCATAAATATTATTAATATTATTTTCCAATAAAAATTAACAATTCATTTCAGGATCATTGCCAATTTTATTTACGGGTATAAAAACAATGGAAAAGAAACATCCATTCTGATTAGTAAAACATTACCAGTGATATTGTATTTAAATTTTGTCCAATAAAATTAAGTGGTTGCAATTTTGCATGGACTTCAGGTGAAGCCTAATAATTTGAGCCAACCAAGTATAATCATGCTTCTAGCAAGTGTCTTTCATAATAAATTATTGCAAACGTGGTTACAACTTTGCTGTGGATACAAATATATAGCCAATTAAATTCAATTTCAATGGCAGAGCTGTCATTCCCTTAGTCCTAATACCTAGTCTACAAGATTTTTCGGTTAAGGTTTTCTAAGTCCCGCACAAGCTGGAGCATCAAAGTTGGGGAATACAATAAATGCAATGGATAAAGGAGCCAAGTGTATTGGAGAATGTACACTACTGAGTAGTGGATCCAATGTTGGAATTTCTCCATCATTTGTCAATTCTAGGGGAATACCATTCAGCAACATGGTTTGGCTTCTAAGGTAATCATCTTTTGGAGTTAAGTGGTACTCCTCCCTGAATGTGACATCTGATCCTTTTGTTCCAATCCAAGAAAATGCTTTCTTGAGATGACTAAAGAATGAGTTTTCTGTATGGATGCTTGTAGCATTTTCATTTCCTCCATTGCTCACAGGCACACGGTCATGAACCGTGAGTGTGAAATGAGTCCGATTGCTTAAATTGATCAGCAGTAATGTTATACCATCCTGTATAATGAAATTAAAGAAAGAATTATAGGAATGCTAAAGGTACAATTGAAAAGTTGCAATATATCATTTAGATGCCTAATACCTACCCAAGTCACAAAAGATAAAGCTAATGTCCTTGTAAATTCAACTTAAATAAAAAAGAAATTGCTAGGAAATAAAGATTCATTTTAGGTGCAGTTCCCCAATTGAATTATGCTATGGCTATGTGTATTTAACTATTTTATGGGTGTAACTCTGTTTTTATTTTATCCTCCCATCTTAATGCATATGTAATGACAACATACATGCACCATATGTGAAACTTTCAACATGGTCCAACAAATATGGTAACATTCAATTCATTGATGTTAATATCACCTTAGTTCTCTTTTGAGTCAAGCTAGAATTCAATCTAGCATAAATATTTTGCATAATGATTATGCTTACGATCAAATTTATATATATCAAACGTCAATATGTTTATAAGGTGTTATATCAAATTAAAATTTTAGAAGTTGGTAAGCAAACATCAGATATAGAAGAACGAATCCTAAACTAATGTTCCTTTGCATAGTTTATCTTATAATAAGATGATAGCGCACTTACTCTGCTTTTTGAACAATGGGCATAAGTGCGTAAAGATGGTGAAAAAACATCACTACTAGCTGCAAGAACAGTCTTCCCCATTAGCTGATGCCACAACAGTGCACTGCTCAAAAACAACACCAGGACCTAGATTATAAGATGTGTTAAGCAATATGTTTATAACACTTAAGAAAAACAAATATATATTTTCTTCTTTTTCTCTTCATTTTACATTTTTCAATTGATACTGGCCTGTAATAGTCAGGATTTGGAATGAAAGTAGTGGCATTGAGAAGACCATAGTTTCCTCCAATTAAAGTCTGCCTGCAATAAACCTTAGTGTCGTATCTGGATGCTATTCCAAGTTGATCTAAGTACCTGTAATGCAAGTCACCTAAATTTTAGAACTTATAGATCACTTTTAATGATATTTTTTGTCAAACAAAATATTATAAATTCTTATTTCATCATTTAAAGAGGAATAGAAAATGATGTAAGGAAGAACCAAGATTACCAAAAGCTATTTACGAATGTGTTAGAAACAGAGCGACCACCACTGTTGAATGCCCCGCCAGCTTCACCTACCCATGCAGAAGACCAAGGGCCATATTTGTGAATGGTTTCTGAAAGATTACTAAAAATTGATTCAACCTTGCTCAAGCGCTCAGGATCTAGAATCTTCCTGTCAAGATGCTCATCACTACCTGAAAAAGAGAAATTAACGTAATACACTAACCAGAAGGGATAGACAACATCATTTTCCCTACATAATATATCAGTTACCAGTATATGTTTCTCAGCTTCTGGAAAAGTTAGCACTTATTGGAAAGATAATCACAAATTAAATAGAGACGTGACAAAATATGATGTATTATTATTGCCTTTTGCAGGTGACACATGTCTATGTTGGCATACATATTGTGTGTAAAGATCTTTAGGTAGCTAGAGAGATTATCAAGGAAAGGAGAGAGAGGGAGGCTAAGAGATATCTGTACATAAATTAACATCAGCAACTGCTAATATATGAGCTCTTTCAAGTCTGGATGATATGAGTTTTGTCAAAAGAGACAATTCATTGTTTATTTTATCCTTTTTCTTTCACTCATTTGTTTTTTTAATAAAAGAAAGTATTAATTATCCCCTCATTGATTGTATCTGATGCCACTTCAACACTACTTAAAAAGAAATTAGAACAGAAACACAAGAAGGATTAGAATACAAGACTTTCCATAAGACTGCTTTCTTTCACATCCATTATCTAGTTAAGTTGGAAAGTAAAATATTCTGGAAGAATGACTATAGTAGAAATAATTAGGTAAGTGACAAGCAAACCTGGGCCCAAATTATACACATGATGTGTCAGCACATTGACTATGCCTGGACCTGTAACCTGAAGAAGCTTATCAAACCACTCCTTATTATAGAATCCTCCAGGTGCTACAAGGGAAGGTTTGAACGTGGAGTTTTTGTATAATGTGTGTACAATTTCTTTAAGCTTTATCAAGTCTTTCCCATACTGTGCAGCACCAACACTAGCCCCAATGCCCTTCCCACTCAACTCATTACCTATAGCACATCATTCAAGAATAAGATCCAATGAAACAAAATTGAATATAACAAACAGCTTTGTCAATCCTACCAAATTCCCATGAATCAATTTTGTACTCCTTTGAAATGGTGTAATTGATAAAATCTTTGGCATTAGAAGGGTCCCAGTCTCCTCCCCAAACAGTATGACTAATCTGGTGCCTCCCATGGAGTGCATTCAAACCATATGTCACAAGGGCCCTGCTAGGTTAAACCCCAACTAAGTTACTCCACAGATAGTATGTCAAGTCACTCACACACACACACTGAAGCAAAAAAAACAAAACAAAGGAAAACTACTCATTCGAAATGCATGTGAACAAAACTCAGATCCTTTAAAATGTTTAGGAGAATTTTTATTGTACAGGTTACTCTGAGGTGTAACACTAATTTTAATTGCAGAACACCAAAATCACTTATAGTACTAAAGTTTTGTCCTTAAAAAAATCTATACCAAGCAACTCTTTGGCAAATAAATCTATTGCAGACTTACAGTACCCTACATAAGAGGTATAATTCTATTCTTTTCTTTTTTGCATTAGAAGGAAGGGAAAGGGGAAGGGAGGTGGTGAAGAAAACAACAATCTCAATGCTAAAATTCTCACCCTGTCTTGTCGAAAAAATGATTCAGCTCATCCCACCTTTTCATCTGTAAACATCCCTTTGAAAATCCAAACAATCCACCTTTCATCTTTTGAAATGGATGACAAGGGGACTTCAAACTTCCTACCTCATACAGCACTTGGTCTTGCAAAGAACCTCCAACTCTTATCCTCAAAGGCTTGAGAGCTATCAAGCAAACCATTATGGAAAGAATGACATCACGCATGAGGTAAATATTCCAATGATACTATCAATAAAAAAATTATGTAGCATTAGGAAGCCACAAAACAGTAGAATACTATCAGAGTGACTGATTTTCTACATCATATACAAACCTTGGATTGCCTTGGCAAAGAAAGGATGAGACAAGTCCTGAAAAACCAATCCACATTGAATAATGACTAAAACTGCTTCAAAGCTTTCTAGAGTTCAAAATAAGAGATAGGAGATGGGAAAAATAATATATATATATATATATATATATATATATATATATATATATATATTCTCTACTTATTTCATGTTGTATGTAAATAAGTACGAAAATACTCACCAAATTTACAGCAGATGAATCCCCCCAGGGGCAATAGTTGTAATCACACTTATCATGAGGCCACCAATCAATAGTAGCACAGATGAAGTTATCATCAGTTTCAGCAATTGCTTGAATTCCATCTACTAGAATTGAACCATGTTCAATATCTTGAGATACAGTCATTCGAAGAAAAGCCAGAAAGAGAAACAAGGCGAGGTGGATTCCCATGAGTGGATCAATTACAACAGCATCCAAGTCCAATTAACTGCAGTAAAAAAAGAAAAAAAATGTTACGTTGTATTTGGTCTTTTTCCCATTTCATTTCCAGATAATTTGTGTCCACTGATATTATAAAACCATCACCTTGTTTCCATTTCATTTTTAGTTTTCATGATTTTGTGAAAGAGTGATAAAAACAAGTGACATTTTGTAATTATAAGTCAAACAAATCAAACATTATCTAACTTATAGACAGATATTCTGAAACTACATAATTGCAATTTTTGTACCTAACAACTGTTTCAAGATACGCTTTTAACTGAAGAATAGCGCCTAATGATTAGCCGGTGGTATAAACCACAAAAGCAAGCAAACAAATAAACAACTAAACAAACAAAAGGAGAACAATTTTGTGATTGGGCTCAATCTTCATAAAAAACCGGTAAAGATGAATTCAAACTTTAGTCAAGAGCCGGTAATTCATTTATTTTAAACTATATAGTATATCCATTTTTTTTTATGACTATTCTTATTTTTATTATAACAAGGAAATCATAAATCGCTATGCAGATCTAAGAACTCGTAAGCATTGGCCTATTAGATCTAAATACGACATCACACCGTAACAAACAAGTAATAAAACCGGTTTCCCCACAAGACAAGACGAACCCAGAAGAAGAAAAAAATGAAACTTGAAGAACACACAGATAGAGAAACAGTGGAATATTAGAAAACATAAATTACAAGACCAACCTGAACCTTGTTTTCAATGTTTTGAGCTTTCAATCCAGCACAGCCTTTAAGGAGAAAAGTGAAGCATGAAGCGTGAAAATAGACAACACTATTAATAATAATGTATCATGTAATGTAACTGCCAAGAAGGAGCACTTTCCTTGCCTCGTACTGCCCCCAGAGGAAAGGAAAAGGTTTATGATGGCGAAGGTGCCATGAAGAAGGACAACATTGTCGTGATGTTAGTTAGTTGGATAGGTTTGTCTCAGATGGGTGGTGACACAATTCACAAGCACTGCAACATTTATTTATTTTTAGCTGAAGGGGTTTTCTCATGAGGTAATTGTTGTTGCCTCCAAATTTAGGTGGGGTTGTGGTAGAGTGGTTGAAGGTATGCATCGTTTTGGAAAAGCAAACAACTCAGCTAACGGTGCAAGCAACTGTCAATTCTTTCCCTCTTCTTTTAATTTGGACTAGGAAAAACAAAGTACAATTATTATACATGTTTTGTGATAGAAAGAAAAAAAAATCAATTTTTTTTTCCCATTTGCTGAAATTGCAAGTCGTCTCTTCTTTGTCTTGTCTTGACTTTGTGGAGAAGCTATACCTTCTTCCACCACGTCCATATTCCACCAAATGGGAAGATTTTTTTTATTTTTTGTTTTTTATGTTAATTTATTCTTTGTTGGCATTTGGTGACCGGAAGAATGTGTTGGATTGGGTTTAATAGCTTGCAATTGACTAATTATATGGATGTTCAAAGGCATAGGTCATTCGCGAACCTGAATTGACTCAAATCGATTCGGATAATTTGGGCTGAATCATTTATGTATTTGGATCAAAATCGAATCGAATTGATCAAAATTGTTAATATACGTGTTGAGTCATAGGTTTAGATCTATAAATCAGATCAAAATCGAACTGAACCGATCAAAATTTTTAGAGTTGTTTGGTTTGGTTGTAAATACTGTTAATATTGGACTCCAAGTATTGAAACTAAAAATGTTTATAATATTAACTAATCATATTTTGTTCATTTATTTCAGCAAATCTGGTTGTAACAAATCTGGTTGCACCAAAATTTATTACGATAAATTAGTTTGTAGAAAATAGTTGTGATTTAGACTATTATAGTAAATCTCGTTAAAGAATATTTTGTTTTAATTTGTATTAGTTTATTTTAGAATATTATGTTAATGTTATTAAATGAATTAATTTTATTACTTTCTGACATTCGATAATATTGTGTTGGTGTAAATATTCATTTTCATCTCTGAATGTGTAGAGCACTGACAAATTCATCATTAAAAGATGAAAATTCAAATTTTAGTCCCCGAAAGTAGAAAAAATGCGATAAATTCATTCATCTGTTACCGTTAATGAAAGAGCTTACGTGACATAGAGAGACGAAAATGTCACAAAAATGATTACCAACATAGCTGCTAAATAGATTGAACCAAAATGTGAGTAAGTTTCCATTGGACAAAAATATCATATGATACTATTATGTTTCAATAATGTGCCAATGATATGAAAAGACAAACAAATAGTTGTAGCAAATTTGCAATGCATGTAAATGGATATACTAAAATTTGAATTTTCATCTTTCAGAACGAATTTGTCAGTGCTCTACACATTCAGGGACAAAAATGACTATTTACCCTAAATTGCATTTTACCCTTAAATAAAATGAAATTTGGGATCTGACAAATTTGTTCAATGAAAACTTATTGACGTTTTGGTCAAATGGAAATTTATTGACATTTTGATCCAATTTATTCTGCGACCATATTGACAATCATTTTTGTGATATTTTCGTCCCTCTTTACCACGTAAGCTCTTTCATTAATGATAAGGGACAGAAGTTAACGAATGAATAGATTTGTTCCACTTTTTTCACTTCTAATCACTAAAATTTGAATTTTTATTTTTCAGGGACGAAATTGTCAAGTGACTACACATTTAGGGACGAAAATGACTATTTACCCTATTGTGTTAATCATATTGAATATTTGGATGAATCATGATATAAAATAGTAGTTCTAAAAAAAAAAGATCAAATTTAAATGCGTTGACCCGAATCGAACCAAATCATTCATGAACCGGTTGGGTTGAATTGAATTTCAATTTTTTCCTTCTAAAAATCAAATCGAACCGAACTGATCGAGTTTAATTAGGTTGGGACCTAAATTTGAGCAAAATTGATCCAAACCGATCCATGAACACTTTAACTAAATGCGTATGTGATGGGATTCGTATTTCGATTATTTTCAAAAGTGAATGCAAGTATCAATTGGATCTAGATTTTGGTTGAACTTTGTTCAGCAAATATGTGGTTATTATGTTACTGTTGTAGTTTCGTGCAATTGAAGAATATCATATATTACAAGTTTAGGTCAACTAATTGTCGAAATTAAAATTGCACAAACTTTGACTATAGTATTATAATTGCATAACGAATCACTATAGTTGTTTTATAAAAATATTTTTAGGTTAAAAAATACTATAAAAAAACAATTTTCTTTCTTAAAAGTAATCTGAATTAAGTATGTGTTAAGTCCTATTCTTTTTATATAAAAAATACATTTTTCAATGGCGGATAAAAATATAGAAGACAAAAAATAAAGGTGTGTTTATTGATAACACTCGATAGTTGATATACTAATTAAAATATACTTCTTTTTGATTTTTTATTATAAGAAACACTTGATAGTTGATATACTAATTAAAATATACTTCTTTTTTTGTTTTTTTTATAAGAAACAAATTTTAGTGTAAAAATACAATACAATACCTAAGTTTGTAGAAGCATGTTCTTTCAAAGTGTAAACACATTAATAAAATGTTTATATTTAGCACTAAGTTAAAGCCAACATCTTTTTCTTTAATGTAGGACGTCGTCATTTGTCTTCATTAATGCCAATAAAATACTTAAATCTGTCAAAATTTGAATTTCAATTAATTGGTCTATTTTTATAATTTTCTTTGACTTTTATTATTTGGGTGTTTCTTAACTTTCTTCTAGCACTCCAATAATATCAACCAGCACCCCTTTTATATGCTAGAAATCCGATCCCAATCCAAAATATAATTTTTACATTTTGGATTGGATTCTTTAGAATACAAAATGGATGCTAATTAATATTGTTGGAATGCTTTAATCTTATTGTTTTTGGTACTAAAGGACCCAAAAAGGTCCACTCTATTTTATTGATTAGTATTTCAATTTTTACCCGTATAATCAACAAACTGTGCATTTAATTTTACATGATTAACTATAACAAGGTGCACATATTTAATATAAAACATAAATATTCTTTTATAATTATATATTAATGTTTCTTGTTTAAGTATTTGTTTCCATATATACGATATAAATATTTAATGTTTAACTATTAATGAGATGTAAATATCTATTCCATAAATTAGATATTAATATAATTTTATGTTGCAGTTTTTTTCCTATGTGATTCAAATTGTCCGACTAGATTTAAGACTTAATTTGTATAGTGAGTTATCTCAACTTAAAGTGTGCTTCAACTTAATTCATTGATGCAGATAAAAATCAATGATTACGTAATGATTTTTAAGATACGCTTGTGAACAATGGATCATATTTTAGTTTAGAATAAAGTTTTCATATCATTATGCTAAGACAAATGGACAAGGTAACATAGCCATTAAGAATCACGTGTGAAAGAATCTAACCCATTTCAAATTCTTATAAATACAATTAACATCAGTATAATAAATAAGTATTTATAATATATTGTCATTCTAGTAAGATCATTACTCACTTGAATGCCAACATGTCTTTTGTAGATACCACATTCCTTATTAGCGGTATCCCAAACTTAACAAAGAAATCTACCATTGTTTGATGATGTCGAACTTCAGTTCATATTGATGCACATATTGGTTAGCAAAAGTCTAATTAACAGTCCTATCTTAGACACATTGTTAATGTTTTTTGTGATAATTTGATAAATCCAATTCTCATCTAATGTAGTCAACAACATACCCCAGCAAACTCGGGCACAGGCCATCTCGTAAGGCCACAAGGAGGTCATTTCACCTTTAATCATGATGTTGGCACTATCTCCATGCATTTGAATCAATAAGATTTTTAGGCAGATTCATTGTGGGTGTGATAGCTCAACTGGGACAAGGAAACTTGCATTGAGAGTCATAAGAATACGCTGATTAAGGAAACATTGTCACAAAGCATGATCTATGGTTATCATAACAATAATAACAAATATCAATGTAGGAAAAATGTTAGGAGATAAGGGAAGCTTGACTAATATATTATACCATTAGTCTTTTAGTCAGATGGGAATTCCATGAGAACAATTGGTAGGATTCGCAGGAGATTGAATCTAATCATTCGAATACCTAGAGACGTGGTTCATTGTGGGGGATGAAGTGACAAAGAAAGCCACCCTTACAAATTTTTTGGTGGTAGAGTGCCTAAGCCAATTAGTATAATGATATATTGGATCAACTCACGCTTAATACATTAGTGACATTTATTTCTATCATCCTTAAAGTTTCTTAGAACATGTCTTGACAATAAGAGGAGATCCAAAAGTAGCTTAACACCATTATAATCTAAGCTTGAAATTTGGTAAAGAAGATTAACAAAAGGAAGAGAGTAAAGCAAAAACACTATACATAGCTATTTCTAACTTGAGGTCTTCTTGGTAGATTGGACCTTATAATTGATGCAAGTGATGAAGTTAACCCATAGAGACCTCGACCTATAACCTATGGGTGATTCTTAATCCTTAGAATTTGGAAAGTTAGAGGAAAATATTACAGAAGTCTAGACGCCTCGTCCGGTAGCATTAGGAGTATCTTTTTTTTAATTATTTATTTAAAATCAGCTAGGAGTGTCTTTCTGTTTTACCCTTTTTTTTATAAAAAAAATTAAACATAAAAAAATAATTGAAAACGTCTATTTTTGGCCGTGATAAAACTTTTCACATTTAAAAAAAAAAAATCTGTTTCCAGGTAAAGTATATGTAGTGCACCGACCCAACCAACCAGAAAATAAAAAAGGAAAGAGAAAACAATGCTCTGCAATGCATGCTGTTCCTCAACTCATCCCTATAAACCTCATTGTCTCCTTTTCAACTCTTTCTCTTCTCTCCTTTTCCAAATTATCTTCAAAACCCTAACCAAAACCGCATAATCCCCCTGTTCCACGTTACCCTTATGATTCCACTCTCTGTTTTCTCTTCCTTTCGTCTTTTTCACTCTCATTTCTGGGAGGAATCGCTTTCCCCACACTCTTGTTATAGATACTGTGTTTCAGTTTAGCTTTGAAAATCGTTCCCAATCGACACTCCTCGCCGTGCTTCAATGATTCTCGATTTCAATAGTGTCGTATTGTAACATCCCCATGGGAATTTTGATGGAGTATTGTTAACTTATTTTTACACGTGAATCACTCATTGCATTGGTCGTTTCGTGATGGAGGATAATGAAGTCGTTGATGATCAGAACTCAGGATGGTTCCAAGTCAAAAAGGTTTTTTTTTTTTTTTTTTAAACTCTGTTGATGTATTCTATTATGACATGACATTTTGATTTGTACTTGATGAGAGATAAAATTGAACACACGCCAAGGAAAAATGTAGAATTAGTTTATAGTTATTTACTAATTTATTCGTTCACAATGTATGGATCAGTCGTTTAGTATCCAAACATTTGCTTTAATCTTTAATCCTAGTTTGTAATTTGGTTGTGCTAATTCTTATTCTTATATATCATATCTTTCTTTGGTTATGTTTGGGCATTGCATTATAGATATTTTTTCTTCTTTTTCTGCGTGGCTTGTTATACAAGTGTTACTTACGTTCTCTAATTTTGCTGTTTCTTTCTCATCCAGAAGCACAGAAATACTTCGAAATTCTCTTTGCAGAGCTGGGTGGGGGGATTGTCGGGGAAAAATGCCTCTAACTCTCTGCGCACTCAGCATTCCATGACTAAAACTGATGACAATTCACATAGCCAGCAGAAAACGCATCTTTCAAGCTCAGAGGAGAATTTTTCACAGAACCCTGTCCCTGGGAGTGTTGCAAATTCTATTTCTGAATCAAATGAAAAAGAGGGCACAAACTGTCTTAATACTAGTGTAGTTGGACATAATACTGGAAGTCAGAAATCATCTACATTACTTACTATGGATTCTCAAGGTAAACATGAAGAAGTTAGGAAATTAGACCAAACTGATAAGCATGATTTAGCCCAGAAAACACGATGGGGTGATTTAGAGGAGGGGGGCTTGGCACTGCCCCATGAAAACTTGATTGGAGTTGGAATCAAGTTTGGTAGTATTGGAGATGATAGTTTGCTTAGCTGTAGAAAGAATGGGAATATTCCTGATCCTTGTGATTCTTATCATCCTCAAGAAAAAAACTTGACAACAACTAATATTGATGCAGAGGCTGTTTCTGATCAGATCCCTTCAGTGAGATGTGAAGACGAAAAGCTTGGGGAGATTGGTAAAGATGTTAAGAACATATCTTTGGAACATTTGAACATTCAAGAAACGAATGGGGAAAGAATTGGTCCAGAAGATGATATATTACACTGTGTTAAGAAAAATGATGATGTGAATAAAACAACGACTGATAGTGCCATTAACAATGATATTTTGTCTGCCAAAGATGCTATAGCGGTTGCAAATCAAGTGCATGCCTCTATCAATGTGGTAAGTGATATAACAATTTCTGAAGTGCCAGAACAAAATGGCAGCTTAAGTGAAGCAGTTACTGCCCAGGGTACGGAGTCACAAGTGCCTGAAATTGTTAATGATTCTGTGGCTTCTGCTGAAGTGGTTAGTGGTTCAGAGGATGATATTTTGGAAAATGTTGTTTCAACCTCTCATAATATGAGTTCTCTTGAAGAAGGCGGCTCCAATGAAAGCAAAGAAAGGTTTAGGCAGAGGCTTTGGTGCTTTCTGTTTGAGAATCTTAATAGGTCTGTAGATGAACTTTATCTTCTTTGTGAACTAGAATGTGATTTGGAGCAGATGAAGGAGGCAATTCTTGTTCTTGAGGAGTCCGCATCTGATTTTAGAGAGCTAATCACTAGAGTTGAGGAATTTGAAAAGGTTAAAAAATCTTCTCAAACAATTGATGGAGTTCCTGTTATCTTGAAGAGTGATCACCGCCGGCCACATGCTCTCTCATGGGAGGTATGCTTGATTACATATTTTTGCTATTAATCTGCTTTCTTCCATGGTTAGGTTGATATTTTGTTGTTCCAAGATACTACATCGTGAATTTTATATGTTGTGCCTGACAACTGTGGATCATCTGGCAAAGAAAATAAATTTTATTCACTAATAATGAATTTACTTTTTGGTAAGTAATGTCTATATTTTGCCTGTGTCTTAAGCAAATGTATATGATAACTTGATAGGTCATTCAATACTTAGAATGGATGAACTCCAAAGATGATTACACCTGTTATCATTGAATGTGAGGGATAATGTGAGTGTAATTTGCATGTGCATTTATGCAGAGTGGGGAATCATTATTCATTGAATGACATTTTATATACACCGTTTCTTTTCATTTCCTTCTTATTTTTCTTTGATTGAATGTGATTATGTCATAATTTGATACAGAAGTCTTAATATGTATCTGTTACTCTCCATAAATATGCATCAGTTTGGGTGATTGTATGTACATCTGGAGTTTCTGCTTTGTCTGATGAATATAGAGATATTAGGATCAAATGAACTAAGTGTAAACTTACTCACCTAACACTGCTACAAGATCTCACCCACCGTTGGATATTATTTGTTTATTTTACTTTTATAACTTATGCATGATGGATTTCATGTCATCCCAACTGGATTCATATAACAATCTGGCATTATTGAACGTCGTTGTAGTTTAGACTAACACTCATTGGTATATCATTGTCTTGGACTTAGAGAAAGATATAAATGAAACATAACATTTAAGCATGCAATCACTTATGGTCTATACCTTTTTGCTTGCTTGATTTCTGATTTCGAAGATGGTGGTGCATAAACTTCACAAATTAGACTATGAGTGTTACTTGTTAGAGATCTGTGTGATCTGGCTTTCTTTTGCTTAAGATGTTTAGATGCTCTTTATTGATTCTAGGTCCGAAGGATGACAACTTCACCGCATAGGGCAGATATACTATCTTCATCTCTTGAGGCTTTTAGAAAGATTCAACAAGAGCGTGCTAGCTTGCAATCAGGTACCACAGAAAATGCCATGTCTAAATGTTGGACTTCTGAATCTATTGGCAATATGAACAAGTCTAGGGTCAATGCCAAATATTCAGTGACAAAGTCAAGAAAGCATGTTGGATCTTCAGATGCGAAGCAAGGGAACCCGAATGAAAAAAGGCATAGTATTGATGGAGGGGAACCCTTTGACTCAGTCACAGGGCAAAATCTATGTAACCCACCAGAAATCATATTAACTTCAGAAGGTAAGTTATCTAAATTATCTCTGTTGGAGAATACTTCTGCTTCTGCCACCACCAAGGGCAAAAGAGATCAACTTGGATTTGGATCTGACAAGACACTCTATAAGAAAGATAAAACACCAACAGAAGTTGTTAATGAGAAAAATCCCAGATCCACAGATAATCTTAGGAGGCAAATGCCAGTGCCTGAAAAAGATAAGGAGAAAAGAAGTTCTGCCCCAGGAAAGTCTTTGAATGCTTGGAAGGAGAAAAGGAACTGGGAGGACATTCTTTCATCTCCATTTCGTGTCTCTTCCCGCATGCCATATTCACCAAGCTTGAGCCGAAAAAGTGCCGAGCGTGTACGTACTCTGCATGATAAACTAATGTCGCCTGACAAAAAGAAGAAAACAACTTCAGACTTAAAAAGGGAAGCAGAAGAAAAGCATGCTCGTGCTATGAGAATCAGAAGTGAGTTAGAGAATGAGAGAGTCCAAAAGCTTCAACGTACATCACAAAAGTTAAATCGTGTCAACGAATGGCATGCTGTCCGTCATATGAAGTTACGAGAGGGCATGTATGCCCGCCATCAACGCAGTGAATCTCGTCATGAAGCTTTTCTAGCTCAAGTGGCAAAGAGAGCTGGTGATGAAAGTAGCAAGGTAAATGAGGTTCGGTTTATTACTTCTTTAAATGAAGAAAATAAAAAATTGATGTTGCGTCAGAAACTTCACGAATCAGAGTTGAGGAGAGCCGAAAAGCTTCAAGTGCTAAAATCTAAGCAAAAGGAGGATTTGGCAAGAGAAGAAGCTGTTCTAGAGCGTCGAAAACTCATTGAGGCTGAAAAGTTACAGCGTCTTGCTGAGATTCAGCGGAGAAAGGAGGAGGCTCAAGTCAGACGGGAGGAGGAAAGAAAAGCGTCAAGTGCAGCACGGGAAGCAAGAGCTACTGAACAGCTTCGAAGAAAGGAAGAAAGAGCCAAAGCACAGCAAGAGGAAGCTGAACTTTTGGCCCAGAAATTGGCAGAGAGACTTAATGAAAGTGAACAACGCCGTAAGATTTACCTGGAACAAATTCGGGAGAGAGCAAATTTGAGGGATCAATCATCCCCTTTGCTGCGTCGATCAATAAATAAAGAGGGGCAAGGTAGATCCACACCTACAAACAGCGGTGATGATTCTCAAACAAACGTTTCTGGCATTGGTTCTAGTCTTGGAATTGGCAATGTCACATTGCAACACTCAATAAAGAGAAGAATTAAGAGAATTCGACAAAGGCTTATGGCTTTAAAGTATGAGTTTCTTGAGCCCCCTCTTGGTGGTGAAAGTGCTAGCCTGGGATATAGAGTAGCAGTGGGTGCTGCTAGGGCAAAAGTTGGCCGGTGGCTTCAAGAACTTCAAAGACTTAGGCAAGCAAGAAAAGAAGGGGCCACAAGTATCGGGCTAATAATTTCTGAAATGATCAAGGTATTATTTTTTTGTTCACTGGAAATCATATCTTTCTCCTATGGATACAAGTTTTTAACATTTTTCGAAGTTAAGAATGTTCCTCTGTGGGATAAAATTTTGTATTCCTTGTTTTTTTGTCCCTGCACTTTTGAATTTTGAATCTAAGTGCTAATTAAAATAGCACTTCTTGGAGTTGGAGAGCTCTTATTTAATTTGTGAATAAATATTTGTCTGGAAAAACTAGTGATTCTTGCTGTTGTATTCGTATGAGACTTCGAGGTATTGCTGAGCTTTACTTTGTCCTTTTCTGTTTGATGCTTGCATATGGTCTTTGTTTTTGTTTGATGAGAAATTATAAATCACTAACTTTTATGGACAATCATCCAACTAATCTTTTTTCCTGACTAGATGTTGAACCAAGTTCCTTTTTCTAAGGATTATTTACAGTGTAAATGTGTGCATTGCCCCTTCATGTTGTGGAATTTATGGATAGTAATCTTTTGATTTTTCCATTGCTTTAGTTAATTTTTTTAATGTGCCTGTTTTCATTTATTTATTAATTATTGTTTTCTAGTATTTGGAGGGAAAGGATCCTGAGTTACAAGCATCTCGTCAAGCTGGACTACTTGATTTTATTGCTTCTGCCTTGCCTGCATCTCACACATCAAAACCTGAAGCATGCCAGGTTATGTTGCACTTGTTAAAACTTCTGAGAGTTGTGCTATCTATTCCTGCAAATAGGAGTTATTTCCTTGCACAGAATCTTTTGCCTCCGATCATCCCAATGCTTTCAGCAGCTCTTGAGAATTATATAAAAATTGCAGCATCTTTAAGTATTCCTGGCAACGTCAGTTTGCCATCAAGTAAAGCATCAGTTGAGAACTTTGAATCAATTTCTGAAATATTAAATAATTTTCTGTGGACTGTTACTGCTATTTTTGGTCATATAAGCTCGGAAGAAAGACAACTTCAGATGCGAGATGGCTTACTGGAGTTACTAATTTCCTATCAAGTGATTCACCGGCTAAGAGACCTTTTTGCACTTCATGATAGGCCACAGATGGAAGGGTCTGCATTTCCTGCCCCTATTCTCTTAAGCATACAACTTTTGGTGGTTTTGACCTCCAGATCTGGAAGATTGAGTTATATTGACTGGGAATCTTCCCCTGTGGCAATGGAGCAGGAAATTGGTAGTGAAGGGGCTAAGTATGCAGATTCTGCACATGTTGTAGTGAATAACTCCTGGGAAAATTACAATCCCTTATCACTGATCAATGGAAGCTCAGTTGTACATTTACCTGATGTCCCTGAGGACAGACCATTGGAAGAAATGATTAAGGTGAACAAGAGTGATGAATCTATTTCTATTGGGAAGGATTGTGAATTGGAGCATGATAGTTCTGTCAAATTGAAAAATGATGATATGGAGAAGATAGATGATCCAGATGAATCCAAGAAAAATCAGAATGGGGATATTACTAATTTGTCTGTTCTCCTAAAGGATGAGAAACATACAGTGGTAAATTTTACAGTACAGAAAAATGAAAGAATATCAAATTTGGCTCAGCCAGCAGTATTTCTTCTTTCAGCTATTTCTGAAACGGGACTTGTCAGTCTCCCTTCTCTTTTGACTGCTGTTCTTCTGCAGGCAAACAATAGATCATCCTCTGAGCAGGTAACTTTTCAGCAACCTGCAAATTCATTGACACATGTATTAATTTTTTTTAAGATCTTTAATGTGAAAACTCTATAGATTTCTGATATTGCCATTATTGTTAAACAAGTTCTCTTTGTTTTTTTGGGGAATTAAGATAGTTGTCATTTATCCACCAAACCATATCAGTTATTATTAAATAAATATTTTCTTTGTTATTTTTGGGAAAATTTGGTCATTTACTATTTGTTACATGTCTAATTATTTCCTTCATTTGCTTGTCTGTCCTGGTGATAAGTAAATAAGTAATTATTAATATTTTTCTTGTGTTGTATCTAAGTTGAATAACTTCATTTTATTCTAGGCCTCATATATCCTTCCATCTAATTTTGAAGAGGTGGCAGCTGGAGTACTGAAGGTGCTGAACAATGTGGCTCTTTTGGATCTTGTATTTTTGCAGCAAATGCTGGTTAGTTTGATGATTCCCCTTGTAATAATGATCTATTAAAGCAGGTGTATGTTAAATTAAGAATGCTTATAGGTTTGATTTGGTATGATTAATGATTATCTTTAATTACTATCTTTTTTTCCTGGTACTGATTCTTGCTGATATGTTCCTATTTTCCTTATGCTGTTTTACTTCCAGGCTAGGCCAGATCTGAAAATGGAAATTTTCCATTTGATGAGCTTCCTTCTTTCTCATTGTGCCAGCAAGTGGAAAGCTCCTAATGATCAGGTGGATCTCCAACAACTTGAAAAATCTTAAAAATGCTTGATTGATAAAATACTTATGTTGGCGTTGCTAATCCCGGCTTGCCTAACTCTTTTAAGACATTCTAAAAGGAAATATCTTTGACCTCACATTAGTGTTGGTGGAGAGTGACAACATGGCAATTATAGCTCATTTGATTTGTGTTCAAGGTGTTCATGAGTGGAAGCTCCCCTAACAAAAATGAGTAAATCATACTAAGCTACAGAGATTCGATAAAACTACACTAAGGGGGCAAAAATCAAGTTAAGAGTAAAGCTGATTTTGAACTGATGTTTGGATGTTCTTATTATAAAATTCAAGTTAAGAGTAGAACTCAATATCGAATTTTTGATCTAACGCAAAAGCTACTCAAAGTTGCTTCAACTTAGAATCAATTTTGAACTCTATTTCAATGTGAAACCAAACATGTAAAAATTTATGTAAAATCAGTTTTGAACTCGGAATCAATTCTTCAACGTGAAACCAAACATGTAATGTCCAATACAGCAGTGAAGCATTTATAATGGGTATCGACACCTTGCTGTAGTCTTCACTCTTCATGCATTCTTGGTATTTGGATGTGCTTTTAGTAGTTTAATCAATGCGTCCGGGGATACAATGCCACAATCTGCATGTTTTTTTTACTTCAGGTTGGTTCACTTGTGCTTGAATCTCTATCTCTTCTTGGTCACTTTGCATTGTTTCATCCTGGAAATCAAGCTGTCCTTCGATGGGGAAAGAGTCCCACGATCCTCCATAAGGTCTGAAACTCTAAAATTTAAGAAATTTTGGTTTATTTGTTCTATTTATATAGATAATCTAATATTCATCTGTAAGAGGACAGGTTTGCGATCTGCCATTCGTTTTCTTCAGTGACCCAGAGTTGATGCCAATCTTGGCTGGCACGTTAGTTGCTGCATGCTACGGGTGTGAGCAGAACAAGTTTGTAGTTCAGCAAGAACTGAGTGTTGACATGCTACTTTCCTTGCTAAGGTCTTGCAGAAATGCTGCGCCTGCAACCCAGCTTAATTCAACCTTGGACAATTCCACAACAGATGAATCTAGTGAATGCAATCAATTAGGTACTGAAGTTAAAAAGCCTCAAGTGGACATTCCTGTAAAAAATAGTCGTTCCAATGTCAAAGGCCCTCGGGCTTCCTCGGGAAAGAGTGGTGCTTCGGGAAATAACATAAAAAATGGCAGAATACGAAGCCAACGGGATGGCAAAACAACCAAGAATTCTGAAGAAGTGGCTCCTAAGTACGGCGAGCCTTCAAATTTAATGTTGCACTGTAGATTTCCTCCCAGCTTCATTGATAAAGTAGAGCAGTTTTTTTCAGCGGAAATTTCTAACAGGGTTGATGAACTCTGAGGTTAAACATTGTGAACTCATTTTGATTGGTAATTTACGGATCTTCACGCGTTAACTGAATGTTTCTTTATACATGTTACACACTGCTAATACAGCCACACGAACAACCCAAAAGCTGACGTCTATGAAGATTAACCTGTCGAGTTATACACCAAAGCTCGTATCTTAGTCAATGCCAAAAGTATTGTACTTTCTGCGAAGTAATATGTTTAGTAGTTCGAGACTTCGAGTTTAGCGTTTTTTGTAATATAAAAACGATAGATAAGTGGCTGTTGATAATAGCCATCGTCACCACTGCTGTAATTATAGCCATTGATATGGTTTGGGGGGGTAACAACCTCAGCAATCAATTTGTCTTATTGATTTCAAACCTACCTTCTGAATTATCTTTTTATACGGTGAATTTTACGACGTATTTATGAAAATACTTTGGATAAATTTTATTATTTTTCCAGCACAGATGAAAAGAAAAGAGTAAGGAGGTTACGAGCTACCTTGTTTAATACAACTCGATTTATTTACAGGATAATCTACGTCTCCGCCAGCCTGTAAACGTGCACTATACCCTTCCATTACGAGGGAAAAAGGAATAGCTGCAGTTTACGGGCGAAGTTTCTGTTCTGATTTCTGACCATCCATAATACCAAGACTGAAAAGTGGTCTTCATAGCTAGAAAGCAACCATGCAGCTTAAAATGCTAACAAGTTAGTTGACGATAGGGGTTTTTGTGCATGTGGGTGTAGAGGATACTTTGCATCCTCTGGAGGCTGCTTGTAAAGCCTATTTTGCTTTGCTTGTCTGCATGCTGCTCTACGTATAAGGCCAGCTCTCTGTTCTCTTTACACAATCAAACAGGTTGGAAACTAGAACTTGAAGACAGAAAAGTCTACACAGATTTCAATTTCAAGTAATGAGCCGATCAAAAAAAAAAATTCAAGTAATGGAAAATAGACTCCACCAAAGAAGGTACTTGGTTTCCTAACTGCAACTTGTGATGTCATTTCTTCATTTTATTTTGGATTTCTTTATGCTGTAATTTTGTTCAGAACTGTTTCTTACAGCACCTTGGTTGTGAACTGTCACTTAGGAAGCATCATTTTTGGTTTCTTGCCAATTATATCACTGACTAATGACTGAAAACTGCTGGTCTCTATTTTAGAGTGTCATTTTCTGATCCACATTCACCAAAACATCATGGGTCCAGTGGTAGTAGAAATGACAAGGCTTGGAACTGGCTTCCAAGGATAACTTCTCATGATGACTATGTAAGAGACGATGAGTACGTAACTTCAGTTGCAGCTACAGCATTTGCCATTCATTCTTTAGAAGAAGCGGAGTTACGTAACTTACAAAAAATGAGAGCGCACTCCAAATCTTCAAGGCCACAAAGTATGAGAAGAGAAGAGAATGACATACCAAAGCGGCCAAGTTATGGTAATTATAACATTTCCAAATAACATTTATATACCTAACAATTTATGTCTGTGGACTATGGTCAAGTTTCACTACTAGCTGTTATGAAGAATTGCTATATTATGTGTACCAGGGGAAACTTCCATTAAAAGATCATTTGGACAAGACCCTAGGACCAAGGAAACTGCTTTTTCTGTTAGACGTCCAAGTGGTATAACACCTCCAACTTCAATGCCTGTATCCCCAGCACTAGGGTATCAGAGGCAGCAGCAAGGGATTCCATTACAACACAAAAATGCCAAAACCAGACCAGAAACTTGGGAAAAGGCCATGATAAAAATGATTCAAAAGCGGTAATGCTAATTGCTTGAGCAGATTATTCAACATATTTTTTGTTCCTCTAAAACTGCTACCTATTATATAAAGTGGTTGTTAAATGGGAATCTGGATTTACTTTCCTCTCATCATTGTTGGCAAAACTTTTCAGGTATGAGAAGATGAAGTCCAAAATTCTTTCCTGTGAGTTTGTGAAAATGATTCAGGCCAAAAGTCCATGTGGGAGGGGAAGAAGATTTTCCTCAACTTTTGGAGTTTTATTATATTTTAAATTTGTGAACATAATCTCATTGGTACCATCTACAGAGAGCAATGGAAATGCAAAATACCAGAATAAGATAGCAAGGGAAGATATGAGAGTGCAGGGAGCTAGAGCAGGGTTAGAAGACGGAAGAAGAAAAGAGTCCGAGGCGAGAAAGAAATCAAACAAAAATAGAAAAACAAGCAAGGACCTTGTGAAATGTTTGTGCTTCAATTCTTAACAGGATGGTGTTGGACTCAAGAGTTTGAGATGGAAATAAAACAGCTACCAGCTAGTAAATGTAATTCTGTTCAAACTATTTCTTCTACTGGCAGCTCAAACTGTTTTTATTGACAAATGCTTGCATAATAAACGAAACATGGACTAACTGATCAATTAGTTTCAAGACCATTCAAGTCATCATGTGCACCGTGATATGCTATAAATTTATTCGTTTTTGCCACCACTACATTATATTACCACATTCCTATTATATCATCGTGTCTGAGGTTTTCTTTCTACCTGCAAGCATTGTTTACTTAATAAAACAACCAAACTGGAAGGTTATTAAGAGGACGTTTACGAGAGATCGCACGTATCCACAGATATTGAAAACCATGCATTTTCCTAATAAACATCTTATAACTAGAATCACGAAATTTATTTTGTTATTCTATATTCTCGTTCCCAAGTGGTGGTATCATTGCTTGCATATTAGCAAATTTTGCTAGTAATAATAACATCACATGGGGACATTTGACACACGAGGAGAAAGAACTAGAAAGAGGAGCTTCTCAATGATGTGACTTGCAAAGTTCCCATAACATACCGATTCAGAAATTGAAACAAAATCACAAAATCCCAAATCCCTTGAAATATGTAAACAAGCTTTCCTTTTATCGAAAATTACGTCGCATTATCATTATGAGTATAAGAGAAAGAGGGTTGATGATGATGAAGAATAATGAATATGTTTACTTTAAAGTAACTGTATTTGTACATCATTTTTTACAAATAAGAAGAAAAGAGAGAAAAATGAGTTATAAGGAATTGTCGTAAAAATGTTGTTTGAATAATACAACTTTTTACTTTGATATTAAAGTAGAATCTAAAACAATAAGAACAAAAATCTTGCTTGCCCTTTGAAAACTCTACACTTTCTTTTTTCTTACATTTGGATTCCTTTAAGTTGCATTGAAAATCTGTTCTTTTTCTTTGCTTCTTTTGATCTTTTTGAATGCGTAGGTCATAGTAATAATAAGTAAGGACAAGACTTAGGTGCTCTTTTATGTGTTTTTTGTGTTATAGTCTAATGAAAACATGGAAGTGTATTAAGTTACCAATGAAGATATAACGTGCCATAACCGTTACACTTGTTTTTATGAAATACCAACACAAAAGTACCTACAACAATTAACAACTTACAAGATAGTTTTGTCCTAATAGTGATATTCACTTTTTCGTTCACTCTCCTTTTCAAATATCCCCTCTTCTCTTCTTTTCAACTTCAGTAGAAAGTTTTCTAAGGATGTCAAACCAAGCGAGAGAAAGAAAGAGGTCCCAGAATCATAAATAAATACACAATGGGCACTCAACACAAACATAATGGTGTTAGTATAAGAGTTATCACATATGCAGATAATTCAAAGCAGAAATGCTATATCATTAACCATAGCTTCTGTCAAAAAAAAAAAAAAAACAGCCTAACATCTCAACACACTCCAGTGAAATCGGTCTCATTCCACAAATCTCAATGATACCAAAGGAAAACAGTAAAATACAGGAAACACCATTAAAACAATTGGCCAAAAAAATCAAACCACAAAAAACAGTTGCAGTTTCACAAAGGCCAAGGCTTAAGACCAAAGTTACTTTCAGAACCACGTCTTCCTCTTTGTCCCATGTGTAAATTATCACTCTATAGCACAGTTATATGCATGTTGAAGTTGAATACAGAACAAGTCTTGGGTAACTCAACAAATTGTGCTTACTTCCGTGGCTGCGGCCTCTCTAAGAGAATCAAGAGATATCACGGTTTCAAATGCACCAACTAGAGCCTTGACCTTGCTCTTCCTTAGCTCAGTAAGCATGCTTGCGGTCTCTTCAATCACATTATTATACAAACGAGGGTTTTGTTTCTTCCCTTCCACGTTTTGATGTCTCAAAACAACTTTCTCATCAGATCCTGATTTTGAACCATGTATCTTGCTCCTATCCCCACCAACCTTCCTCCCAACAATTCTCCTTTTACTTCCTTCCACAGTTTGGAGTTTGGCCACATCTTTCTTTGATTTTGTATTAGCACCATTTACCTCACCATCACCACCAACTTTATTATCGACAATGGTCTTTTTTCTAGCAACATTTATGTCTCTCCTCATGTCATCACCAAGAATGCGTGCCGGCTTGAATTTGAGTCTCCTTGGAACGTTGTTGCTCTGAGGCTGAAGTTCAATCACTTTTCCTCTCCTAAAATTCAATTTCCGGGCTGTAACAACAGTTTTATTAGCTGCCCCAACTGTTGTGCTCATTTTTGGTCTGATTTTGTACCCCATCTTCACATTTTCACCTTGATGATCATGTATTCTATTGTTGGACTTAGATGTAGCATTGTTTTGTTTCCGAAGGGAAGACATGGAAGAGGAAACATATGATGATACCGATGGCGATCGTGAAACACTATGCGTATTTACCTTCTCTTTTTTCCCAACCACAGATCCAAGGCCCTTCGTTGAAGATACAGACACTGCAGACTTGCCAGTTTTTTCATTGGTATGCTTCAAGCTTTTATCCCCTGATGATGAAGGTGAGGGTGAAGACAACCTAGTTGCATCACAAGCCACAGTAGGGTCCTCAGATGAATTTGCTGAGGCAGGTTCAGTGACATGCAAGATATTGTCTGGTAAATTGTCACTGCTGGCTAGTTCAGGTGTGACTTCTTCAACATTGTCATGAGGTTTCAGAGAGGACTCTCTTGCCATGTTCTTGAAACTCTTTGAGCTTAGGCTTTGAGGTTTCTTGACATTGTGTTTTGGAGACGAGGGAAGACTTGGTGGAGTTGGTTTTTCCTTGACTCCAGTTAAAGATGTCTTTTTCTGTTTGCTTCTGCTTTCAGTTTTCTTTCTGCTGCTTGAATCAGAAGAGCTCTTATTTTTTACTATTTCCCTTTTTGTTTGACTCTTGGAAGATTCCTTCACTGCGAGAGATGGCTCAGACTGTTCTTGCTTTAGGTCACTGTTGTTATGTTCCGAGGAAACATGTGTTTCTTCATAAGGTGGTGAGTTTTTCTCTGATGTGTCTGTTTTTTCATATGTTACTTCCTTGGTGTCAACAGGAATATTGGCCTTTTCAATTTTTGAAGTTTGAGAAGGCTTTGAACTGCTTCCTGATTTCTTTGTCCCTTCCAGAGAAGTCACATTCTCTTGTGGAACTTTGGTTTTTCTTTCCTTTTTGGCAACCCTTTTCTGTGTTGGACTCCATGGTTTGGCTTCATGTGGGATGCCATATTTGCAAAGATCATGGTAGGAACTTTTTCGAGGACTAAGATAACGCGAAAGAATCTTTGGTGGAACTTTTGTGATGGTTAATCTCTCATTAGGATTTACTTTCTCATCAACATCTTCAGGCTCAATTTTCTCAAACTTTAACTGGTTAACAGTACTTTCCTCTTCCATCACTTTGATCAAGGATGTAGCAACAATTTCAGAGACCCCTGCAACAGATAAGAGTCCTTATAGAGATGTAGAGGGAAAGGGAGTAAATGCTGGTCAAAGCAACATGAAATGTGTACAACTTTTTCCTCCAATCTAGGTTATCTTGACACATACACTAAGTGTTCAGGGACATGAAAACATTTCAAAGAGGAGAATTAAAAACTTGAATGTGCAAATAACATGCCTAGCCTCCAACAAGAATTAGATCCACATGATAAAGCCTTGAATGAAGGGTTGCTAATCATGTAGAATGAATGGAAATAATTAAAATTTTTGCAATATGATGCATTACTTCACACAATAAAAGAGGTATTACTGTATTAGTAGCTACCCATCAATTTAGATTTAATATAGAAAAATAGGGACAAATAAACTCTCAATGTTACTAAGATAATGGTATTGGTTGGCTCATTTTGTAAAGTGCTCTAGATTGAGTGAATTTATGAAACAAAACAATGAAGTCACACACCTTGAAGGATTTGTCTAACACTACCAGTAGATAGACAATAACCTCAATACATGGTTTTACAACAATTACTGATTTTGTCCATCATTCAATTCCATGACTAGGAGATTGCAGACAATATAATATCTATCTTTCAGTTCAATGATAAATTTTACACCATAAAAGTGTGTGAAATGAATTTCACCTTTGATACACAACTAATTATAGATTACTTCAATGGTGAAAAAAGAGTTTGAAGGAATGTCCAAGGCAGGATACAGAATCAATCACATGAATGCAACACTACCAAGGCACCAACACGTTTGATTTTAAAAGGAAGAAAAATCTAGGGATGCTACAAAAGCAGGACCATACATAATAAATTGATTCAGATTTCAGACCAACAGTAAAACAGCATAACAGAACCGTGAGGATAGAGAAGACAAGAAGGAAAAAATAATATAATAATCCCTCGAAATTAAATTAGAAACCGAACAAAATTATCTGAGAGACCCATTAAACCCAATTAGTTCTCTCTTAACCACCATGGTTACGATCTGATCACAGGAGTGAATAATATAATAAACCCTTGAAATGTTGGATCCTATGACATATTGAAGATTATCATCATCATCATCACACTACGTATCCTTAACGAGATGTCCTTTGTCATTGATCATCATGGCATTCATTTAACGAGGAGAGAAAAAAGAAAATTAAGAAAACAGACACCCTGACACGACCATAGATAAATTATGAGCAGAAAACAAGTGGCAAATCAGACAATAGAGGATGCATGGTTGTTGCATTTGCATACCTTGTTTTAATAATCTCAGTGATTATTCTTAAAAGGAGAGCATGCAAGAAAGAACCTAGCAAAGGAATAGTTTGCGAAATTCTGAGTCGGAAATGGTTGGATGCAAACTGAAAAGGGGTGGAGGTGTTGTTTTTGTTGTATGAGGTGGCGTTTCCTGCGAACAAAAGCGCGTTTGTTGCGAGAAAGTAACCTTCAAGAGAGAAAAAGAGTCCCTCCACAAGGAATAACACTCTGTACGCAAACCACCCTAACCATGCAATATCATTGCATCGTCACATTGGACCAGCCATGGAAGAAGGCACGTCAACATCCATCATCTTTACATATACTTACGTACCCTTTCATTCGCATTCAAAGCTTTGTATTAAACGCCTCCAAGTATATATCACTCCATCTATAGATCGTTCATTTATTTATTTATAATGCCATTGAAGTCATCTTTTGATAACTATTTATGTCCATAGTTTCGCTCAAATGTTAAGATTCATAAACTAGACGTTACAACATTTATTTTATTCTTATGTTTCTATATCATTTTTTTCGCGTACGTGCATGTTCTACACGTGCCACTCATGCATTGCATATATACACTTTTCTGGTGTTCTTGTAATGATTTATGTAGGCACGCATAGAGTACGTTACTTTATTGACAGTATTTTTTTTATTCATGACAAATGCTATCTTTAACACTCAAACCTCACCTAATGATCAACTGATCCACACAAGCGATTTTGTAATTACATCATAAATCATAATCACTTTAGGGCAAATGAGGAATATTTTTACTATTTGATTGGATTTTACTTGTATTAAATCTTGCATTATAATTAAAGCCAGCATATTAAATTGTGAACACGACATGACAACATTTTTAATTTTTTTAGCATGATATGGATACGAAATTATTTCGTAATGACAAATTTTTGTCCAATACCATAAAAGCATACAAGATATTATTTTCTTTCTAATAAGATTTATTTCATATGAAGATCTAACTAAGATTTAAATTATAAACCACTTATTTTTACTTTTAATATTCTATTTAAATATTTCCCGTCATCTATAACAGCGTGTTTATCAGTTATTAGCTACATAGTCCACATAGAGTGTTGCAACGGAAAATAACAAAAACAAACGTAAGTTACATTCCATTTTTAGACTGTACGACGTGGAAAGAAAAAATAAAAAGAGAAAAAGTGACAAAAAATGATAAATGATGCGATAAAAAAATGACTCTTCGTAATATATTACAATATAAATGGTAAATTAGTAAATTAAAAACTTAAAATAAAAAATTACTGTTCATGATTTATTAAAAAATAAAATTATATACAATTACTTTATTTATATAAAATAAAAAATACAATATCTTCCAATATCGTTATTCTTACTTATAACATTAATTTAATAGAGTATACAACAGGATTAATAATATTATAACATTTCAATAGAAATGATAGTCCTCCCCCATCAAAGATCTTAATATTATGTATCCCTTCTAATAAAATATTCACCCATTATATGTTCATGCACTAGTCACTAGTCATAATGTGATTCTGCACCAATATATGAACCACTAATTTCTACTTGATCTAGTACTCGAAGTAGAAGGTAGTAAAATTATGATAATCAATGCAGGGTGTAAGACCTCTTTATTAATTTACTTTTTTTTTAACATTATGCAATAATTACTTTAAAAATTCTATATATTTAAATTAATTTTATTTAATTAATAATATAAAAATGTTTATATCAACAATATATTAAAGTTAAATCCTTTATTTGTTTGAATTTTCATTTTTTTTCTTCTAACATTGGATGCATTTTATCAAAAAAATTATCATAAACTTTTGTAACACACTAAGAAAGTATATAAACTAGTTAAATCAAACTGAATAATTTGAATACATTAATTTAAAATTGAAGTTTAATTAAATATGTAATTGATTTTTATATTTTAATTTATTTATAATTTAATCATTATTTTTAGAAAATATCCAGTTAAGATATTTTTAAATTTACTAATTTGATATTTAAAAGTCATAATTACAATAAAAATTAAAAAAAATCAGTAAATATTTAAAATTACAAAGAATGAAGTGATAAATAGAATGTCCTCTGGACTGTCTTGGAGTGGTGTTCCCCCTCTTCATCACCTTGTGCTTCTATGCAAAAAAATAATTCTATTTTGGTAATTAAATTTTTTAAACATTCTATCAATATTTGTTCTTCTATTTTTCTTTTTCTATTATATTATATCATCAATCAAATTAATTAATTATTTATCTTTCAAGTTTTAGACAAATCAAAATTTTTCA
Source organism: Glycine latifolia (assembly GCA_013407115.1). NCBI lineage: Eukaryota > Viridiplantae > Streptophyta > Magnoliopsida > Fabales > Fabaceae > Glycine > Glycine latifolia. Next base: position 28,215,601 of record CM023947.1, on the reverse strand, counting down.
AAGAAAACATTTTTATGCAAGAAAGGTAAATCTTTTACACATCTTCAAAAAAAAAAAAAAAAAAAAAGGACCGCCCATACATGACCGGTTGGTTTCTCTTCTACTTGGAACACGTGTGTTTTATAAGCACACTTTTCCATACACAATCACAATCTCTGTGTACTATCACGTATATGATCCATCAATCCATCCATCCCTGTCAAACTATGATTTCGAGACAAACCAGTCGAAGAATGTGTGTGTGATTGGATCTGGACCATCGGGGCTAGTGGTAGCAAGGGAGCTGAAAAGAGAAGGTCACGAGGTGGTTGTGTAAATGATATTGTTCAGCTTTCGTATTTTGAAATGTTGTCCCTTTTTAACATTAAATAAACACTCCTCCAACGTACTTAGTATGAGAAGTTTTCTACAGATAGTGGTGGTGGTTGGAAATTCTTATAGTATACAAGAAATATCAATGGAGCTTGTGAAAGCAGAGAAGGAATTAAGTACACCTTAGTTCGAAATCTCTTGACATTACTGAGGGTTTATCTAAAGTCATATCCAAACACGAGAACTTTCACCTTCATCTGCAGGTATCACTTCCAATTCGATGATTTAAGTTCTAATCCCCCAAAAAAAAGATTCACTGCTATTTTTGCTAGCTTCACAAAATTTGGTACACTGTGCATATAGATACCCTTGAAGAGGATGGGAGTGTCATTTTCACGGATGGTTCCAACATTATTGCAGACACTGTACTGGGTAATATCCCGTATCACCACAAAATCAACTTGGCAAATGATTAATTAAACATTTATGGCATCACAAATTCACAATTAATTCATGCCTCATACATATAATAAGAAAGTCAAATATTCTAAATTTCACTGTTTCAAATCAACATAAAATCAGTTGGGGTTGAATAATTATGACCTTAGGATTCGAGATTTTAATGAGGACCATACGTATATATATGCCCAATTATGCCAATCCTTTTAAAGTTAATTAGTTGTGAATCCTCATAATTGATGGGTTTGATTATGTGTAGGTACAACTATTCCTTTCCCTTTCTTGACACCAAAGGAATGGTTGTTGTGGATGATTAACAGAGTGGGTCCTCTGTATGAACATACTTTCGCCCCATTACTTGCTCCCTCGCTTTCTTTTATAGGCATCCCAAAAAGATAATTACCCTAAATTAGATCTGTAATTTTAGGTGTGACACTTCATCTATTTATATATTCACCAAAGCGTAGAATATTCTTAGTTGTAACGAAATTTTGTATATTTGATAAATACCAAACTTAAAAGATTATGTGTGAATTATGGTAAACTTTCTTATATTATATTTGAGGATGTATATATTTGACATATATTGATTGATGAGTTGTGCAGATCCTGGGACTCCCTTTCTTTGAGTCCCGAGGAAAATGGATAGCTCAACTGCTGTCTGTGAAATAACCTTTGCCATCATGTGAGGAAATGATGAAGTCCATCAAGGAGTTTTATCATTCAAAAATAGTAGTTGACATTCCTAAACGTTTCACCCATGAAATTGGAGCCATAGGCTTTGAAGTAAGTTTACAATAATGGAGGAAAGAGTTATGCTTATCATCCTTAGTGAATTCTTGTGTCAACTTAGAGACATATCGTGTTTCGTGGAATGATAATGAGAAGCTCTAGGAAGTCCTTCAAAATCCTTACTTCACTCAACTTGGAGTTGAACTTAGGATCATTCTTTGTAAAACTCAAATTATTTAGTAATCACTTGTATTCCTATGTTAAAACTATTATCTTTGTGACTCAATATTCTCAATCTTGGTGCGATATATTGATTCGTCTAAACTTCTGAACTCGATAAAACAGTTTGGTTGAAATGAAATGCAACAAAGTTGATAAAAAAGAAGTATAAATGGAAGCAATATATATAATAATAAAAGTTCAAAAATTAAAAAACACTAACATTTTATGTTATCTTCACTCTGTCTAAATTCTACAAGACTATGATTTAGTTTAGATATTTTCTTTACAAATATTTAATTATAGGAAAAATAATAAGGAGTTAAATTATCTTTATTAGCGCGAAAAAGAGTAAATCAACAAGATTTCAAATGAATTAGCTTATTTATATAAAAAAAATCTTATTTTTTAGAAGATCAATCTAATGTTAAGTATTGTATGATTCCACTCTACGAGAACTTTGAATTACAGTCTTAAAGTTATTTTTTCTTTTGTCATAAATTATCACTTTACACAAGAAAAAGTTCAATCATTGAAATGTTCAATAAAAAAAACCTCTAGTTAAAGATTTTTCATTTTTGTTTCCTTTTTATTTTTTAATTTTAATTCTTGAAAATTAGTGTATTTTTTCAATTTTGGATTTTATAATTTTTTTCCCTCATTTTTAGTCCTTATAAGTTTATATTTTTTAATTTTAAATCCTTTAAGATTTCAATTTTTTCATTTATAGTCCTTATAAGTTCGTATTTATAGGAATTAAAATTAAATAAATACAAATTTATTGGGACTAAAAATAAATAAAATATTTTATAGGAACCAAATTGCAAATGCGTCAACTTACACGAACTAAAATTAGAAAAATGAAGTTATGACAATCAAAGATGAAAAAAAAAAGTTGATTTATAAGGATCAAAAACACAAATAAGATATAAAAAAAGCTCAAATTGACCGAAACATAATTAGCTTGTCTTCTTCAACTATATTTAGATAAGGGTTGGGAATGTGCTTTAGGTAATTTCAATAAGTGTTTTCAAATTATAAGACACAAAATAAAATTAATACAGGTTGACACAAGTTATTAAGGATCTAATTCGAACTCTCATAATTTTTATGGGTCTTGGTTCAAATCATTCTGACATCACTTTTCTTATTTATTGGACAACCCCCTTCATGAAAATCTCTTAGAAACTAGTTGAATAGATATAGTAGATAAAACTGTTTACAATTATCCGATAATTTTTTTCTGGTAGTTCAAACATATTATTGACACCCTACTGATAATATTTGGGTGCCTCCTTATTCCACTATCCTTTTCAAACATCCTAAAGACACCAAATGAAGATGGAAGAATTTATTTCTTTAGAAGTAAAAATCTTTTGTGCTCCTCAATAATATTTAAACATACTTTTTTCTAACTAGTGACGTGATAAGTCTCACTATCTTTTTAATTTGAATCAAACTTCAATTCATTTTAACTTTTGGGGAGATTAGAAAGTAGATTTTTTTTAAAACAAAAAATGGTAAAATATATAAGTTGATTTTAATTTATAAAATAAAACTAATTTATTTACTATATGTTTTATTACAAGTATTCATTGGGAGATTAGTTAAACCATAACTGTGACAATTGAAATCAATAGAGACATTGAGAAGATCTTCCACTAGAAGTATGATCTACAGATTCATTTAATTGTTATGCACGTTTAATTTATGATTAGAATTTGCTTAAAATAAAATTTCTTTACCAATTATGTGCCCAAAATACTAGTCACCTAGCTTTTTGCTCCCCGAAAAATATGATATAACGAATTCCTTAAAGACTTAAAAGTTTGCAACTGTCGGCCACTTTACCCAATCGCAGTTCTGGGACGAAATCTTGTGCTTATTCAAAAGAAAAGGTTTTTGTTAAGATCGAAGCAAACGAAATTGCTTTGCAAAGGTGCATTATGCATACGTGTCCGTTTAACCAGACAATTAATCATTGCTAATTTTTTAAAGAGATCTTTCTATACTTTTTTCTATTTCTAAGAATATTAATAATTTTAACAACAGATAGCAAGGCGGATTTTAATATGAAATCCTAAAATTTCATCATCACTGATGAACCATTAATTTTTACCGTTAGATAAATTTATTAAATATTCAAGGGTTAAGATTTAAGAATGCAAACTGCCTTAACCAGTATTTTTAAAATTTATTAAATGAGTACAAATATCGTATACGTATTCAGTAATATTTAAGGAATTTGTAATTTGGTCTTCGTATAAAATCCACATGTGGATGATTTTGTAAATTTTATTTTGGTTTATTAGGAAAAGGGGAACCCTAAGGTGGACAAAGGGCAAAAGCGGTTCGACGATGAAGATCGGAGCAAGGATTTTGTTTGATGTTGTGGAATAATGCTTTGATGAATGCAGCAACCAAAGCTAAGAAAGCATAAAATACATGCACAGTTTTAGAACTTATCTAAAAAAAATTCAGCTTAGGAGGAATGTAAGAATGAGTATGGAGGGTTTGAAGAAACAAATGACAGAAACTGAGAAGGAGAGAGACAAAGAGCTATGTTGAACTGTTAAAGAACATGAGACCATTTTGTAATTTTTGAAAACTTTTTTAATATTATAGCAAACTGGTAAATGCCGTGTTTACCTACAATACCAAGTCATTTTGACTTCCTAACTGGTGGTGCACTTCTAAAAGACTTCACCTTAGAATTCACCCGCATAGCAAATGTCCGAGGATAATAGCAAGAAAGGTTTAGGTATGATGACAACTCACCCTAAGTTTGTATGTGAGAATCAAAGTTACATGGGTCAAAGCTATGATGGGTCCCACCTTGATATTCACTGGGCACAAATATTTTCAACTATTAAATTTATCTGTTACATACGTTAACGCACACTAGATTATGCCACCTTCTTCTTTTCTCACCACTTCGAACCTCTAACCTCTAGTCCCTCCTCTCCGAGGCCACCCAAACTTATTTCAATGCGTTCTCCACCAAAGAAGCCACGATGGGGAGTCCCGGCAACGGAAGCAGTGTTTGTGTCCTCGACTCAAGAGTATTTCTAATTTTTCACTTTAGAACATTCCAACAACCAAAAAGGAGGATTGACGAAGGTGCATTTTTTGTAGGCCCAAGACATTGCATATGGAATGTGACTAATAACAGTATAGATTTTTATAAATTTTGAAGGTGAAGAGGAAGATGGAGAGGAGAAGAGACTGAGTTAGATGAAAAGGGTAAGATGTGGATTTTATAAATTTTGGGTTTGTACCAAGTAAAAAATAGGATGCCTTGAGTAATTGCCGAAGTTGCCTTTAGTGGCCCATTTCACCTTCCAAGTTCTCATATTTTATCCAATGGCAGAATCCAAGCCCTCTGTCATTAAATAAGGCCATCAAGTCAAGGGGTTACCAAACCGAACTTTCAAGAACTGAAAAAACAGTTCCCTTGAACCAAACCTAATTGCAAAACGATTCGAGGAAATTAAATTAAACTGCAATATAAAAGTTCAAACTGAAATGCTTTATTAATTGTACAAAACTGTGTTGAACTGCATCAAGCTGTTTTTGAGGGGAAAAAAAAAACTGGGCATATCCATTTTCCATGGAGCAGTCACTCTCATTTTTACAAAAAAATTGCAGATCCTTTCATACATAGAAATTCTACTGCTGATTTCCTAATTCAACCAAAATTATAAAATTTTAGCACCGAAGCATGCAAACATGACGTTCACCGAAAGCTTGCTTAAGATACCCAAAGACATCATAAACTGCAAGTCCCATTAAATTAGCATGAATAAATGTAATTTAACACGTAATGTTTAATTTTACCGGATGGTTAAAACTTGAAGTATCTTGCAGTTAATCAAGAAATTATGAAAAGTAACGTACACAACCTTATTCTTACCTATGCAAAAAGCTATTTCTGGATTCGATTTTTATAATCAACAAATTATCAAAAGACATAATTTTGTTGCTATGTCAAGACTCATCCTCCAACTCAATTATTCTACCTGGAAAAAAAAATGTGCTATAAAACTCCCCGTCACGGCGTTTTACTCATTTTTCCATATTCACACAATTGCAACCTCTATCTTGTGCCACTTATACAGTACGTCCATCCGAGTGAAACAAACCATGGTTTCCGAAACAAACAAGTCCAAGAATGTGTGTGTAATTGGAGCTGGACCATCAGGGCTAGTGGCAGCGAGGGAGCTGAAAAGAGAAGGTCATAAGGTGGTTGTGTTGGAGCAGAACCATGATATTGGAGGTCAATGGCTATATGACCCAAATGTCCAAGAGGAGGACCCTTTGGGAAGAGACCCTTGGCTAAAGGTGCATAGCAGCATCTATGAGTCTTTAAGGCTCATGTCCCCCAGAGAGGTCATAGGCTTCACTGATTTCCCCTTTTTAGTCAAGAAAGGTAGAGATCAAAGGAGGTTTCCTAGCCATAGAGAGCTCCTTCTCTACCTTAAGGACTTTTGTGAATGGTTTAAGTTGATAGACATGATCAAGTTCAACATAAAGGTGCATTATGTGGGACCATTAAATTATGGTGTCCCTAGTGAGGATTTGAAATGGGTTGTTAGAAGCAAAGAGAAGAACTGTGAGGAGGAAGTTGAACAAGTGTTTGACGCTGTGGTTGTTGCCACTGGCCATTACTCTAACCCCAGATTGCCCTGCATTCAAGGTAGTTTTAGACCATGATTTATCTATAGTTTTGATCAATTATCATGTTTTACGTAGTCAAAATTTTCAATTGATGAAAAAATAATTTTTTTCTTAGGTCTCCTCTCTCCCACTCACAAACACATCACAAGATTACACTAACAAACTAAACTTCCTGTCTCTCTGTCTCAATAAATTAGACAAACACGTAAATAGTACTCATTTTAAGAATTTTTCAATCTTAATGTAGTAGTATTTATTTATTGATCTTGTTTTTAACAATAACCAAGTAAGTCTCTGTATAGATACATGAATGAAGAGTTTTTGTTTTTTCTCACCAAAAGAAAAGGAAAACTAAATCCACTCATCTATATATTTCATGCAAAAAAAAAACGATATGAATATCATACGCATTTGAAACTCCATCTCCTGTATAAACTAACCTTATTTCTGTCATTGATGCTCAGGAATGGACACATGGAAAAGGAAACAAATGCACAGTCACATTTACAGGTCGCCAGAGCCATTCCGTGGGGAGGTATATGAATACGACCCATTTAAGTATATTTTTTCTTCAAAGTGAGTGAGGTTTTTGATGTCAAGAGATAGCAATACAAGTTTTGTAGAAGCTTTAAGAATGCAAGTTATTATTCATCATAGCTAAACAGAGAGAAATATTGTTTAGCTTTCGTATTTTGAAATGTTGTCCCTTTTAACATAAATTAATCACTCCTCAAACTTACTGATTATGACAAATTTAGTACAGATAGTGGTGGTGGTCGGAAATTCTTATAGTGGACAAGAAATATCAATGGAACTTGTGAAAGTGGTGAAGGAACTCCACCTCAGTTCAAAATCACTTGACATTTATGAGGGTTTATCTAAAGTCATATCCAAACACGAGAACTTTCACCTTCGTCCACAGGTATCACTTCCTAATCTTTAATGTCCTAATCCTAAGAAAAATATTCATGCTTATTTTTGCTAGCTAACCTCACAACATGTGGTACATTGTGCAGATAGAGACCCTTCAAGAGGATGGGACTGTCATTTTCAACGATGGCTCCAGCATTATCGCCGACACTATTTTATACTGCACTGGGTAACATCTATGGGATCACAATTTCACTCTTCATGCCTCATACATATAATAAAAAAGTCTAATATTCTAAATTGAAATTGTTTCAAAGCTCAACTTAGAAACAATTTGGGTTGTGAATAAGGACCATGTATATGTATATGTGCCCAACCATGTTAGTCCTTTTAGTGGTGAATCCTCAAGTTATAATAGATGCATTTTAATGGATTCTATGTAGCTACACCTATTCCCTCCCCTTCCTTGACACCAAAGGAATGGTTGTTGTGGATGATAACAGAGTGGGTCCTTTGTATGAACACACTTTCCCCCCAGCTCTTGCTCCTTCTCTTTCTCTTGTAGGCATCCCCAAAAAGGTAAGTAAGCCTGAATTATTTTGGTAATTTCAGTTAGGACACTTTACCTATTTATTTATTCACAAGAACATACAATATTTGTGTAGTAACATTGGTTGATGAGTGGTGCAGATCCTGGGGCCCCCTTTCTTTGAGTCGCAAGGAAAATGGGTAGCTCAACTGCTTTCTGGGAAAAAGGCTTTGCCATCCTATGAGGAAATGATGAAATCTATCAAGGAGTTCTATCATTCAAAAGAAGAAGCTGGCATTCCTAAACATTATACCCATGAAATTGAAGGCTTTGATGTAAGTTTATTTGTGGATTGGTATATGCTAAAGCATGCAAATGTTAGTGATATATAATATAACAATTTAGGCGATTTTGCAGTATTGCGACAAATACTCAGAAAATGTAGGACTCCCAAAGTTACAAGAATGGAGGAAAGATCTGTGTGTATCAGCTGTAGTGAACTTATTTATCAACTTGGAGACATATCGTGACTCGTGGAATGATGATATTGATGAGAAGCTTCAAGAAGCCCTTCGAAGTCCTTACTTCACTCAACTAGGAGTTGAACCTGAAGATCATTCTATGTAAAACTCAAATTAATTAGTAAGTACTTGTATTTCTATGTTGAGAACTTCAATTTTTGTGGCTCAATAATCTCAACCTTGGTTACTCCAAATTTGTGGACTCTTATAGTTTGATTCAAATGATAATAAAATGCGACGAAGTTCATATAAGAGTTTAGATGTACAAATTGACACAATATATATAGATTAGTAATAAAAGTTTAAAAATGGAAAAAAATAAATTAACATGTTATTTAAGATCTCCCCATCCAAAAATGTTTTATAACATTAACAAATTATTGGTACAAGTAGTACTAGACTCTCGATCTTTTCAAGAAAAGTCTCGAATTCAAACCTTGAAATTTGAAAAATGTGATTAAAAGGAAAATTTTCAATAAAAATAACTAGCTAAGTTTTATAAGACCAACAAGTTGTTGGTCTAAGTGCTAGTAAACTCGATATTCTTAAGAAAAGTTTCGAGTTTAAATCTTGTGGTTGGAAGGAAAGATTCCCCTAAAGGTGACTAGGTAGATTTCTTGACGAAAATTAATCATTAACAATTTAATTGATATTGTACACCAATGTTATGATGATAAAAAAAATATTACAAGATATATTTAATTAAAGTTAGAAGTTTCATATTTTTCATAATCTTTTAAAAATTTGAATTATTAGATAACACTTTTTTTAAAATAAATTAATGCAAGTTTTGGCTTAAAGTGTATAAAAATATAAAATTAATTTTTATAATTCAATTAACATTGGATGATTCTTATGTTGAGTTTGGTTGAAATGATAAAAATAGAAAGGATAAAAGTAGAAGATAAATATTTGGGTTAAAGTAAAGTGTAGTTAGGAGGTGTAACTTGTGAAACTCACAATTTTTTCTCTATTTTTATCTCTCTCCTCTCATCCAAACACAACACTAATAAATGTGACAAACATTAAGTGTTAGTGTGTATTCGGGATTAATGCACATTTATTTTTGAGTAATCAATGAATGGATTTAATTTGTAAAATGATTTGCATAAGATTAAACTATACTTTTAAATGTAAATTAAGCATAATAAATACAAGGGAAGAACACAAACACTCAGAATGATACGGACAAAGGAATTATGAGATGACGAGTGTTGGGAGTTCGTTAACCCAATTACTTTGATGTGCCAAAAATGATTTTTCTCTATTCAATATTAAATGCGATCACTTTCATCTACTGAAATATCTAACCTTGAGTCCCCAAGTGCTAGACCTAAATCACCTAATTTTGCCCTTAATCCCTTAAGAGTTACATTAACCAATTTGCATTATGATTAGAGATGACAATGTAGCCTAGGCTAAACAAAATCATTCTATTCCTAGACTTGATATTATTTAGAAGCATTTCTCAGTTCTTAAAGCAATAACCATTTTCCAATGTGTTAAAACCTAAAATAAAGCATACAAATGGGTGATCAAACCACAAGCATGAATAAAGCTCAGAGAAATAACAATAATGCGCAAATAACATTAAATAGATAGTTATAACTTTACATCAAAGCATTTGGTTGATGAGCTCCCAACAATGGAGGTTTTAACTCCTCATTTCCATGAGGAGCTTACAACAATGGAGGTTAGGGTAATGGAGTAAGATGGACTGGAAGGGAAGGAGGTGAAGAGGAAGCCCAATGGTGTGGAAGGATGTCTCCCCTTACCCTAGCAGAGCTTCCAAGCTTCCCAAAAGTGTTTTTTTTTCCTTTTGTGAATGAATTCCTTCACTTTCCCTCTTGTTTTTGCCTAAACCACTGCCCTGTATTGTGGTGCTCGTTGGATGCGTCCTTTTTGCGCTCAACGAGCCTAAAAATGTCCATTTGGATAAGTGACCACGCGCTGGACGAGCTGGTCGTGCTGAGTGAGTTGCTGCTTCCTCGCTAAGCGAGCTTGTGGTACGCTGAGCGAGCAACTCCAAACTTGAAATTCCATCTTTCATTCCCTTGCAGTGAATTCTATAAAAAATTGCAACCACACTTCATAAATCAATTATTTTAAGCATCCACTGGATAGAAGCTCAAAAGAACCTAATTCCTATATTTTAATCACAAAAAGAAACATTAAAAGAGGAAAAAAATAGATAATTGCTAAGTAATTAACATGTAACTTTACGTATGCTTAGCAATTATCACATGGTTTAGTGAAGGAGATGAGAGCTTTGTTTTGTGAAGAGAGAAAAAGAAGAAAGTGAACGTGATATTGAGAGAAAGCTTGACATATGTGTAGATTTTTAAAGCAAATAGGCATTTATAGTAGAAAAATTAGTTAGGATGTAATCTAGTTAGGCCTTAGTTTGGTTCTAATGTAACCAAGTAATCATGCCCTAAAGATATTTTAATTCTTATGCATTAAATGCATGCTTACTAAGAAAAAAGCTAAGATTCCCTTCATAAATGGCTTGAGGTGTACGTGGAATACTTCTTGAAAATACTTGGTTTTGTTTGTTTTATGCATGGCTGCACCACTTACACACACACACATGACTACTTCTCCATTCCTATTGATTTTACTCAAAAAATCTCACACACATTCATAGCTTTCTTTAAGTTTTTGTCTCTTGATTTATATCAATTGTACTTCATGTGTTTTTCAATTAATATGATAGCTACTTATGTGTCATACATCTAAAATCTTAAGCCTTTGTCCAATAGTCCATATGGCTAGGATTTATATCTTTTCTTAAATTAACTAATCATAACTAACTCTACTTCTAAACTTGCCACTTGAATCCTTTAGTTTTTATCATATCCTTCTTGTATCAAACTATCTATCACATGTGTTCCTCATGTGATAATTTTCCTCATAACACCAAATCTTTGCATCATATACTCATGTATTAATCATCACACAAATATTCCAAACATTAATGCAAACTCAAGATATTAAAAAAATGACATACCTAATCATAAGTTTTTTGCCATTCGAGGTACTCCTAGGTTTTTTGTGATATTTATCTGTTACTAAGGATAATTTGGTAATTTAGCATCCTAGGGGTATTTTTGTAATTTCTTCTTCAAATATCTAAGGGCATTATTGTAATTTGTATGCCAAGGGTATTATTGTAATTTTATTACCTCAGGGGTATTTTGGTAATATCTACTTCAAGGGTAAAATGGTAATTCTTACATCAAGGGAAAGGGTAATATGAATCATTCTCCTTCAAACATTTTTGTAATTTCTCTTTTTATTTCTAATTAACATATAACCTAACATTCACATCAAATAGTTGTACAAGAATAATTCACATAACATTTCAACTAATCCAAATGAATAAAGTAACTAAATAATACAAGAAATACATCAACAATATATTTTCAGTTATCGAAATTTTTTGGTGTTACACATTCCCCTTCCCCTAACGTTCTAAACTCTAGAAGCTCCATTTTTTCTTTAAGAAACTAAAAAACCATCATTCTTCTTCTCAAATCTAGAAGCTTCATTTTTCTTTAAAAAACTAAAAAATCACTCACCTTCATTTTCTCAACTCTAGAATCTTCATTCTTCCCCAATGTTCCTACTCCATTTTTCTTTAAAAACAATAAAAACCACTCACCTTCATTTTCTCATTCCTTCTTTCTTTTCCATTTTTTCCTCCAATGTCATGTTTTATTCCCTTGGCTTCTTCTTCCTTTTTCTTCTTCTTCATTTCACAACCACCATTCGCCGCAACCTGTTGAGCCACCAACGTCGCCGCCCGTTAAGTCACTAGTGTCACTTCCTTGCAACCATGACAACCTCTTAAGCCATCACTGTCGCTCGCTCACACAACCACGTCGGTCCTTGAGCCACCGTCGTCTCTCTCTCTCTCGTGCAACCATTGTCAGTGCGATGACATGGGGATTTTTTTCCAAATTTGTTTAATATTCCTTTTTCCTTTGGTATTTTTCTAAATCTGTTCATTTTTCTTGTTCTTGTGGTTATTTTTCCTCTTTTTTGTACATGGTTGGATTGAAGGTTTTTTATGTTGGATAATGATTTTTTAATGCTAAACATCTATTTCAAGCATCTGTTTCTTCACTTTAAGAAACTCATCACACAACTGACATTAGAGATGCTATAACAACGCTAACTAGTTAAGTTCCTTGAAAAACAAATGAACATAACATTTTCTTCTTTCTTTAATATTTTTAAAATATATATATTTTCACATCTTTATAAATATAAAAATATTTAGAATCCGTTCATGTAAGATTTTTAGTATATTTTTTTATTTTTACAAAATTAAAATGTATTAATTTTTTTTTCTCGAAATAAGGTTTGAACATCCAAACATACACACACGATTTTTTACATTAGTTATATGTACAATTGATATAAAGAAATGTCATATTTACATTTGTTACATATATTCGATTTAAAAATCTTAGGTTCAGATTTATTTAAATCTACATTGAGACTAAAAATAATACATTTTAATTTTTATTAGTATAAAAAATGTATTAAAATTTTTATAAAGATGAATTTTAAATATTTTTTTATATTTATGAGGATGAAAAATATATTTTAATATATTTTTATTTGGAAGAAATTTTCAATAAAATTTGCATACAAATTCTATTATGTCAAGGTTAATGTTTCGTTTAGTAGAGATGATAAAAATAGAATTAAAAAAAATCAAATTGAAGTTGATGAGATTCCCACTAAATTTTTTCATTTCCCCTCTTCATCTCCTTAATTTCCATTCTAACTCTACTCTAAAGGAAGACTATTGTCATGAGGGACCAAACTCCAATCAATCATTATTTTTCACTTTTATAGTTTAAATTTAATTGAGTGTTTGAGAAATAAAACAGAATCTTTTAAAATCTATCAATAATTTAGCCTAGCGCCCTATTAGGCTGTACCGACGGTTAATAGGCAAGAGTGGGGTTTTGTTATTCTCTATGACCTGCTGGAAGGATTTCTGTCCCCACAAATAGTTGCCTTATAAAATACTAGCAGTGGGCCCGTGATTTGCACAGTGCAGGAGAAACAGAAGGTAAATTGGAATACATAAAAAAAAAAAAAAAAACGGTAGGCCAAACGATATGTGAGCACGACACGTACTGTGGCGGAATGATTTTAATATAAGTATAGAAGTATATTTTTAAAATTATCCAGTTACAATATACAAGGAAAATGCTTATGCCAAAAAAAAGGCATACATATGTGGGAATATTATTAAATTTTAAAAAATATAAATTTGATAATTACTAACTTAGTAAAAAAAAACTGTAAGATATTTCTTGTTTATAACACTTCTACATTTACTTGCATGGAAAACACAATGATAAAGGTTTTTTATTTATTTATTTAGAAGTCTTAAATATTTTAGTAAGAAATTTCTTTACTTTTGCTTATCAATTTTGATCATATATGACTGTTAAGACACAAAGTTGATTTTGCTTCTGTATCTTGGATGACAAAATCGACAACAAAACCTGGTCTGTTGTAATTCTTCCACGTATATTGAATAATGCTCAACGTGGTCCATTTGTAAGAGTATAAAGGAGTGGTGGCATGCATGGGTGCTTGTTGAAAGTGGAATCCACATTTGAAGAAAGTACAGGCCATGGTGGTACTGCACCAATTTTAACGACCTAGGGTTACATTTCTAGGCTGGTATGATTCTTGGTTGCAGACCAGACATACGAGTGTGGGTTGACACTGGACACAAGTGATTGGTTAATTTAAAGATGTGGCAGATGCATGCAAATTGCACACTTTGAGGCTCTGTTTTACTTTGGGTGGTGGATCTCATGAATTTGCATTGTCTGTGCTATTGGAATCATTTGATACAGGAGATCTGATTTATTGGTTTGTGCTATTTGGAGTATTCATTTTGGTTGGTTTCTTTCTCCTTTAACAAAGGCATATGCCTATTTTGTTTCAATTTTCTTGACATGACATGTTACAATTGTTCTGCAGTCTTGAATATTTGAGACAAATTGTGTCCAGTTTGAGTAGTTTCATCATTAAAATTTTGTTTTGTTTATTAATTAGAAAAAATATGTGTTACTTAATTCATGACTCTCTTTTTAAGTTAGACTATTCTTCTCATAGTAGAGTGAATGACTTTTAAAAACTCCTTATATAAGTACACATTAATTGCTTCCTACAATTTTTAAGAATCACTATTGTTTCTTTTTTTTCTCTCAAACCAAACATTCCAAAATTTTACTTTATTTTCTCTTTTTCATTTTTCTCCTTCCTTATAAATGTTCACCTATTTTATTTCTTTTCTCACATCCAAACATAGCATTAGAATATAATAATTACCACCTTTCCTTTATCAATTTATTATATCTCAAAACCATTCGCTTGAAGTAATGTTTGAAATTTTCTCACAGCCAAATATCTCAAATTATCATCAAACAAACCAGTCCAAGAATGTGTGTGTAATTGGAGCCGGACCCTCCAGGCTATTGGCAGCGAGGGAGCTGAAAAGAGAAGGTCATAAGGTGGTTGTGTTGGAGCAGAACCATGATATTGGAGGTCAATGGCTATATGACCCAAATGTACAAGAGGAGGACCCTTTGGGAAGAGACCCTTGGCTAAAGGTGCATAGCAGCATCTATGAGTCTTTAAGGCTCATGTCCCCCAGAGAGATCATAGGCTTCACTGATTTCCCCTTTTTAGTCAAGAAAGGTAGAGATCAAAGGAGGTTTCCTAGCCATAGAGAGCTCCTTCTCTACCTTAAGGACTTTTGTGAATGGTTTAAGTTGATAGACATGATCAAGTTCAACATAAAGGTACATTATGTGGGACCATTAAATTATGGTGTCCCTAGTGAGGATTTGAAATGGGTTGTTAGAAGCAAAGAGAAGAACTGTGAGGAGGAAGTTGTGATAAATCTAAAATAACGAATCATGCATATGATTATAAAACACCAAATAACAATAAATCAGAGTTATCGAAGTTATGATTATGTGTACCTTGTTGTGCCATTACTAAATCGAAGAAAAGCTAGAGAAGATGAGGGAACAAGATGCTAGAGTCTTCCTCTCTATTGCCTATTCAGAAATTGGCAGCCGTCAGCGATGGGAGCATTTTGGCTCATGAGGCTTAACCCCAGTATAAATAGGCTAGAGAGGGGACCTAGCAAAAACCTAATCAACAATGTGTCTGATGGATCCACCCATCATAGAAGCCCAGTCAGACACTAATGCCTACACTGCTGCTCAACTAAGCCCAATAACAATAGATGCTAGAAGCCCAACTCAATATGATCACAATGAGTCAGTCAAAATATAAAAATTGGAATATCCATTAACCCAATTAATTTAAAATACAACACTAATTAATTAATGTTGCCCATATAAAGGAAAATTTCTAACATTCTCCCACTTGGGCTATATTAATTAATTTAATATTATTTTGAAAATCATTTTATTTCGAAAACGACTCTATTGGGTTAATAACTGAAAATTCATATTGCGTGGCCACAATTTTGAAAAACAATTCAGCATCTCAAAACGATTCAATCCAACATAACCCCATCATAGGAACATGGTGATCAATATACTGAAAATATCATAGCATATGACCTTCCATAGTCACATACAATGAGTATTATATCTTCATGAATCTGAGCCTAGTAGTGTAGTAAGAATTAGTGCCAAAAAGTGATCAACAATGTAACACACTAATTCTTATCGGTCCTCAATGTAATTTCTCAACAACATGAAATTAAATTAGTGCAATTTCCAAACAACATGAAATTACATTTTTTTCTGATGCAATTTCTCAACAAAATGAAATTATATCATCGCAATTTCTAACCAACATGAAGTTGTCTTTTCAATCCAATTTCTTAACAACGTGAAATTGAATTAACGTAATTTCCAAACGACATGAAATTACATTTTTTCTGATGCAATTTCTCAACAAAATGAAATTACATCACTGCAATTTCTAAACAACATGAAATTGCCTTTTCAATCTAATTTCTTAACAACATGAAATTGTCTCAAGTTAAATAAACTAACATGTCACAATACAACATGAGATCTCAAAATTTGTGACATCCAAATATATTTAAGCTCACGACATGCTTAAAGATATTATTTCATACATATATTTCTCAATCGACAGGAGAAAAACAATAATAATTATCATCAATAAAATTCAAACATAAGTCACAAAATAATTATTAGTTTGCATACAAAAGTGACTCGAAAAGCAAACTGAATATAACTCCCACTAATCAAGGGAATCAAAAGAATCTAAAACATTCAAAACAAACCTCTATAACTCCCACTAATTAAGGGAATAAAAATAATATAAAATACAATTGTTTTACACTCAAAAAGGCTATCGAAAAGTCTTTCGTATTAAAGATTTTAGATGAAAGGCTTTTGTTTCATTCAATAAATCAAAATCTTATTGAAAAATAAAATGTCATCTACATAAAGTACTAAGAATACACATACTAAGGTTTAAACCAAGGACAAAGCCTCACACAAATAAATCAATGAGCATACACTGGCTTTAGATAACTATCCCCTTTGGGCAGACAGATCACCTAGACCAATGCACCTCCAATAACTTTATTATAGACAAGCTTCCAATTAAAACACACAACAACCCCCTTTGGGCAGGAAATTGCATGAAATAATCAAAAGCATTCTTCAAATTGACAAAGAAATTTCTGTGACTAATAAATTTGGGCAACAACAAAATAATTTATATATCATAAACCCCCCTTTGGGCAGGGAATATAATATACAAATATTTTCCATCACATGAAGATTTAAACAACAAGGAGAATTACATATAATTATAAAAATTCATCCCCTTTGGGCAGACAAACTTTTAAATTATACATATTTTTCCATAATTCCACATGTAATTTAAAAAATAATTTATCCCCTTTTGAAAATAATATATCAACAACAATGCCCACCAACATGAAACACTTCACAACATGTTTTTCGAAAAACATGAAACACTTCACAATATGTGTTTCTAACAACATGAAACACTTCACGATATACATGTGTTTTTAGAAATCAAATATAATAGTCTAAAATTTATAACACCGAATGTGAATCAAAATTGCAAAAGTAAGATATTAAAGCATGAACAAGTAATCTTTCACAAAAGTGAAATAATCCAAAAATCAACTATTGGAACAACAATCACACCAGTTTCAAGAATTTCAAAACTTAAACAGTACATGAATAGTACTAAGGTCCAAAAAATTCTAAAATGTAGGCCCAATCAAAAGTTTAAATCTATGTTAAAAAAAAAGAAGAAGAGAGAGACCCAATCTAATGGAAAATAATAATTCATTGATTCCACAACACCAACTGTTTCACTAAAATCCAAAAGTGAAACTATAACTGAAAGTTCTAATGTATTTCAAGAATCAATATATAATAATAATAAATGACAGTAATTCACTTTTTAAAGTGAAATAAAAAATTAATTCACGTTCTGGTTCTCCAAATTCATGCAACAATAAATGCACAAGACTTTAATAATTATTTCACGAAAATTGAAACTTTCAAAATTGCTTAAAATTTTCACAAAAAACAAAAGCAACCCGCACCAATGTCAACAAATTCATTGAAACTAAAACTTCATGTTTACGAAACAATTTTGTTGAAACCAAAACAATTCATCAGATAAGAATAGTGAATCATAATTCAAATCATGAATAGTGTCATGAAACTAAACAAAATTGAATAACACGTTTTTATTTTATTTATTTCAATATTAAAACAATTCATGCAATTTTTGGATAAAACACATAAATATTAACTACATGAATTATTTATTATTGGTTCAATTTGTCACATATTTCTTGTGAACTAGACGCTAAACTCATGTGACATTACTCTATAAAATCTATATTTCATGTAGACTTATCACTTAAAAATTTGTTTCCACTTATTGTAATTCGATCCCGTCAGCATTTCGATAATGACATTATTATTGTTAAGAGCGAAGTTGACTGATTGACACAATAAATTAGTCATGAGCAATAACAAAAAAAATTAAATATCATAAACTCTCATTTGGGCAGAGAATATAATATATAATTATTTTTTATCACATGAAGATTTAATAACGGAGAGAATCATATATAATTGTTTAAAATTTATCCTCATGTAATTCATTATTATATATTAAAAACTCCATTTGAACAGTTAATTAACATATAATTATTATTATATAATAATTATTCATAAACCAAATATGCTCAAACAACATGAAACACTACAGCACGTCCACAATTCACTATAACTAATTCAGAAAACAAATTCAAACAACACGTAGGAACAATAACCACCATCCAATATTGTTACAACAAATTATCCTTTTATTTTAACCACCATCCAATATTGTTACAACAAATTATCCTTTTATTTTATCTAACACATAGCATGTAACAACTTTTAATATTATACAAATATTATGGAGATGGAAGTTTGTTGGCTATTTGCACGTAATAGAAAAATCAAATAGCACATAACAACTTTATTTGCACAAACAAATGACCACAAGCTTGCCTCATGTTACAATTTCCTTTCAATTTAGAAATCCATTTTTAACAGATGTTGTTATCAACAATTTTTTTTATGAAACAAAAATCACGGATATCAAGTAAAGCTACTAACAGTAAACTAATACCACATTAAGTACAACAATGGTTATATATATATATATATATAAACCAAAGGTAATGCATGATTTCCGAGATCAACAATACATATTCAGGTAATGCAAAGTAACATTTACATTCAGATTGTACCAAATCATTTAAATCAAAAGGTGTACAGAAAACGCTATGTAGATAATTCACGCTAATCAAGCAACCAAACTTATTAATATCAAAAGACAAAATTGGGTATATAAAAATATGATGCACAATTTTACATCTTCAAATAATGCTTCAATAAAAGAAAATGAAGCAAAAGAATCGTTGGATCAATGAATTAGAGGCACGCAAGACGATACACATAATACATGAAAATTGAAAACTCTAGGATGACGTTTAGCACAAAGGTCTTAAAGATTTTCAATTCAACCGAACAAATAAAATCATGTTTGATGGATTCTATAATCATATGAATGTGGCTCTGATACCAAATGATAAATCTAAAATAACGAATCATGCATATGATTATAAAACACCAAATAACAATAAATCAGAGTTATCGAAGTTATGATTGTGTGTACCTTGTTGTGCCATTACTAAATCGAAGAAAAGCTAGAGAAGATGAGGGAACAAGATGCTAGAGTCTTCCTCTCTATTGCCTATTCAGAAATTGGCAGCCGTCAGCGATGGGAGCATTTTGGCTCATGAGGCTTAACCCCAGTATAAATAGGCTAGAGAGGGGACCTAGCAAAAACCTAATCAACAATATGTCTGATGGATCTACCCATCATAGAAGCCTAGTCAGACACTAATGCCTACACTGCTGCTCAACTAAGCCCAATAACAATAGATGCTAGAAGCCCAACTCAATATGATCACAATGGCTCAGTCAAAATATAAAAATTGGAATATCCATTAACCCAATTAATTTAAAATACAACACTAATTAATTAATGTTGCACATATAAAAGAAAATTTCTAACAAGTTGAACAAGTGTTTGACGCTGTGGTTGTTGCCACTGGCCATTACTCTAACCCCAGATTGCCCTGCATTCAAGGTAGTTTTAGACCATGATTTATCTATAATTTTAATCAATTATCATGTGATATGTAGTCAAAATTTTCAATTGATGAAAAAATAATTTTTTTCTTAGATCTCCTCTCTCCCACTCACAAACACATCACAAGATTACACTAACAAACTAAACTTCCTGTCTCTCTATCTCAATAAATTAGACAAACACGTAAATAGTACTCATTTAAGAATTTTTCAATCTTAATATAGTAGTATTTATTTATTGATCTTGTTTTTAACAATAACCAAGTAGTTCTCTGTATAGATACATGAATGAAGAGTTTGTGTTATTTCTCACCAAAAGAAAAGGAAAAATAAATCCACTCATCTATATATTTCATGCAAAAGAAAAACGACATGAATATCATACACATTTGAAACTCCATCTCCTCTATAAACTAACTTTATTTCTGTCGTTGATGCTCAGGAATGGACACATGGAAAAGCAAAAAAATACACAGTCACATTTACAGGTCGCCAGAGCCATTCCGTGGGGAGGTAGATGAATACGACCCATTTAAGTATATTTTTTCTTCAAAGTGAGGGAGGTTTTTGATGTCAAGTGATAGCAATACAAGTTTTGTAGAAGCTTTAAGAATGCAAGTATATTATGCATCATAGCTAAACAGAGAAATATTGTTTAGCTTTCGTATTTTGAAATGTTGTCTTTTTTAACATAAAATAATCGCTCCTCAAACTTACTGATTATGGGAAGTTTAGTACAGATAGTGGTGGTGGTTGGAAATTCTTATAGTGGACAAGAAATATCAATGGAACTTGTGAAAGTAGTGAAGGAACTCCACCTCAGTTCAAAATCACTTGACATTTATGAGGGTTTATCTAAAGTCATATCCAAACGCGAGAACTTTCACCTTCGTCCACAGGTATCACTTCCTAATCTTTCAAGTCCTAATCCTAAGAAAAATATTCGTGCTTATTTTTGCTAGCTAACCTCACAACAAGTGGTACATTGTGTAGATAGAGACCCTTCAAGAGGATGGGACTGTCATTTTCAACGATGGCTCCAGCTTTATCGCAGCACTATTTTATACTGCACTGGGTAACATCTATGGGATCACAATTTCACTCTTCATGCCTGATGCATATAATAAAAAAGTCCAATATTCTAAATTGAAATTGTTTCAAAGCTCAACTTAAAAACAATTTGGGTTGTGAATAAGGACCATATATATGTATATGTGCCCAACCATGTTAGTCCTTTTAGTGGTGAATCCTCAAGTTATAATAGATGCATTTTAATGGATTCTGTGTAGGTACACCTATTCCTTCCCCTTCCTTGACACCGAAGGAATGGTTGTTGTGGATGATAACAGAGTGGGTCCTTTGTATGAACACACTTTCCCCCCAGCTCTTGCTCCTTCTCTTTCTCTTGTAGGCATCCCCAAAAAGGTAAGTAAGCCTGAATTATTTTGGTAATTTCAGTTAGGACACTTTACCTATTTATTTATTCACAAGAACATACAATATTTGTGTAGTAACATTGGTTGATGAGTGGTGCAGATCCTGGGGCCCCCTTTCTTTGAGTCGCAAGGAAAATGGGTAGCTCAACTGCTTTCTGGGAAAAAGGCTTTGCCATCCTATGAGGAAATGATGAAATCGATCAAGTAGTTCTATCATTCAAAAGAAGAAGCTGGCATTCCTAAACATTATACCCATGAAATTGAAAACTTTGATGTAAGTTTATTATTGGATTGGTATATGCTAAAGCATGCAAATGAGCCGATTTTGCAGTATTGTGACAAATACGCAGAAAATGTAGGACTCCCAAAGTTACAAGAATGGAAGAAAGATCTGTGTGTATCAGCTGTAGAAAACTTATCTATCAACTTGGAGACATATAGTGATTTTTGGAATGATGATATTGATGAGAAGCTTCAAGAAGCCCTTCGAAGTCCTTACTTCACTCAACTAGGAGTTGAACCTGATGATCCTTTTCTGTAAAACTCAAATTAATTAATAACTACTTGTATTTCTACGTTGAGAACTTCAATCTTTGTGGCTCAATAATCTCAACCTTGGTTACTCCAAATTTGTGGACTCTTATATTTTGATTCAAATGATCATAAAATACGACCAAGTTCATGTAAGAGTTTAAAGTACAAATTGACAAAATATATATAGATTAATAAAAGTTTTATAGCATCTGTTATTGATTCAAGTGATATTTATCATAAAATTTTATAATTAAATGATAATATAAAACAATTCACAATTCTTTCTTTATACTTAAAAAACTCCTCACACGTATAATATTTGCTGTTAAGGATTTTGGAAAGAAAAATTTGCGTAAACTTTTTAAGGGTGAATTATTAAAATGATCAAATATAGAATTTTTAAAAAACTTCTGCATTTATATAATTCTTAAAAATTTAATAATGTGGGTTAAGTCCTGCTTTATAAATGTGATTATTTTTTGTTTTGGCGTAAGTATTGTTATATCTGTGTCTATGACCGCTTCAAAATTCTTTGGTAATCATTATATAATATGCGATTTTTATCGGTATTTTTAATTTATATGATAATTCTTCTTAGACAATTTAATTGGACACTGGATTCAAACTCCGTATAACTTTCCAAAATCTGTAGTAATGCATGACTTTTAACTTTTTTGTTTATTATTTTTCTTAACACTTTTATGTGTTTTCTTTCAGTCCAGCAAACATAAACTAAAGTATAACTTATTCATGTTTGTATACTTTTTAATCCTTTCCTTTCCTTTCCTATTTGAGCAACGCAATCTGACATCGCCTCGATATTACCGTTCACGAGTATCTAACATACAGTAACAACACTAACTATTAAGTTCCCTGTAAAACAAATGAACATAACATTTTCTTCCTTCTTTAATAATTTTTTTTAAAATATATTTTTCATTTTCGTCAATATAAAAATACTTGAAATTCGTTCTGCAAGATTTTTGATATATTTTTCAATTTCACAAAATTAAAATGTATTTTTTTTACTGGAGCAAGATTTAAATATCTAAACCTAAATACATGGATTTTTATATTAATTATTTATGTATTCGATAAAAAATTATTATCTTTAAGTTTAGATTTATCAGAACTTACAAGACTAAAAATGATATAATTTAATTTTATCAGTGTAAAAAAATATATTAAAAATTTTGTAAGAACGAATTACAAATATTTTTATATTTACGAGAAAAACATATATTTTTTAACCTATTTTTATTTTACATCTAAATGAGCTAAATTTCCAATAAAATTTGCATACAAATTCTATTAATGTTTCGTTTTACAGAGATGATAAAAATAGAATAAATAAAAATTAAAATAAAATAAAATCAGAGGTATGAGTTAATGAGATTCCCGCTAAATTTTTTTATTTTTCTTCATCTCCTTAATTTTCATTCTAACTCTACTCTACCAAAGGAAGACTTATTGTTCATGAGAGACCAATCTAATCTCCAATCAATCGTCGTTTTCACTTTTATATCTTTAATAATATTTATATTATTTAATTGAGTGTTTGAGAAATAAAACAGAATCTTTTAAAAGCTATTAATAATTTAGCCTAGCGCCCTAATAGGCTGTACCGACGGTTAATAGGCTAGAGTAGGTGGTTTTGTTATTCTCTATGACCTGCTGGAAGGATTTTTGTTCCCCTCAAATAGTTGCCTTGTAAAATACTTGCAGTGGGCCCGTGCTTTGCACAGTGAAGATGAGACAGAAGGTAAAATGGTAAAAAAAAAAAAACGGTGGGCCAAACGTTGTGTGAGCATGACACATACTGTGGCGTCATGATTTTAGTATAAGTATAGAAGTATATTTTTAAAATTCTAAAGTTACAATATACAAGGAAAATGCTTATATTAGATTATTTAATTTAATATTGACTTATATGACATGTTTTTAATAAAAAGATTGATTAATATGATGATGGTTAAAATTTTAAATTATATTTAAATCATTTAGAATTATTTTTAAGTTATTAAAATAAATTTCTCTCTTCCTATTTCATTAGGTATAATTTTGGTATTAAGAAAAAATATTTTGAAGAGAGAAGTCAATAAGAAATTTCACATGAAAGTATAATTTTACTAATAATTGGTATTTGTTAAGGATAATATTTTCTCCATTTACTTTTATTACTTTTCCATTCAAATTTGATATTGTTGCAATTTATTGATGAGAAGGTGCAACTTTCTGCATTACTTTGATTATATATATAAAATGAAAAGTAGAATTGAATTGCAATGTATATTGAATAACCATTCATTGGATGCTTTGGATCAATTTTTTAATTGGTCGTGAAATGTTATGTGAATTATTTGCAAAATTATAATTGCGGTGCTGCAATTTATTAGAATACCGTGAAATGTTCATGAATTTTAGGAACAAAATTGTAGAATTTTTTCTGAAAAATGTTTTTACATAAAGAAATTATTTTGGAATTACAGTGAGATTTGTTAATCACTAAAGTGGTCAAATCTATGAGGTTTTGTAATTTTAAATTATATGATTGATTGACATAGTGATGCTATGAAATAATTATGTTTGGGTTGAATGAAATTGTTAATTATAAGACATATATGGATTACCAAAGGTGAACCATTGTTTATAATTAATTAATGATATTAAGGACTTGTTTTCATACTTGTTGACTGGGTGTATATCCAAAGGTAGCATGTATGTCAAGAATAGTATGATTTAGTGGCCATTAAAGTGTATTTGGTTGGCATCATAATTGATATGGAAATGTGTTTATTTATCATCCAAAGGTGAAATTAGATACATGATTAAAGTTTATATAGCTTGAATCCATTAAATTTACTCAAAGCATTGAAGTGTGAGTTTGTTTAAATTACGCAGTTATCCCTAATTTGTTTTCTTTGGGCAACTTAATGATCAAGTTTAATGGACTCAACTATGTTGAATGGTCTGAAATGATCTAGTTTCAACTGGGTGTAACAAACTTGGATCTGATATTGATAATAGATGAAGGCCTACCAATTATTATAATGACTAGTACAGATGCTAACAAGTCTCTTAAAGAAGCTTGGGAGCTGTCTAACAAATTGACATTGAATCTAATGAGATTCTTTATGGCTACAAATGTGAAGTCATCTATGCCTAAAACAGATAACACAAGAGAGTTCATGAAATTGGTAAAGGATTATTCACAATATGATATTACTAACAAGTCAATTGTGGGGAATCTATCAACTAAATTAACAAACAAAAAGTTTGATTGGACTCAACCAATTCATGATCATGCAACTGAAATGGATAATCTAGCATCAAAGTTAAATTCCATAGGAATGGTAGTGAGTGAGTCATTTCTAGAACAGTTCATAATAAACTTGCTTCCTTTTTGGACTCAACAAATTGTTTTGCATTTTTCCATGATACTACTTCTCCAGTCATAAGCATAATCTAAATCCGAAACCAATCACTTGGTGATATAACCTTCTATATGTGAGTATGTAATCTTTTGTGCCTTATAAATACCTAAGAACTTTCTTTGCCACTTTTCCATGTTCTATTCCAGAATTGCTTTGATATCGATACAACATTCCTACGACAAAGTTAATATCCGACTGTGTACATATATGGGCATACATCTAACTCCCAATCACTTATGCATAAGAGATATGCTCCATTTCTTTTTGTTCCAAATTATTTTTAGGACATCACATTAGACAATCTTTTCAATAAAATTTGTCCATAATTATATGAATCAATATTAAATTAAATAATCTAACAACTTATGCCAAAAGGCATACTTATGCGGCAGTCCATATTGTTAAAATTTTAAAAATATAAATTTGATAATTACTAGCTTAGTAAAAAAAGAACTGTAAGATATTTCTTGTTTATAACACTTCTACATTTACTTGCATGGAAAACACAATGATAAAGGTAATTTTTTTTTTAGTAAGAAGTCTTAAATTTTTTAGTAAGAAATTTCTTTACTTTTGCTTCTCAACTTTGATCATATATGACTGTTACGACACACAAAGTTGATTTTGCTTCTGTATCTTGGATGACAAAATCGACAACAAAACCTAGCCTGTTGTAATTCTTCCACGTATATTGAATAATGCTCAACGTGGTCCATTTGTAAGAGTATAAAGGAGTGGTGGCATGCATGGGTGCTTGTTGAAAGTGGAATCCACAATTGAAGAAAGTACAAGCCATGGTGGTACTGCACCAATTTTAACCACCTAGGGTTACATTTCTAGGCTGGTATGATTCTTGGTTGCAGAACAGACACACGAGTGTGGGTTGACACTGGACACAAGTGATTGGTTACTTTAAAGATGTGGCAGGTGCCCGCAAATTGCTCACTTTGAGGCTCTGCTTTACTTTGGGTGGTGGGTCTCATGAATTTGCATTTTCTGTGCTATTGTAATCATTTGATACAGGGGATCTTATTTATTGGTTTGTGCTATTTGGACTATTCATTTTGGTTGTTTTCTTTCTCCTTTAACAAAGGCATATGCCTATTTTGTTTCAATTTTCTTGACATGACATGTTATAATTGTTCTGCAGTCTTGAATATTTGAGACAAATTGTATTCAGTTTGAGTAGTTTCATTAAAATTTTGTTTTGTTTATTAAAAAGAATCTGTTACTTAATTCATGACTCTCTTTTAAGTTAGACTATTCTTCTCATAGTAGAGTGAATGACTTTTAAAAATCCCTTATATAAGTACAAATTAATTGCTTCCTACAATTTTTAAGAATCACTATTGTTTCTTTTTAATTCTCTCTCAAACCAAACATTCCAAAATTTTACTTTATTTTCTCTTCTCCATTTTTCTCCTTCCTATTAAATTTTCACCTATTTTATTTCTTTTCTCTCAGTCAAACATAGCATTAGAAGTTAATAGTTACCACCTTTCCTTCATCAATTTATTATATCTCAAAAACAGTCGCTTGAAGTGATGTTTGAAATTTTCTCACAGCCAAATATCTCAAATTATCATCACATTACTGATAATTTTTTAATTTTTTTTATCATCACACATATCAATAGTTACCACCTTTCCCTCATCAATTTATTATATCTCAAAACCATTCGCTTGAAGTAATGTTTGAAATATTTTTGTAATAGAGACTCCAAACAATAATTAACACATAAATAAACAAAGTTAAATCTAAGTCGTAAAAGCTAACTTAAAAATGACGTAATATGTTTTTAAAAATGACGTAAAAAGGTTTGTTTAGTTAGATGCTTGTAAACACAAACACTTGTTCACTGTACGCAGCGGGAAACGAACGCACCAATAATGTAGATTAATCTTAAACAAATAGGCCACGGGATATTGATGTTCGCACTAAACCTAAACAAATGTTCAATCTTATAGAATAAAAAAAGTGATAGAGATGTCTCCTTTATGGACAAAGGAAAGTGACCATGTCAACTTATTCGAACTCTCATCACTAGAAAATAAAATAGGATAAATCGTAGATGTCAATCTTTTTTCATTTACAAAAGGACAAGTATCGTTTTGAAAAAAGAAAACACCATGAAAGAAATCATTGCTTGCATAAATTTCAAGACAGATTTTTTATGAAATGAAATTGTTGAATTATGAAAAGGTTACCAATGAATTTATACGGGCTTATTGGATGTAGTACCTTTTAGCCATTAACTTTTCTTTTTCGATTCATGAAGGTGTTCTTGAAATTGTATTGTAGATCTTCTTCCGGGGTTAGTGTGGTAGGTGGAGACTGGTACTACTAGTTGAGGGTTTTGTGCATTGGTAATTTGGTTGGGTCAAAGGAAATGATTATAGGAATATATATTTAGCTGATATGGAAATATTATCTAATATGAAATCAGGGAAGGGATTAATGATTATGTTGAGGAAGGGTAATAGCACGAAAACGAAAACGTGACTCGACATCTTTGGCATATAAAAAAAGTTTTGAAAAATATATTGATTTTAGACACCCGAAGGAAATATAAACACCTTGAGAGATATAAGTAATTTATAAGATTAATGATACGATCTGATAAACATAAAAAAAGTATTAATGAGAATGTTTATAAAATTTAGGTATTTAAATATCAATACTAAAAAAGTTTTTGATTAAAAATTGTACAACTAATTGTAGCTCTTAAAAAAAAAAAATTCTTATTTCAGAGGTTATATATGCTTTAAGGGTGAATGTGTGTCTAGGTCTTCATTAAATCGTTTAGCAAGGGCCGGGTTTTATGTTTTGCTAATTAGGAATATTGCAGTCTTATATAATCTCTCTAAAAGGCAATTTAATTTGAGACTCTTGAACAGTAATGGTCTTGCAACGTTAAGGAAGTATGTTGATGTTTTCCTTCAGCAACTAAATTTTGCTAAAAGGCTTTTTCTACATAGTTAAATTGATGTGAGACATCTTATTATTGATAGGAGCTTAGTGACTTAGTCAAGGTTTCTTGGTATTAACTGATCCAAATTGTTTAGCTGTGGCTTGTAGGTTGAGTATCCACCAAGGGATAAAAAATTACTTAATCAATGTGTGAACTTCGTTGTGTTTTAAAATTAAAGGTACATCCAAGTAAACCGATAGTGATCATTAACAAAAATTATAAAATATCTCTTGCCTTCATATGTTGCTATTGTTTGGTTCCTAAATGTCATAATGTATTAACTAAAGACAGATGTAGAAGATTGATTGTTATTTTCTTTTAGGGTAAGATTGTTTGTTATTAGCTAGATACAAAGGAAATTAAAGTCGTTTTTTTAGTTTTTTTTTTTATAATGGGAAAACACGTGCCAATTAAAGTATTTAGAGGTCAAATGACCTAACTCAGAATGCCAACTTTATGTTACGGCAAAGATGATATTATTAATAGCTACAGCAGCACAAGAAGTGCACGCAGATAGCAAAAAGGCAGTAAATTGGAAATACCCCCACGGCCTGAACACCAGATTTGACCTAAAATTAAACCCATATCGGTTCCCATTCTTCCATTCCACTTTATAGCTAAACATTAAAGCCAAAGAAAGCCTAACACTTAACAGTATATGCGCATATCTTGCATCTTCATATTGTATCTAATAATATGCTAATTCTATATGAAAATCTTGTATTCAGTAACGTTGACTGAAAATGAACAAGCACAGAGGCTAATTCGGGAGACCCACTATCCGGTCTCCAGTGCAACAGAAAAATAACTAACGGAAAAGGCAAAACCAATACGAATGCACAACTTCCTTAATAAGTTCCTCCCAAATCTTAGGTTTGTTCTCGTATTTTTCCACATAATGGGCCATGTTCTTGAGCCTCGGCTTAGCTTGTAGTCTATGGCCCAGGATGGTCCAACTACTTCGGCTAGTTCTTTCTGGTGGCCCATTTTGAACCTCCAAATTCTCATATTTTCCAATGAAGAATCCAAGCCCTCTGTCATAAAATAAGGCCAACAACTACTTTGCTTAGCTATACTAGTGTAACAAGAAATAATCCGTATATTGAATTGGTGCAAAGTTACAATATTCTATTTTTAAAATATATATATATATATATATATATGAGTAATTATGCATATAAATATTTAAACAAGTGCAATCTGTATCTTCTACCACTTATGTAATCCATCCTTGTCAAACAAATCATGGCTTCCGAAACAAAACAGTCCAAGAATGTGTGTGTAATTGGAGCTGGACCCTCGGGGCTATTGGCAGCGAGGGAGCTGAGGAAAGAAGGTCACAAGGTGGTTGTGTTGGAGCAGAACCATGATATTGGAGGTCAATGGCTATATGACCCAAATGTACAAGAGGAGGATCCCTTAGGAAGAGACCCTTGGCTAAAGGTGCATAGCAGCATCTATGAGTCTTTAAGACTCATGTCTCCCAGAGAGATCATGGGGTCAACTGATTTCCCCTTTTTAGTCAAGAAAGGTAGAGACACAAGGAGGTTTCCAAGCCATACAGAGTTCCTTCTCTACCTTAAGGACTTTTGTGAATGGTTTAAGTTGAGCGACATGATCAAGCTCAATACAAAGGTGCATTATGTAGGACCATTAAATTATGGTGTCCCTAGTGCGGATTTGAAATGGGTTGTTAGAAGCAAAGAGAACAAGAGTGAGGAGGAAGTTGAACAAGTCTTTGACGCAGTGGTTGTGGCCACTGGCCATTTCTCTAATCCTAGATTGCCCTGCATTCAAGGTAGGTGGACATCACTTTGTTTCTGGATCTCTGTCTCTCACTCGCGCACACACACACATGAATGGGGGTGTTTTTCCTCACCAAAAGAAAAGAAAAAGAATCCACTCGTCCATATATTTCTTGCAAATTAAAATCATATGCATTTCAAGTTCATGTATAATAAACTAATTCCATTCCCGTGATTGATGCTCAGGAATGGACATATGGAAAAGAAAACAAATGCACAGTCATATTTACAGGTCTTCAGAGCCATTCCGCGGGGAGGTATGTGACTATGACCCATTAAATATATTTTGTCTTCAAAGAGAGTGAGATTTTATATAAGAAATGGCCATACAAGTTTTGTGGAAGCTTAAGAATGCAAGCATATATGCTTCATCGCTAAACAGAGAGAAATGATCTTGTTTAGCTTTCGTATTTTAAAATGTTGTCCCTTTTAACATTAAATAAACAATCCTCAAATGAGAAGTTTTCTACAGATTGTGGTGGTGGTTGGAAATTTTTTAAGTGGACAAGAAATATCAATGGAACTTGTGAAAGTAGCGAAGGAAGTTCACCTCAGTTCGAAATCTCTTATCATTTATGAGGGTTTATCTAAAGTCATATCCAGAAACGAGAATTTTCACCTTCGTCCACAGGTATAACTTGCTAATCTTGAAGTTCTAAAACCAAGAAAAAATTCACTGCTATTTTTGCTAGTCTTACAAGATGTGGTACATTGTGCAGATAGACACCCTTCAAGAAGATGGGACTGTGATTTTCACGGATGGTTACAACATTATCGCTGACACTATTTTATACTGCACTGGGTAACATCTATGGGATCACAAATTTACGCTTCATGCCTCATACATATAATAAGAAAGCTTAATATTTTAAATTTCACTGTTTCAAAGGTCAACTTAAATAACAATGGGTGTTGACGTGTTGTAAATGAGGACCATATATATGTGGCCAATCACGCTAGACCTTTTAAATTAATTAGTTGTGTATCCTCATAAGTCATAATCAATGGGTTTCTATGTAGGTACAATTATTCTTACCCCTTTCTTGACACCAAAGGAATAGTTGCTGTGGATGATAACAGAGTGGGTCCTTTGTATGAGCACACTTTGCCCCCATCACTTGCTCCTTCACTTTCTTTTGTAGGTATCCCGAGAAAGGTAAATTAACCTGAATTAGATATATAATTTTAGTTAGGACACTATTTTATTTATTTATTCATGAGAACATGCATTATTCTAGTTATAATTGAAGTATGTAAGTACATTTGATAATAGTATTATAGTTGTGAAATCTCGTCTAATGATTGACTTGATTGAGTTAGTGGGTTAGTAATTTAACCAATTGATTAGTAATTATTCCGGTTTAATTCAGTATATGTTAAAAATTCAAAATTATTTATAATTATATAACTAACATTATTTTAGTAAAAAAATGTATTCATACTCTAAAATTCAAAATAACAATTAATAATAATCCAAAATCTAAATTTATTTTTTTATACAAAAAAATCCAAAATTGGTTACAAAAAATTTATAAAACTAGCCGGGTTTGATCGGTATAACCAAGATCCAGTAACTGACCTGGCTGGATTTGATCGAGTCATCCCAGGTTAACTGTATAATCGGTCCAATAATAGAACCAGCTTGATTAGGCTACCGAGTCAGACCGAATTTTACAACACTGAATAATATAATAATTAATTGGACATAAGTGATTAACGTGTTGAAATTAAAGGTTAAATTGTTAGGATAGTGTCCAAGTTTAATTTTTGAAAAAAATAATTTTTTGTCACGTTTTATTTATCTCTAGACCAAATTTCAAATTAATGAGTATTCATTTCCTCTAGAAACCAAGGATGATTAAGAAGAAAAAAAATATTTGATAAATAATGTAATAATATTTGTTGATGAATGGTGCAGATCTTGGGGCTCACTTTCTTTGAGTCCCAAGGAAAATGGATAGCGCAACTATTGTCTGGGAAAAAAGTTTTGCCATTATGTGAGGAAATGATGGAATCCATCGAGGAATTCTATCATTCAAATGAAGTAGCTGGCATTCCTAAACGCTACACCCATGTGGTTGATGGCTTTGATGTAAGTTCATTTGGGGTTTAGTGATATGCTAAAGCATGACACATGTTTGTGACATACAATATACTAAAAGTTAAGTATGTTTTGTAGTATTGTGACAAATACGGAGAAAATGTTGGATTCCCAAAGATAGAAGAATGGAGGAAAGAGTTGTGCATATCAGCTGGAATGAACGCTTTTGCCAACTTGGAGACATATCGTGATTCGTGGAATGATGATATTAATGAAAAGCTTCAGGATGCCCTTCGAAGTCCTTACTTCACTCAACTTGAAGAACTTTCTCTATAAAACTCAAATTAATTAATAATATCTTGTGGGTTATGTAACCTATTCTTAATATAAAAAAATATAGTAAATGATAGTTATGAAGTGTTTCCAAGCAGAAAATTAAGATTTATTTTATATTTAAAAATATATAACAATAATAAATAAATAAAATAGATTTGTGTACTTGAATATGTATTCTTGAAATAATTCAATAATGTAAAAACTCTATGTGTATCCACATCAAAACTAATATATTCTATCAACTATTTGATAAGTAAAACTTTAAAAACCAAAATCTCTTTTTATTGTCGGGAATACTTTGACTCAAGTAGATACTTCTGCTTATAATGTTAAAGAGATATGGATTGAGATTTTTTCAAAAAGAAAAAAAAGAAGGATTTTATTTAAAATAATTTCACATTTCTTTATCTTTATAAAAATAAAACTATCTTATATATTTTATTTTAAGAAGTTTCCTTGTATAAGACAAAGATAATTCACAATTAATTACATAATTAGTTATGATAACTATCACATAATCTAATCTATGTAGCAATATATTATTATTCTTATTTTATGGACAACTTCCACATTTATAAAATAATACTCTTTTTTGTATTAATCATATTCTTGGTGCTAGCAATGAATATAATAATATTTCACTAAAATATTTATTTGATTAAATTAAATTCTCTGATTTAGTTATCAAATAAATTATTTTCTTTTACAAAGATTGAAACAATCATTGTGTGTGACCTAGTAGGTTCAATACTAAACCGATGGTAAATCAATCAAATTAATTTATTAATTAAGGTAGATGTCTAATAACACTATTTAACGTCCGAATAGCATGAAGTAACATTTTTACTTCAATAACAAATAGAAGAATAATGCAATATCTTCTTCCATCATTTACATATCAAAGTTAACTCTATAGTTTTATTGTCAAACTTTATAAGTTAATACATTATATTTAATCAATGAATGACTTAAGAAACTGTTTTCTTCTTTCATTCAATTATCTTGTCCAATGTCTTAATTCTATCATAAAGCTCAAACTCATTACGTAGAGTTGGTGATTCTTTCTTAATTAATCATTAATTATATAAATATTTAATTATATCCAATATTCATTCAACTAGTTTCCTAAAGCGTTATGTGTTCGAAATTAAAATATAATAAATAACTTGTTAATTAATATGATAATCTCATGTCAAAGAAAACTATTATATTTCTTTTTGAAAACTTCCTATTGATATATTAAGGTAATATTAATTATTAGAAATTTTCAATTGAGTCAGTTCAATGTTGACATTCATATTTACATTATCTATATATGAATTTAATAAATAAAATCTACTAATTTTTATCTAATAAAAACCATTACATATATATTGATATATCCATATTATTAATGTTCTATTCACATTAATCTTACAATCAAGAACAATTTAGAATAAAATTATATAAAATACTAGTTTCTCATTATCATAATCTCTATCATGATAACAAGTTTCTAATATTAATCAAGGACTTATCAAATTAGCAATTTAATAAAATAATAAATATAATAATAAAATAAAAAATAATTATTTATTGAAATTGATAACATGATGGATTAAACCTTAACCATACACACTTATCCCAACAGAATATACAAAATTGTGATATGGATTGTTAATTTATTTTTTCCTAATTTTCTATGTTGAGATCTTCAATATTTGTCACTCAATATTCTTAATCTTGTTTTGTCAAATTTTTTGGACGCTATTATAGTGTAGTTCATACAAGATTTATATTAAAAAAAA
>CM023947.1:28124662-28163954 GCA_013407115.1 Glycine latifolia | reverse complement strand
TTGCCCCTTTTGTCTAAATAAAAATTAAATTTATATTATTTATATTATTCTGCCGATTATCTGGTGACTATTCCTAAATATAATCTGTACAGACTTGTTAGTTGTTACAAATATCATCACAGGTTAATTACAATAACATATGGAAAATATTGAGTTAATCCTAATAATAATGGAAGATATAATAGGATCGTAATAATCTCAATACCCTGTCTCAAGTTGGAGTAAATGAACTATAAATGCCCAACTTAGGCAGTATGCAATCAAACCGGGTCATTCCTAAAGCCTTGGTGAAGATATTTGCAAGATGAGCATGAGACAGCACATGATATGTAGTAATCGTTCCTCGCAAAAGTTCTTCACGTACAAAGTGGTAGTAGTCCACCTTAACATGTTTGGTTCACTATTCGGCTGATAACTAAAGTTTTTGGTCTATGTAAGTACTTAATCCAATAATTGGCTTCCCAACCATGGGCTAGAAGGAGGTACTGGGAGGAAATTGTTGTTCAGGGACTAACATCCTGCCTTGACAACGCCAAGAATGGATCGAATGCAGATTAAACCGTGTTTAATGACAAAAATAAGGAGTTATACCAGTTGTTTTTTTTGAACGGCTATTAATAGTTATACATTGATTAATAACTATAATTTGTGACCTAATGTTACATGTTAGCTCCAGCGTATGGCCATATTAGCACAAAATGAAACCTATATTTTTGCCTTCTTGGTAAGGGAGTATACTCTACGGTTTGACATTCTAATCACTTGTCATCCTCAAGGCTCTTGACGTTGTTCAATTTCTCTCTTGTTCCATTTCATATTGATGGTATTAAGTGTCAGTGTGTGTGTGTGTCTGTATGCAGAAATGGTTAACTAAATGTTACAGCAAATTAATACAAAAGAACTGATGTGCTGATTGCTGAATAATCATCAAAAAGAAGAAAAAAACATAAAAATGTAAAATGACTATAGGAAAACGTGTTACACAACAAAATTGAGCAACTTCTTTAACATAA
Source organism: Glycine latifolia (assembly GCA_013407115.1). Lineage (NCBI taxonomy): Eukaryota > Viridiplantae > Streptophyta > Magnoliopsida > Fabales > Fabaceae > Glycine > Glycine latifolia. Next base: position 28,162,941 of record CM023947.1, on the reverse strand, counting down.
TGAATGAAGTTTCTGTGTACATACAATAGAAGAATCAACTGTGCATGACACATTGTTTCTATGTAAACTATGCTATACCTTAACCTATGCACATTTTTTTCTCCCAGATCTATCAATCCCCTAAACACAAAAAGACTAAACAAGGTAGTGTCCATAACTTGAGTCCCCCTTGGGGTTGGATATCTTAATCAGCATAGCAAGAACCTCCTTCATGTTAGGCCTAGCCTGTGGTGCATCAGTTGTGCACATCACCCCAATCCTTAGCAACTCACCCATCTCCTCAGCCCCACCAACAAGCCCAGAACCCATTAGCAAAACCGGCACAGAACGACCCAACCCGGGATGTCGTCCATAACCCATAACACGCCTAGCCCACTCCACCAAACACTCTTCCCCTCCATCCACTGCTCTTCTTGCTGTTGCCAGCTCCATAACCAACACACCAAAACTGTACACATCCCCTTTTGTAGTAGCCTGCCAAGTGTGTCCATATTCAGGTGCAACATAGCCTACTGTCCCAGCCACCATAGTACTCACATGACTGTCCCCAACATCAACCACTCTAGCAAGCCCAAAATCAGTAACCTTGGCCTTCCCATCTTTGTCTAGTAACACATTGCTAGCCTTCACATCTCTGTGCACAACAGAAGGGTAGCACTCGTGGTGCAAATAGACTAGTGCACGTGCCACATCAATTGCCACTTCTAGCCTCCTCCTCCAAGTCAAACGTGTTCTATCAGTGACTAAATCCTCCAAGCTTCCACCTTCTATGTACTCATAAATCAGTATCTTCTCTGAACCATTTAGGCACCAACCGTAGAGTGTGACCAGGTTTGGATGAGGCCAACCAAAGCCATGACCACTCAGAACCTCCATTTCAGCCTTGAATTCCTTCTCACCCTCGAGGCCTTCCCTTTGAAGCTTCTTCACTGCCACTTGTCTGCCATCCGAAAACACTCCCTTGTACACTGTTCCAAACCCTCCTTTTCCTATAACTCTGTCCTCTGAGAAGCTGCTAGTTGCTTTCAGAATGTCGGCATGTGTGAAAACTGTCTTGTTCAGACGGATAACCTTAACTGTGTCAGACATCCATGATGAGGATCCGGAGCTGCTGGAATCATGCCACTGTTTTGTATCCCTCAAGAGGTATCTTGGTTCCTCGGAAGGGCTTTTCACCGATACACAGACTAGGATCGTAAGAAGCCCGAATACTGCAAAAACCAGTGTTATAACTATACACACCAAAAACACAGACAGTCTAGTGGATTTTTTATGCTCTTTGGGAGAGGTGGTGTTTGTATGATTGGTAACGTTATCGATAAACTCGGGAAGGATCAAAAGGGGGTTGCCTAAATATGAATTTTGCTCAAAGGTAGCAAACTGTCGTGTTGATGGAACCACACCGGATATTAGGGGGTTGTATGAGATGTTGAACTTGTTAAGCTCTGTCAAGTTGTTCAAACTTGTGGGAAAGGTCCCAGAGAAATTGTTGTATGACAAGTCGAGATTCATCAAACACTTCAAGTTGCCAATTTCTTCGGGAATTCTACCTGAAAACTGGTTACTTGTGATGTTTAGCACCACAATGGGAATACTTGCAATCTCTGGAGGGAACTTCCCAGAGAAGTTGTTGAACCCCAAGTGCATCATGCTGAAGTTCACCATTGTCCCAATCTCTGAAGGGATTTCACCACTGAGCTGGTTTGAACTTATCTGAATATACCCGGATATCTGAGTTCTGCGAATTCTTTCACCAGGTGTGCAAATCTGGAAAACACCATATCCTTTGAGCAATTTGTCCCAAAGCTCTCTACAAGTTTTCCTGGTTAAGAGGCTATACACAAAGCTGAATGGAGGGTAATCTGCAGGTATCCATCTCCTCATTGCTAAGCATTCACCAGATCCAGCAACCATTCGATAGTTTTGCCTATTCGATTCAAATGTGGTCGTGGCATTCCTTCCAATTTTGGACAGTTCAGAAGGCAAACTTCCAGAGAGCTTATTGTTGGCAAGGTTTAGCCACAACAAGCTTGAACAGTTTCCCAACTCCGGAGGGATTTCTCCAGTTAAAGAATTGTCTGCAAGCATCAACCATAAGAGGTAGCTCAAGTTTCCAAGGCTTGAGGGTATAGTCCCACTTAAATTGTTGAAGGCAAGGTCAAGGGCTTGAAGTTTGGTCATGTTTCCGAATTCGGGTGGAATGGATCCATTGAATTGGTTGTAGGATAACATTAAAAACTTCAGACTTGTCATTTGAGAAATCTCAACAGGTAGTGGACCTGAAAAGTTATTGTAGCTTAGGTCTAACCGCCAAATGTTTGGTAATGTGAGAATTCCTGAGGATATCAATCCTCCACTGTATTTATTTGAGTGCAACAGAAGAAAGCTTAATTGCTTAAATTTGCCAAATATCTTTTGTATGTCCCCACCAAATTGATTTCTGCTCAAATCCAAGAAGGACAAATTGGTCAAGTTCAGAAGGGCCTCAGGAATCTCTCTTGAAAAGGTGTTGTTTCCCAAGTACAATGCTTTGAGGCCCGAAATAGACCCTATTTCAATGGGAATAGCCCCAGTAAATTTGTTACTAGAAAGATTCAGACTGGTTAAATTCTTGCAGTTGGCAAACCCCTTAGGTGCCTCACCAACAAATCCATTTTGTGAAAGGTCTAGTTCTTGAAGGCTACAATTCAAAGGAAAAGCTTCCAAAGGAATAGTCCCATTTAGATGGTTCTCGGCAACATAAAATTCTTTGAGCCTCGCAAATTTCATCCATATGCTTCCACTCAGATTGTTGGTGCTCAAATCCAAGTACTGCAACTTGACACATTGATCAAAGCAGCTTTCAATCCTGCCAGTCAATTTATTACCTGAGACATTTGCAATGACTAAATTGGCACAAATGGCAGGGAAATTCAACCCAATATCCCCATAAAATCTGTTATTTGACAAGTCCAATGTCCACAAGCTTATCAATCCAGTCAAGTTCAGCTCCCCTTCAAGAATATTATGTGATAGGTTGAGATGCACGAGCTTGTGGCAGTGCCTCAAGTCCTCAGGAATCTCATCAGAGAGTGTGTTCTGAGAGAGATCAAGATGTGTGAGTTCAGTGAGCTGCGAGAAGTTCTTAAATATCTCACCAGTGATGTCACTATTAGAAAGGTCTATGCCAACCACCCTCTTCGTAGCACTGCATGAAATTCCTTTCCATTCACAAGGATTGGAGCTATTGGTGTTCCAGTATATGTACCTTCCTCTGTCTGCAAGAATTTTGCTGTCCAGGTACAATTTCAGCTTCAGCAGAACCTCTTTGTCTTTGTCCAAAGATTCCCCTACAACAGCTTTACCTGCCAAAACCAAACACAAAAAAGAAAAAAGAAATTCCTCGGTAAACACAAAGACACAAGTTTGTAACTGTATAACAGAATCACCAACCTTTGAACACTGAATAAAATAATACTAATTCTCGAGTACAATAGTGCAAAAGAATGATTACCTGAAAGAAGGATCGAGAAAAAGAATAGGAGTAAGCCACAAGAATGTGTTTCCTGCTCTGACATTTATGTTGCTGTTTGGAGTATCTCTTTCCTTCTTTTGCTTCTTCTGTTGTTTTTCTTTATTGATCAAAACTCATGTGCTGATTGTTCCTAGAATAAAATAAGAGTTACTACTCCAGAACATGAGGAAATTGAAGCCATTGGGGAGCGTGTTGGACTTGGAGGTATAGCAGCAGGGAGACAAAAATGGAACTCGGAACACGAAGCTTCGCTTGCATTATATGTTTACTTTTACTCGTTGAACATACGTGTGTTCAGGTCTCAGGAATAATTGTAATTTAATGAATGGTGGTTATGTATGATTATGTAAAAACAAAATAAGAGTAGGGTATGCTTGCTCGTGTTAGATATTGTTTTTAATGAATGTGAAATCAGTTGCATGTTTCTACTTTGTTGCATTTATTTATTCAAGGATTCACATTTCTGAATGGCAGCATAAGGAAAAAGATAAAGAAGCTCACATTTTGGAGGAGCCAGAGAGACCGGTCGAGCCCCCCTTGCTGACTGGTTTGGAGAAGATTGGCCCGCACGGGTTTCAGTTTGACCTATGACTAAACAAAGTTACAAGACAGACACGGTTTACGCAATTCTTTGCAATTACCAATGTTGGTACATAGATTAGGTTGTTGTATACATGATCAAAGGCAAAGGGACACGAGAAATTGGCCTTTACTTACTTTTTGTACAATATATTTCTACATTTTTTTATTTAACAAGGAGATATAAAAAAATAAAAATATGTAACACTACAAAAATGAGTGATGTCATAAAAAAATATTATAAAATGTTTATGACATGTTACGTGAATAATATATATAATTTAAAGAGTATTGTGGTTTAAGCAAGGTATAAATTAGACCGCCGTTATCTTGGTTGAACACTATTAGTAGATGCGTTTTTTGTGAATTTCGTGGAAAATTTGGCAACGGTATACGGGGACGGCATATGTGAATAAATAGGCAAGGGAGTTGCTAAGAACGCCCCTGGATTTAGATACCAGTTGAATCAAATTCAAACTGGTTTTTACCAACAAAAATTAAAAAAAAAAACTAAATTTACATATTTTTTAAAGTTGAAAGATTAAATTTATCCATTTAAAAATAGGCTAAATAATCATTTTATCCTCATAAATATAAAAATGTCCGGAATTCTTCCATGCAAAAAATTTAGTATATCTTTTATCCTTACAAAATTAAAATATATCATTTTTTGACCAGAACGAAATTTAAGTAAATCTAAACCTAACATAATTTTTTTACATCAGTTTACATAACCAATATAAATGTGACCTTTACATTTGTTATGCATAAAATCGATGTAAAAAAAAGTAATATAAGTAGGTTAAAAAATTTGAACTTTGTTCCAGTCTAAAATAACATATTTCAATTTTACGAAAATAAAAAATATATCATAAATTTTGCAATAACAAATTTTAAAAATTTACATATTTAGAAAAAAAGATTTTTTCTTAAAAATATAAGGACCAAATCCAGGTTTAACTTAAAGTTCAAACAACAAAAACATATCTTTTGCTAAATTGTTTTATGACTTGAGAAGATTTAAATATATAGTTAAGTGCCAAATTGTAAACAAAATAATGATAGTGACAAATATCTTTAGTAGTAACTTGATTTTTTATTTATCATGAGGATTTTTTAAAAGTCTAATGATGATAATAAGTAATTAATTTTAACTATTAGATCATTAGATTTTTTTAGAGTAAGTAGATCCCTCTTTTTTCTTTAGTCATGTTATATATATATATATATATATATATATATATATATATATATATAACACTAATAAATAGTTATGTTTTGTTTTTCTTTTGTTATTATAAAAATACATGTTTATAAAAGAATAGTGATGACTGATGATGAGCCGCCTAAACGGAAAGAATTAATAAAGACAATTTTTTTTAGCCAATATAAAGACAAATATTCAATGTAATGGAACAAGATTATAATAGTTTTGGCGGCACCCGTGTCCAGCCAAGGGGATAAGACATGTCAGGACCTTCTTTAAATTCATGATTTCACAATTGTCATGCACGTGGTATTTTTTCAAAAAATATTAAAGTGGTTCAGCTTCAGTTAATCTGTAATCAAACTGGTATTAATTAAATAATATTTTTAGGATAATATATAATATATGAAATAATATGTAAAAAAAAGAAAATCAGACTACCATAACCTCATAACACAGGAAAAACTACAAATACAACAAAAATTACAACCGCAGGTTACATAAATGAAACCCTGTAACACGTCTAACTATCCAGTTTACCCCTAAGTCTAACTATTCATGAGATATATTGATCAAACAAGCAAGGCATACGTACAGGAATGTCTTGGAGAAATTATTGGATAATCTTAATCCTCTTGGAATACTATATGTTTATAGTCTTAGATCAAATTTTATGAAATACATATTCAAGTTTTTAATTTATGAAAAGAAATATTTAGTTATGTATCATATGAAAATTAACTGAGATTATAAATAATACCTAACAACCATTCGGGTCTCTCTGTTGCAATTGCAAGTTGCAGAATTAATTCAACGGCAGCAAGCTTGCATGGTTCATTGGTTCACACGATGATAGTAAACTTGTCATTGCAATTGCAATTTCAGCAAACAGTACTCAAAGCTTCGTGATATTGAGTCACGTCCCAGGAATTTCACAATGATGTGCTGTAGAAGTGTGGATCACCTAAACAGTAAATATGAAAATAAATAAATAAATAAACAAAATGTCTTTATTTTATTTTATATTTTGGAAAACTACAACAACGTCTTTTTTTAAGAGGTAAAACAACGTCTTTATTTAACCTGTTGCAAACTGGAAAGCACCAATTTTTTTGGTCGAATCAATCAGTCCAATTCATTTTTTTAAGAGGGTCCAGTTCAATTTTCAAAAATTAGTGTTTTTTAAAATAGTCATTATAAATAAATATGATGAACTTTTTTTTATTCTTGATAATTTTTGTTTAGTTATAATTTGTTATAATAAAAAATTATAAAATAATTCATACCATCATTTAAGAATGATGTTATGTTACATTAATAACTACTTTGAAATAATATATACCAAGACATGCCTAGTTATATATGTCATATCTTCAACAAATACCGATAAGAATAATTTTTAAAACATTTAGGCTTAAATGTAATTTTTATTTTTTTTTATTTTACTTAATCCGAAATTTTGATTCATTTATATAGAGATATTTTATCTTATATTTTAGAAAATTCATAATTTTGATTTAATTATTAATTTTGTTTATATTTTTTTTATTTTGATCTAATTTTCTTTAACCTAATATATTCATTTAATGTATCATTAAGAAATAATTTAATTAATTAAAATATAAAAAATAAATATAAACAAAATTTAAAATTAAACCAAAATTATAATTTTTTTAAAATAAAAACCAAATATTTCTATTTTAAAATAGGATACTAAAATTGCAAAATAGAAGAAATAATGTTGTATCTAAGCCAAACATTTAAAATTTATAAACCACAACTAGCACAATTTTTGCGAGAGAATAATAAAACTATTGATATGTTTGATTTTTTGGTTCAAATAATGTTCTAACTCTTTATGCAAAACATTATACAACTAGCATATATATATATATATATATATATATATATATATATTTTTTTTTTTTTTTTTTTTTTTTTTTTGATTCATTCATTTATTTTAAATATTAAACATAACAAGTCTAGCTAGCTAGTGTGACAACAACATCCTCCAAGTAACATTTTTCTAAACTAAACACTCCTCTTTTTCATGAGCTGTAAAAAAATTGCAACTGTGTTTGAGAATAATCCACATATTTACCTTTATAAATAAACTCATGTCATACTTTTCACAAAAAGTACGTGGAAGCGGAATGTATGCCGTGTGTGCTTAATCAGTTTTAATTTTATTATTATTCCAATCTTATTAAGTGGTGAAAGAAATTGACGTGTCTTCTTCACAGTTATTGTTGGATTAGTTCTTTATATATGTTGGGAGAACTCGGTGGTGCGCGTCACCTTCTCCACCAACTCGGCGTTCTCCTGGGGAGTTACAGACTCCACCCAGAATCAATCAAACAGTAACAAATGCGGAAACGTAAATATGAATCGAAAGAGAAGAACAAGAAAAAACACACACAAATGGTTTTACGTGGGAGAAAACCTCAAAGAGGAAAACCCACGGGACCTTGTCCAGAAATCTCCACTATCACAATAATGGTTACAAATACTCCACGGCCACACGCCGGAGTAAACACTCAACCTCACCAACAATGGAGGGAGCTCTCTCTCTCTCTACAGCCTAACGCCGGAGAAACACTCACAGAGACACTCACAGGAGACACTCTCAACTGCACTCTCTTCTCTGTGGTCTGCCAATTCAATTTCTTCAAGGTCTGCCTCCTCCATCTATAAATGGTGCATTTATAGAGAGGGAAAACTAGGTTTAGGGATTCTGCATTCCCTAAACGGAATGGGCCGAGGTTTGACCTTGGGAATTGGGCCCAAGTCAAACATTCCCATTTTCACCACATGGGGATTTGGGCCAGCATTGATGACGGAATTATCCAACAATATATATTGTTCGTCCGTGGCTAAGGCTAATAAGAGATCAATCTCTCTTCCCTTGGGTGTGGTCCAATAATAACTAATTGCTTTATAAAACTCGATCACAAATAAAATGGTCAATTTCATTTCATTGCCACTTTTCATAATGTTAATGAAATTCTTATTTGTCATTTTGGCCATCGTTGAACAAAGCATTACTAATCATCAGTGGTTGGTGAGTAACGACAAACGTGCCGGCCGTCAGTCACATTCTTGGATTTGGCTTTATGGCAAAGTTTATTATATGCAGCAATGCAGTGAGAGTGAGGACCATCTGATATCTATTTATGCAATTTTATCCTTTGGATAATTATATGAAAATCTTATATTACGGATGTGAGATTGCTAGGTCACTCTATGTTAGATTGTTATTATCATTACGATGCTTCTGTTGAGATCATCTTGCCCAGTTTTTTAACAAAAATATAAAATTAGAGTCAAACTATATATAACAATGATTATTAATTGCCATTATCAAATACTAGTACTTTAATTTGTCCATTGCACATGACAAATATTTAATTTATACAACTATAATTTATAATAAATAAATATTTTTAAATGTATAGACTATATTAAATTATTAATAAATAATTATTTTAACATATAAATTATATTTTAGTTTTATATGATAAATAATTTATGTTATCATATATTATTTTTAATTATTGATAATTTTTTAAAATAAAATTTAAATTTAATTTTGAATTAAAAAGTTGTTGAAAATGATATATTAAAAGAGATAAAAAAAATTACTGACTATTGTTAAAAATTAGTCTTTATTTTATCCAATTTATAGTCCCTTTTCACAATTTGAAATAAAATAATACAAAAGTTGATGAGTAAGTTCCGGAACTAAATATTTTTATAAAGTTAAAGGACTAAATTATATCATATAAATATATGAAAGTTGGGGGATTGAAAATAAGATTAAAAATATATTTTATTCTATATAATAATATCATTTACGTGGATGTTGAATAATATGGAAAGAACAATATATAATGATGTATAATTTACGTAGATCATTCTGTTATTTTTTTTATTAATTAAATTTTTAATTTCTGGATTAGATTTTAATTTTAGCCATTTAAATATATTTAATAAATTTTAATATGTTATTAATTTGTTTTCCAGCATTTTTAGTCCTTATTTATTTTTGTTGCTCATAATTAGTCTTAGTATAAAATAAATGAGAGACTAAAAATGAATAAAAATATTATTTTTAAAAATACAAATAAACAAGGGACAAAAAATAAATAAATAAACTTAGAGACACTAAAAATGTTGGCATAAAATTAATAGAAGATTAAAATTAAAGTTGTTAATTTTTTAAGGAATAAAAATTAGACTTTAAAAAAGTTGAAAGACTAAAAATTTAATTAATTAATTTTTTAAAAAACCTTTTTAGTCTCTTAACTTTTTTAGATTCTAATTTTTAGTCCCTTAATTTTTTACAACTTTTAATACTTCATTAAATTTTCATTAATATTTTTAGTTCATGTAATTTTTTTGTTTATTTTTTTGTCCCTTATCTATTTTTATTGTTTAAATTAGTCTCAAATATAGAATAAAAGAATGAGAAAAAGTATGAACTAATTTTGAACAATAAAAATAAACAAGGAATTATAAATGAATAAAAAAATAGAAGTTGACAGAAAAATAATAAGATTAAAAGTTGCCATTTTTTTAAGGGACTACGAACTAGAATTTAAAAAAGTTGGGTGACTAAAAAAATTAATTAACTCTAATCTAAACTATGAATTTGGCTAGGTGAGTACTTCTTAACCTAACTTTGTTTATTAATAAACAGATTAAGTCAATGGTTTAGGTTGTTTTAATCCCTGACTAGCTAGAGCTCACACTCATTCTTCCACCTCTAACTACATTTAAAAGACATGAGTATATTTCATCCTCTTGCTTTAGAAAGCAAAATAAAATAAAAGTCCCTCATTCCTCGTTATTTTTCTCTTGGTTATTATCACTTCTTGCAAGCTAGCTAGCTTTAATTGGAAATATTGCACGCAAGCAAGTGCCCGGATCTCAAACCACCCAACTCGTAATAAAGGCTAAATTATTTTGTTACTCAAACAGTTTTATCCTTATCATGATTTAGGAATTTATGGTTTTTACTGGTCAGAGTCATAAGACAAACACATCTTTCAGTAAAAAAAAAAAAAAATCTATTGACCAAACAGAAAATTCCTAATTAGCCCCACCGCCCTAATTATTATCATAATCAAGTGAACTTACTACCATTAATTGGATAACATGGCATTTAATTATGTAGTTCATTTTCCACTTTCTCTGTTGTTTCAAACATACATATTCGTCACCCATTTCATCACAAACAAGGTGCAAATTTTTAAATGGCTTGAAGAAGCAAAATCTTATTAGTTAACCTCCAACCAGGTCAACCATTATGGTCCTAACCAAACTTTAGTACCAAACCAAGCAGCGTTGTTCCCGTGGATCATGTGTAATTTTAAGAAAATGTTAACAAACACATTATTTAATACAGTACAGTTTTTATTAATAATATTAAAAATTAAAAAAACCTGAGTCTCATTCCATATTTAATGAACCGTACTTATAATTTGGTAATTCTCATCAAATTTCAGCCCAAATAATAGAGAGTGTATTTTAATAGTCCCCTAATCATAAATAAATAATTGAATTACGTGTTTGACAAAACTTTCACGCTATCAATAGGTTTTTTATTTATTAATTTAAAAGAATCAAGTAATCCACGAATATCAGAAAAGAATTTTCTTGGTCAAAGTTCACGTTAGATGTATTGGTACATGAATATTTATTTTCTTACGATAAACAATCTTGGTCGGCTCACGTGCATAAAAATTTAGACCAACTGGATTCCCTGAAGAAAAAATATGCGCCGTACCTTTGAGGTTCAAGTTCAACAGCCTCAAAAGAAGTAGATGCTTTTGATAAAGAGTGTTTATAAATTGGATTAGATATTAAGTGGAAAATTATTCAATTTAATTACTTTAATTTTTTTTATCAACTAATCATTTTTTATTTTAAATCATATTAATCCAATCTAATTTATTTTGATTAGGATTGTATTAGTTTTTGTTTTAAAAAAATAGTCTACAATATTGAAATAAATAATGGAATATACAAAATAATTCAACATCAAATATCATTTTTCATATAAAACTCATAATGTAGTTCAATTTATACATTTCAATTGTTTTTTTAAAAGGACAGATACTTTATTAAAAGAAGTTGATGCAACGAAACGGGAAGGAAATTGGAAACAAGGGTTTCAACGTCTAGTTAATTCTCAAGAATACCAAGGAATGAGAATTAAAAAAAAATCTCAGATTTAATCAATCAAAATTTGTTGTCATAAGGAGGCTTAGATATATATTAATAGAAAAGTACTAATGTGTTAGAATCCTAAAACAAAAAATAATAAAATGGCAAAAAGATCCTTACATAACGAAAATAGCAAAAATACCCCCTAAAAATAAGATAAAGATAAAATTGTCATTTTAATCCCTTAAACAATGGAATTTGGCAAAAATATCGACCGTGCATAGCCTGAAGGAATGCGGTCTTGCTTAGAAGATTATTTTCATGCAAAAAAATATACTCATCCGTAAAAAAATGGGCACAGTTGACTTTTCGGATTAACTCTATTGGTCAACCCTCTGCATCAGAAGTATTTGCATGCCGTATACATTCAAATTATAAGTTCAACTTAATTTTACAATCTTTTGAAGAACAAATACAAAATAGATAGTAATTCTTTTGTTCATACGATTCTTCAATATATCACCATGTAACTGCTTATTGAATAATCTTGCAAGACAAATTAAATGCAAATAGATTGATTTTCAACAAAAAAAATCCAATCCAATATAATTATAAATAATAAAAAAACCAGTTTTTCGATTCAGTTATTATATCATAGTGAATCAATTTATGAAGATGATTATTTTTAATTTATACCATCAAACGAACCACATTCCAAGGAAAAAAACAGATGCATTGGTATAGGATTATTATAATTTAACTAGTGATATTTAATACAAATGTCAAATATAAACTTGCATTAAATATAAGAATTATAAGATTTATTTGATGGTTAAGAGAGAAAAAAAAAGAGAGATCATTGGTTACAATCCTTTCCAATAACAAATTAATAACAAACATTAATATTTTAAAAAATAATTACATTAAATACTTACAAAGAAAATTTTGTTCACCATAATAATCTTATTTGATTCAAATATAAATAGCTTTCACGAAAGATGTTGCCTATATACCAAGAAAATTGTAACATAACATACATTCCCACACGTGCAATGTTGTATTTATTGCATTAAATTGTTGACCTTCCAAATGTAGTATTTCCTTTTTAAAACAAAGCATATAGACGAAATGGCTGCTTCTATAAAAGTTTGAAATATATATTAGCTCCAAGCATTCCTTAAATACGTTCATAGACAAATATTGACTTCAAGATTTGCTCCCCTCTTTCGGGAACAATCTACTTTGATCTTTGAAGAGTGACATCTGAAATGTCGTAGAAAACTATAGATAAATGCAGAAATTGATTAAACTGGTCTATTGTGTTCAGTTGACCAGCACACGCTTGTGGAAAATGAAGACCAAAAGTCTATGTAATGCAACATGCCGCTTATTTTGCCTTTCCTTGTCAGATAGGGACCAAAGACCAGGAATGCAAAACGTGTGTTTAACAGTATATGCAATATTTTATCTTAGGAAACAATTTTAGATTTTTCATTGGACAATTCTACGTGGGTAAAACATCCCAAATTCGAAACTTAGACCTACATTAGATCAAATGGCTATTATGAGATTGGAACAATTCTAGATTCAATATATCATTAAAAAGAACAAAAAAAAAAAGCATTTGTAGGCCACTTTACCAGGAAAATGAAATGCATTAATAATTCTTTTCACTGCGTAACTCTATTTTTAAGAATGTCTAAGATAATTTTCCATCATTCCAATTTTCATGGGTGGTACTTTTTTTTGGGGAGGGGACGGGGTATTAAGGATGTTATATGTTCTCATTAACTAGGCCATTCCAGTATGTCCATAAGAACTGAGCCCAACCGTTCTAACAAGTTGTTTTTTTTTTCATTGGGCCAACTAAACCCAAACTAGCCTTTATCTTCAGCATTCTTGTGTTTCCAAACCACACCAGAAGCAATTGGATCATAGCCGCGGAGGCCTTTTAGAATAATTGTAACACATGCATAAACAAAAAATAATAAGGAATGTTATTCATACTCTCTCCCACATTCTACTAGCTAATTTATTGGAAATTATCAAATTTTAGTAGTCTCATTTTTAAATCAGAAGAGATAATTTAAGCAAAACTCACCAAAAATTAGTTATTTTTAATAAATTTCAGTTAATCATAAAGAGAATATTAAAAAGAAAGTGTTAGAGAAAATATTTTTACTATTCTTTAAAACGAATTACTACCCATAAAAAGAAAAATGAAAAGAACTGATTGAGAAAAAAATTGTTTACACAAACAAAGACCATGTTTTGGTAATAAACAGTGAGAATAAATAAATGATATATATCATGTACAAATAATGTAGAAAAGTGTTTGAATAATAAACTAGTTAGGTTCCCTAATTATAGTAAAATTTGTATTAGCCAGTTAGTATTTAAACGCACTAGGATCGACCTAGTGGTGGTGAGGGATTTACGTTGTTTGCAAAAAGTTTTAAGTTCTATTTCCATTGTCGTTATTTTACAACAAAAAAGAAGGCTTGCAATTGAATAAAAAAAATATTTTCACAGCATACAATCTTTTAGAATCACCAAATGAGTGCATGCATCTTTCAGTGTGTACTGATACTGTTGCTAGAAATTATAATCAGGACCGTCAATCATGTATCATTGTTTATACATAACTCAAATATATTACTGTCTTCAGAAAATAATATTGCAATATAAAATAAGACCAAACCTCTGATACAATAATTTTTTTTAGGAACACTGAAAACTGTAATTAACAAGTAACAACTTACATGTGAGTTAGACTTTCACAACTTCATATTGAGAACCTTTCCTAAGGGCTGGCAGGTTCCAGGTGTTCCATATGATGAGGAAGGACTAAATGGTTTAGGGGTAGATTCCTGCCTAAGGGCAATAAGAGCAGCCCTCCTTCTCTGCCTATGTTCCCTGTGTCTCCTTATTTTGTCCTCTAACGCTGCTTTAGCATTCTCAGCAAACTCAGCCCTGCTTAGAGCCTGTTCTGCACATGCCCTCAACTCAGAAATATTCACTGATGCATTCTCCAGCTCCTTTTTCATCAATGCTAACTGTGAAAATCTTCCAACCTCTCCTACCGATCCTTGAACTCCATTTCTGCTTGTGACATGGTCATTGTTATTCTCACTATTTCTCTCTTCAGCTTCTGCCTTTGAGTGATCAACTTTGGAAACTTCAGTAACTTGTCCATTATTGTGAGCAACCCTATGTTCCTGAAACTGAGATTTCAGCAATGCAATTTCCACCTGTGCTTCAATGCCACTGTCCTTGTTCAAGTGTAGTGCTGCTTTTGTCTCATGTAACTCATTTATGAGTGACTCATTAGTAATATTCAAGGAATTTATTTCTTCCTTTGCAACAGTGAGCTCTTGTTTTAACTGACTCAATTCCATTTCTAGTGTCTCAATGTACACATATTGTTCCATGATCTTTCTCTCCTTTAGCTCCATGTCATTGCTTAATTGGTCTGAGTCGTTTACGAATTTGGGAGCAGAATCCTCAGATACAACAAGTGTTTCAACCCGTGAAGACTTATCCATTGGTTGATTTTGTAATCCTTGTAGCATTTCAGCATGCTTTCTCATATCTTCTAGCTGCTGTTGTACTTGAGCAGTGGCTTTTGTTGCTAACTGAAATTTCTCATCCTTCTCAGACAATATAGCTAACTTCTCTTTCTCAGATTTAATAGCATCTAGTTTTGAATCGTAAATAACTTCATTGAGCTCCTTCACTTGTTGCAGGAGTTCTTCTTTCTGTTCCTTTTCAGCCTCCAAGGCAGATTCCAATTGTTTTACAATTTTCAAAGCGTTGAGTTCTGAATCTCTAGCAGCAACAAGTTCTGTTTCCTTGTTAAGAAGCTCCCTTTGTGTGGCCTTCAGTACACTTCAAACATGTGAAAGCTGGTCCCGGACCTTTGCTGCAGTCTCCAAATTCATCTCACTACCCATGATTTTGCAAAACTGATTGAAGGTACAAGAAAGTCAAACTTAACACAAGCAGTGAAGTTGTATTGATGGGGATTAGCATTGCTGCGGATAACACAATGCAGTGAAGTTGTCATGGAGCATGGCTGTCGAAGAATTATTCCTCTTTGGTTCTTGGAATCGTCGAGAAGAATGAAACATGTTTCCTAAGTGGTTTAGTGTTGTGTCTTGGAGTAAGGGGCATAGGGTACAATCCTCAATTGGGCTCATTTTTAAAAATAATACAAATTAAATCAATAATTAGCAAAAGGGTGCAAGTGAAACAATATTTAGAAAAATGGGGCAGCCAAACACGCCCATTTGAGGCGTGTTTAAACACGCCCAAATGGGGCGTATTTGGTGTGGTGGCGACACGTGGCAGGCAAAAACAGGGACTTAGGGTTTTCACGATGTTTTCGTAAATTACGGAAGGTCATAACTTTTGACTGGGATGTCCGATTGGGGCGAAATCGGTGGCCACGCGTTCGTAATTGAGAGGAGAAGCCCTTGCCAAGTTCCCCCTTGGACGGGGGACTTGCCCAAAATTTTTTCTCAAATGAGACCTCTAAGTGCCTCAAAATTGAGATTTAAGATTCAGGGTTTCTTATTTTCTAATTTTTTATTTATTTAATTACTGAATTGCATTCTATTTTTTATGTTTTTAGTTACTTCTCTTAATTTCGAGTGTTTTGACATAAAATACACCTTCATCGGATATTTCTATCAAAAGTTATTATTTCATACCTTAAGATTAAGCTTATTAAAAATGGGGGTGCATTTAGCAAATGTTAGGTTTTTTATTTTTTAGTTGTTTCTCTTAATTTCGAGCGTTTTGCATTGGTTATTAACTACTGGTCATGCTCTGGTGCATGTCTAGACTAAACTGTACAGACGGATGAAGAAGAATCAATAACGATGTTGTTTTCTACTTTGTCTTCTTCTTCTTATACTGCCGAACTCATTTTAAATATTAAGATTAAGTTTTGATAGAAATATCCGATGGAGGCGTATTTTATGTCAAAACGCTCAAAATTATGTCAAATCTTATATCCACCTGTGCATGTGCCACGTTTGGTTACAACACATTTGGAAAAAATACAATTTTCTGTAAAAAAAAGTTTTAGCGACTGAATTAGAGACGGAATTTTAAAAACCCCAATATTGTGTAAAGAGGTGTTAGAGACCGAAATAGAGACGGAATTAGAGACGGATTTTTAAAAAACCCCAATATTGTGTTAAAAAGTGTTAGAGACCGAAATAGAGACGGAATTAGAGACGGACTGAAACACGCCCCATTTGGGCGTGTTTGGCTGCCCCATTTTTCTAAATATTGTTTCACTTGCACCCTTTTGCTAATTATTGATTTAATTTGTATTATTTTTAAAAATGAGCCTCCTCAATTGTTGCAAAAATTGTTGGTTTTTGCCGTTGCACTCTGAATTTCTACATTTCCATGGAAATTAATTAATACTTTTCCTGTTATTTTCTTATCGTCTCACGGGAAATTGTATATGGAGGGTGAGTGTAGCATTCCTTTGTTTGCCCGTGATCAGTACTGTATTAATTAGTTTTTTAAATTATTATTAAATATGTTAATTAAGAAAATTATTAACTTAAACATAGTATTTGATTAATTGATAAAACTGGAATTATTAATTAAGGATTTTTGTTACAAATTAAAATAAAAGTGATTCTGACATAAAATAATTTAGTAAATATTTTTGGATTTTTTATATTAAAAAGTACGTATAAGTTAATTTATATTTGTTTATAATTAAAAAATTAATTTTTTTAATTGAACAGGTGATTTTTATGAAAATTTAACCTATTTAAAATAACTTGTAATTTTAATAACATTTTAGATTCTTTTTAATTTATCATTATTTTAAAAAAAGTTAGAATAAACACATGAAAAACTTTTAAAAGTAATTAAAAATACTGTAATAAATGTACCCTAAATTTTTACTTTGAAGGATCTCTAATGGATTGAAATTTTCGTGTAATACATATTAAAGGCTAGTCGCTGTTGCATCTAGTGTAAATATAAAATTTATTTTATATTAGACAACTTCTTTTAGCGTGAAACTCTAGCTAGTGTTAAATAAAGGCTAGTCGCGGTTGCATCCTTTATTACTCCACCACCATTCCCTAACGAGGCTTGATAAAAGATGGATCCCTGTATATCTAATTCCAGGTGCATAATTTTAACTTTAATTCTCTCTTTGAATGTTCTAGAACGTGCTATAATGTTGATTCATTAATGAATTTTATTAATCTAGGTTTATATTTAGAAAAATATTTAATTGGTATAAAAGCCTAAATTAATGCATGCTATGGCTTATCTTTTGTGTTTATGCCCTGACACAAGTGTGTAAAACTTACTAATTAAATTATAATTAGTTTTTCTCATACAGAAGTTTGTAAAAACACTAGCCAGTTAATTTGCGATGCTGTTGTTGTAGGGTAATATATTTGTATATCGATTTAACAGGTAAGTTGGCATGACATCATTGCAATAAATGTCTGTTTGTCATGTTTTATGGCGCAGCGAACTTCATATATATCTCACATTAAGGAGCGATTGAATGTGAAACATCACTGACCTATACAACAATTATAACCATAAAATCACAGAAATTTACATTACAAGGCAAGCTACAAGCTCCTAACTTACATACCACATTGAAGCAGTAGCCAAAACTAATAAATTTTTTCAATAACAATCTATGTTTTCCAGTGTTTTGGTAAGTGGTTATTAGACTAGCTAATTATAAAAGCAAAGAGAGAAAGCTTAGGAGTATATTCTTATACAGTGATGATGTTTTCACTTTCAGTAATTTTCTTATAGTTTTTATTTGAAAGCTCTTCAGCATTATATATATATGCCGCACCCTGAGTTGTCTGGCTTACCATCCAAAATAGAGACCCGTACTTCAGTGTTTAAACTTTAAACATGATTTTTCTTCCTTTTATTAAGAGAAGAGAAATTTAGAAGTGGAAAAGTAGAAGGAAAATGAATAAAGCTCTCACTAAACTGGGTAGAGCTTGGATCTCCAAGAAAGCCAAAGCAGAGATTTCCCACATAACCGACGACCTGTCAGTATGTGTCTTTTTTTTGTGTCTGAAAATTTTCATTTGTTTAGAATTATTTCTGAATGCTTTTGAGTTATCTCTATTTTGGGTTAATTAAATGACTTGACTTTATGCAAAATTGCTAGAACTAAAAAACTTGATGCAATACATTTGCAACTCTTTCTAGCTAGGACTGTCATACTAATATATATTACTTGCCTCTGTGTTCATTCTATAACACCCAATTGTTCCAGAAATTAGTGTGAACCTTATTGGTAATGACTAATGATAAGCGAGAGAAATGTTTGTTCTTCTCTTACGTCAAAATTATGTTCAGAGCCACAAATGAACATCCAAAACTTGGTTTGGCCCTACACCTTTAACAATATAAAATAATCATTATACTGTGAAAAGTGAACCAAATTAAAGAGTTTGCTGATCTCGGTAAAATAGGAAAAAAGAAATTGCAGCTCAGAAGAGTCTAATAAGCCTTTTGTTCTTCCCGTTTTTATGTAAATTGATTTGTTGCGGTGTAAACATTTTAATATTTTGTGTACAAGAATGCTTATACCGTGCTTGCAATTTCAGTCCCTCTCAAATACAATCGAAGAGAAGGCAAAAATTTTTATCAACAAGCTCAAAGGTACCTACTGTAACACCCCATATGCATCTGGCGTATTAACAATTACTTAATCAGATAAGCGTAATAATTAATTTAATTAAAACCCACGGAAGCGTTTTTCAAAACTATATCTCTTGATTCATTATGTATGGTAAGTAACCTCAATTAAATATACAAATTCAATACACTATAGCCAGCCTCATCGATCCAAGACAACATAAAGAACGGCAGATGCATCCATAATATCTCTACAAATATAACAGGAGAATAAATCACATGTCTCAATATGGTATAACATATATACATCATCTCAACCACCACTATGGCGAAACAAAAGAATAGGCATCCATTGCCATGTTCTCACAGATTACATCCTCCGAAAGGGCATACAAAACCAGCAGTGTTTACTCATCATAAACATAAACATGAGCATCACATGTGTACACACACATCTTCCCTAAACCAGGGGTATAAAATGCATCAACATAACAAATGAGCCTCCATGCTCTCAAAATGCTGCCAAGCAGCTACGCAGGAACTATCTCTATTGGGGCCTCCCGCCCTGAGATTTATCATCTCTGCCAAATGAATCACCTGCAAAAACATAATTTTCACACGGGGTGAGATACACATCTCAGTAAGCTCAGGGCTCTTGGAGGCTTCTCCTCCTCCCTGGCTCACTTCCATGATACACAACATCAAAGACATCACAATCACTAGGTCTCCCGGCCATCACAACAATACATAATCATCATCTAGCTCTAATGTATATCTGCGGTACTACGCCCGCCAAAGATGCATCATCATCAGCATCTGGGACTCTCAGTCCCTAGTGTGAGATTGGAACTCACACCCGTGTCATCCCATCAGGAGCTACCCCTTTACACATGGATGCACACATGGATGCACGTATATGGAACCTCCAAGAATAGGCTTCAACCTCGATGGGACCACCTATCTCTTGGTCTTAAGGGATCATCATCACCCTTTATGTGAGCAAACCAAAGTAGGAGTTGCGCTCTACTCCTAGGGAGGTCCATATCTATCTAACTGGCCAGAAGATCTATTCAACAGATAACCATCCACACAAAGCATAGAATCATGCATACATATTATCATGAGAAAATTGTAACAACTAATTCAATGCACATGCATCATGTATGCAACCATTACTCCCTCGGAGTGTGGTGAAACTCAAGCAGTGGGAAACACTCCCAAGAACCACGAACTTACCTAGCAAAGTCGTGCTCTATTGTTCAATCTGTGAACTGTGGCCTCCACCACTGACACCCTCGGTGTCACGCCCTATACAAAGGCACACAAGCATGAATCAACAAACATCCTATCCGTACAAGCATCGAATATACCAAACACACAGAAAACAGAATCTGCTGCATAAAATTATGCAGATTTTGTACCCACTTCGAAAATCCATAAGTCCCTGTAGGAAGCTCCTAAAATCAAGGGAATTTAGAGGCATCTAGATCTATCTCTCATCTTTCAAACGCAACTGGTTTCATCCAATTCCATAAACCACAGCCTCTGTAGCAATCAAAATATCAGAACTGTCACGCACTAAAACAGTGCTGACAGCAACATAACAGCCCAAACAGCCATTTTCAAACGCCTGCCTACACCAGGATACTCATCCAAATAACCTGAGATTTTACAGGTATAAATTACACATACATATCTTTCTATAGCCACTGGAATCACTCAATTTGGATCATCCTAGACTGATTTATGATTTCTGCAAGATTGGCCTCTGCAGCAGAAAAATCTGCTAAAAACAGAGTATAACAGCCTGTTATACTCTGCACCATAATTTCTGAGGACCTCCAAAAATAGCACGAAAATTTCAGAATATACCTAACTCTCTTAGATTTCAAATGGCACTGATTTTAGACCATTTTGACACCAATAGCTCCTGTTATGCAGAAAACACCAGAACTGACCAGATTGGTGTCCTTGGCTGTCATGAACATGCATGTATGATTCATGCATAGAACACCATTTCAACTTAAAATCAACGTCTACACACTCCAACTCAGACTTCAAAACTGTCTCACCCTCCCAATCCTCAACATTTATCAATCTCACTCCAACCCTAACTCTAACCTTAAGAATCAAGGAGAAATAAGAGGAGATTACCAACCTTAGGGTTCAATTGACCAAATTAGAGGGTGGACCAGCTCTCTATGGCTTCCAATTTCGGTCCAGCAGCTCCGAACGAAAGTGGGCAGATTCAAGCTTCACTCTTTTCCTCAAATCACTCACCACCAAAGCTCAACAACAACAAAGGACAAAGAAAAGAGCTTTCGTTCTTGCTTAGTTCATAATTCCAGCCACTAATCAAGAAGGAGTGACATGAAATGCAGCTTGAGAGTGGAGAAAATCAGAGAAGAAGAAAGGAGAAGAAGAAAATGAAGGAAATGTGGTCAGCTAGCTTTTTAACACGGGACAGGGGTGCATCCAGCAATTACTTGTTACACTCTTACCTCTAGCAAAGACCAAACTGCCATTCCTTTCGTTAATCCGTTTAATTAAGCAAATATCATTTAAATTACATTAATTATAATTAGTGATATTACACCTACTACCTAGTATTTTCACAACATTTTGCACATGTTTCGAGCATAAACAGGTTATGACTTGCAAAATGTTTACCTAGGCTTTCTTCTCTCGCTAAGCTAGAGATAGAAACATAAGTTATGAATTACTAACACATTCCTTTTTATTAATTAAAATTCACGTGAACTCTACTAGTTTGAGAATGAGATCGATTGACACATGAAAACTAGAATCCACATATTGTGATATTCACATAAATTTTACCCCAATAAAAAAGAGTATGTAAAAAATAAATGTTAGAAAATGTTTCAGTAACATTTCTCATTTTTTGTTTCTTTTATAGCCTTGCTCGTATTTGCACGATTGCTTCATATGCAAGTTAACATTTCAATTTCAAAATCCCCTAACACTACCCTATAATATTTTGCATTTGATAGCAGTCTTTTCAATTTCATTTACCCCTTTCTTCTCATGCTATTTTGGTATTTTTGAAAGAATTAGCCTACCTAATTTTTCCGTATCATCTCAAGCTATAAAGCTATGCGACTGGTAAAAAAATGCCAAATAGTAAAAAAAAGGTAGTAAAAAGAAATATACTACAAACACGAAAAGCATATTTAAATAAATTATTTAATTATCAAATAATAAGAATAAAAATGATTATTAAAAATATATCTTATATGTTCCTAATTTTAGAATAATTTGTGTTAAAACAAATAGAGTATAAAAAGTTTGTTTTTTGTTGGGCCGAAGCCCATTAGTTTTAGCGTCCATCTAACACAGATGGGCAAGATCCAACGGTGCAAAATGAAAAGGAAGAGAATATCTGGGAGTGAGATACACAAAAGAAATACGAAACCCTAGCTAGATAGGTTCAGTTTGGTGGCGAAGGAATATATTATATAGACGCAGATACTTGTAATAGTGTCAGTTCACTCGCTCTTCTTCGCCACTTCTCAATCATTCCAGTTGAATCAAAATCATCATGTCGGACGAAGAGCACCATTTCGAGTCCAAGGCCGACGCCGGTGCCTCCAAAACCTACCCTCAGCAAGCCGGTACCATTCGCAAGAACGGCTACATCGTCATCAAAGGACGCCCCTGCAAGGTCAAATCCCTTCTTCAAACCCTTTTAGGTTTTTGTTCAATAATTGATTTCATTCCACTTCTTAGATCCACACTCTCTGCCCCTAATTTTTTTGGTTATTCGTTAAAATCTGCTGTTGATTTATCTATGGTTGTTGATTTGTTGTTCTTTTTAATTATTATATATCTATATTTTGTTAACAGGTTGTGGAAGTTTCGACTTCCAAAACTGGAAAGCACGGTCACGCCAAGTGCCACTTTGTTGGAATTGATATTTTCACTGCCAAGAAACTTGAGGATATTGTGCCCTCTTCTCACAACTGTGATGTATGCATGCTGCTTTATTATTATTATTTTTATAATTTTTCTCTCATTGTTTTCTTAATAGTAGCTTAATCTATACCATGTTTTTTCTATGTTGTTGCTATTCGTCTTTTCAGGTTCCTCATGTGAATCGTACTGATTACCAGCTCATTGATATTGCTGAGGATGGATTTGTGAGTTGATGTTTCTGTTCCCAGTTTTCTTTTATTGTTGTAGATTACTAATTAGCCCTTGTTTTTATGTTGTGAAATCTGAACAAGGGTTTGCTACTATTGTAGTTGAGTCTGCTTACTGAAAATGGGAACACCAAGGATGACCTCAAGCTTCCCACTGATGAGAGTCTGCTTACTCAGGTTGGCACAGTTCTAATGATTTTTTCCCCTTTTGGATTGACAAATATAAGTTGTTTTTTGTGTATATTTCGTCTGATTGGGTTTGTATCATTGATTTCTCTTTGCAGATAAAGGATGGATTTGCTGAGGGCAAGGATCTTGTTGTGTCTGTCATGTCTGCTATGGGTGAGGAACAGATTTGCGCCCTGAAGGATATTGGGCCAAAGAACTAGCTCTTGGTGCTGGCAGCCTGTTGTTTCTATTTAAGCAAAGATACTTTTCTAAGCCTTTTTATTGGTTTGTTCAAGACCTGGCTTATGGCTTATAGATTCTAGTCAGACTAGTCTTAACAATGGTGTTTATGGATGTGGTGACAGAAACTATATCACATTTTTTCTGTTTTTCTATGTTGTCATGTGACTTTGTTATAAAGGAGGAGTTTATTGTGGGAAGGTTTTTTTGGTATTATATGATGAGATTTTCATTGCCTGCATTGATGAAAACTTGCATGCTAATAGCAAATTACACAGCATTTATCAGACCTGATGCAAATAAACCAATTGTGTATGACAGAATCAGATACGATTCGTACTGTTGTACTTTTAGGTGAGCAATTATGATATTGATT
Source organism: Glycine latifolia (assembly GCA_013407115.1). Classification (NCBI taxonomy): domain Eukaryota; kingdom Viridiplantae; phylum Streptophyta; class Magnoliopsida; order Fabales; family Fabaceae; genus Glycine; species Glycine latifolia. The sequence goes on along the minus strand of CM023947.1, from coordinate 28,138,870 downwards.
TTGAATGATGTTTTTGCAAAATGAATTTGGGTTAAAGTTGAGTTTTAAGTGCAGCAAATCTTATTTGGTAACCTTGATATGAAAAGTATAAAAGTTACTTATCCTACTGTCCAGAGATTCTTTGTTAGGTAACAAGGGAGATGATTATGGAGATGAATATTGTAAGGAGTCTTATATTTACATATACAAAGAGACTTTCTGAATTCGAAACTCACACAACTTCATCGATGTCAGGACTTGCTCTCCTTCATTTGAAAAGTATGTTAAATGAAAATTTTAATCCATCAAAGTTATAATTGTTCACTTTGATCTGAAAGTAACTTTGGTTTTGGTTGAAAAAAGTAAACAATTTTTGACAAATCTACATTAGATATCACTTAACTAGTATTTGGAATACATGTTGCATAAGCAAAGTGCGTATTTTGTGTAAATTTAACCGTCATTCGTTCATCAGTTTGTATTTTAGGTCATGTACGGTGTTGCAATTTGCAGCATCCATCAAAGTATGCAAATTATATTACTTTACCCAGAATCGTTTTGGGTGATGTCACATTTGGTTAATTGGGTTTTATTTCTATACCTTGGTTTGAAAAAAAAAGTGAGTCTTTTTACTGTTTATTTATTTATTGGTATTCAAACAAATTTCTATACCTAAGCATAAATCGTTTTATTAGGAATTATTTTCAACCAAGATCTAGTTTGTAAAACTGTTCGTCCATGCACTTTTTAAGCCGAAAATTTGTTTTGTTTATTAATGCAAAAAAACACGCTTTAGTTAGTTTTATTATAAAAAAGGCGTACAAATCGTGGCCGTTTATTTGAAGGGGGCTTAAATTTAACAAAAGAGTTTACTGTTTCACTGAGAGATCTTGCATATAGTAATAGACTGTTCCTATGAGAAATTAGAAAATAAAGGACTCTTCATCTGTTATTTTATATTGATGTTCAGATCATTGTTATTTTGGAGTTTGATGGTGGTTGATAATGATATCACTATATGAAAAATAAGATAGATCCCCCGTGAGTTCACACTTAACAGTAATCTCCTCATTGCTTGCAGAAAGTTTGAAGCAGATATATCGTATCACATACATATTTCATCTCCACATTCATTCTCTCTCCCCGTCATATTTTCTCTGCAACCAATTCCTCCAACTCACGCGCATAAAATCAAAAGATCAAAAACACAGTTATTTAATTATCTCAAAGATTCTATCAACCTTCTTAGCAGTTATTCTTGTATTATGTCCTCTTTGCTTAGTAGTTCATATTCCAGTATGCACTCTTTTGGAATAGTCTAATCATAGAAAATGAAAATAAGAAAAGAGCAAAAGATGAATGAGTTGACAGTAAAAAGTAATAAATGATATAAGCTATATAGAGTTGTTTGTGCCAAGGACTGTGTTACAAGTTTAGTGTTACACTGTTACGCATGTGACTTGGTTCACATTTATTGGTGGTGTGTGTCGGTGGCAATGGAGGCAGGTTTGGTGGAGTGAGGTAGCGAGCAAGTTGAGCATATGATGTGAACAAGGTTGGTTGCCAAGAAGAGGAAGAAAAAAAGGTCTGTCGCAGGTTTAGGAGGCACTTCAGCAGCTATTTATAGTCACATACATGTTGCCACGTTATGGGGTCAGAATTTTACACATGCTTGATGCTTGATATTTTAGGGGATTTCCATTGCGTGTGATGCTCGTGCATTTTTACCTTTACAGACGAGAAAGCCCCTAAATTTGTTTTGAAGCTTAGTTTTTTTATTTATAATATTCATTTATTTACTCTCTTTTTTTCTCTCTCCTTTTTGTTTCTTTCTTGAAGAAATTGATGATATAATTTCAGTTATGTAGTACATATATTTATGTCCAATAGAGATGTAAAAATTAGATCATCGCTTGGGATGAGTGGTTGCTATCATTAGCCTATAGCACAATCACTCCATAGGTTAAAAGCACCGAGAAATTATATCCTGATCCGGGACCATCACGTCAACTCTGGTCCCGGTCAATAACATCATGACATGTGGTAACGTAGATGCTCACTAAGTATGAGAAGGTTAACAGCATATGTGCATAAACGGAAATTATAATCACCGCAAATTTCTATGATTCATACGAAATTTAAAGCGTGATTCAATGGAAACTAAAATTTAAGATTCTCGTTAATCATATTAACTACAATTCCACAAATCGTGCCAATCACGATTAACCAAATCATAAACAATCAATTTCCAAAAATATTTGTAAATCAGTTACGCAAATCTTTTATGAAGCCAGAAGCGATAATGCTACCAAGAAAGCTTGTCATTGTTGCCCACAGTAAAAAAACAGTTTGTCATGGATGTCAAATTTTTATGCAATAACAAATAAGTGTTAATTTATTAACACATCTGATAAGTTTGTGTTGCTTCATTAGCTGTAACAAGAATCCTTTATTAACGGATTGTCTGGTATGATTTCTATGTTGGGCTTGGTTCTAAGGTAGGTGGTTCTCGGCTTCTCGCTTCTACTGTTAAAGATCATTACATGCAGCAAGCTGGTTTGTTGCATTATAAGGAGCTTAACATTGATTCTGTGTCACATTCATCTGATTGCTGCCTTTTCGCAGTTGCTGTGTCGATCACCAATGATCTTGATTCATTGTTGTGGGATCAATTGACCATCAGCAATTTTCTTCTATTTGTGGCTGCTTGGTATATCAGTGGCAGAGCCACGGAGTGTTCGTGGTTGTTTCCTGTTACAGAAATGGCATTTCATATAAATCATAATCGAGATTTGCCGTTCTGTTTATGCACACACCTTAACCTACGTTTGGTAGGAAGGAAAAATTAATAAAAAGAAAGAAAAATATAGACATTGATACATTTTCTTTTATTTGAATTAAGAAAAAGTGAAAAAAAAAATTTAACTCAGAACGAAAGTTTTTATTTTTTTTCAAATTTTAAACTTTTTTTTTTCTCTTCTTTGTTCGCTCTCTTTCTCTCAATCCAAATATAGGATAAATTTCATATAAAACGTAAACCAGATTTGCGGTTAATGTGACTTATAGAACAAAAATTTAAATTTCCCTGATCCCTTAGAACTTTTTTAAAATTTCCATTTATGAAAGACATCGTTAACCTTCTCATACCTGGTGAACATCACCGTTGTCACATGTAGTTATGGAGACCACAACTGACGTGTGATTCCAAACCAGGATATAATTTCCCGCACTGAGAGACATCATTTGAGGATTTTATTAATAATGTCAGTATTATATTACAGTGACATGTGAGATAATATACAAATAAGAAATTGATCCAAATTGAATTTAATACTTAAGAAAAAAAATTCTTAGCATTTCATTATCAAAATTTACAAAATACTAGTATATTTCATGTTATAAATTATCACGATAAATTTTTTTGATAGAAAATTAGAGAGATAAAACTTTGTCATCCTATTTCAGGATTGTCTCCAATAATGTATAATACATGTGATTTAAACAAAAATAAAATAAAAATCAGTAATTTATGTTGTAATTATAATTATAATTTAATTGAACCATAGTACAACCTTTTATGTCTAGTGTTATTTTTCTTCCCTGTAAAGTGTTAAAAGTGAGGACTGAGGAGGGATGAGTTCGTCCTCTCCACAACGTTCTCGCGGCGACGGCGAGAAAAGGCCCAGATTTTTCGACTCAAACGCGAAGGCCATCTGTTGGTCCAAAGCTGATACTGTCCCCGGCCGTCACCCTGAGAGGTGGCGCAAAGACGCCGCCGGTAACGTTGTCTGCAAACGTTTCTTCAACTGCATCGGCTGCCTCTGCTACGAGTACGATCACATCATTCCCTTTTCCAAAGGTTCCATTTTTATCCCCCCTTCATTTGCTTTCTCTATTGCTGTTCTATCATATTTTGAGTTAAGATAAGAGAACAATAACTGAATATAGAGCTAAATTGTAATGATAAAACGCGGTCTCAACTTTTTCAATTGTTTTGATTAAATGGTGACTAGTAGAAAATTCTAGATAGAAAAGGAAGATACTGGTTGGAATAAAAACTTGTGCTTTTGGTTTTTAATTTAAGGTTTGTCGTTGAATAAACATACAATAGGGATTGATATTTGGTAATTTGATAATTAATCTATTTGGTACATTGTAGGTGGTGAGTCCACTGCGGATAATTGTCAAATACTTCAATCAAGAGTTAACAGACTCAAATCGGACAAATACAACATTGATTCTGATCAATTGAAAGACTACTCTTGTGAGGTTAATTTTAATGGTATGCCCGCTTTTTTGTTTGTTTTTCTTTGCATTCAACTTATCCTTTCACTTGATATTGTGCATTTTACCCATGCTCGACTTTAGCGATTCCTTTGTTCAGTACTGTTCTTTATGGAGGAACAAAATGTTAGTATTATTTAGTAACTGAAAATCATAATCCTCTTCTATTATTAATCAAATTGTTATAGTTTATGATCATAATCATAGCTTATTTCAATTGCTGGCTTTTGCAATTTATAGATTGCATCATTGAAGTGCCTCTGCAAAAAAAAATATAAAATAATTAACATGCATCTTCCTTGCTCAGATTGGATGAATTTACTAAATGCTTTACAAATTGATGTGCTTCAATTGCACCTTTAGGTGCTTTCACTTGCATGATCTCCTGTGATTTACAAGGAGTATGGATTGTAGACTGCTCCACCTTTGTAGTAAATAATGAAAATGTTTAGCTGAAAGTTGCTATTCATGCTTTTCGTAGTTTCCTTTGATGTGAATTTGGTCATAGATGGATTTTATTTTTTTGCCAAGAATGCTATTTTGAAGCCAACGCTCATTTTAATTAAATCTATTAAGAATGTGCTGTTCTATTTACTGTAAATTGCCAACCCTGATTATGAAGATCTCCAAAATTAGCTGGCAAGATTTTTTAAGATGGATCTTAAGGGGATTAATTGGCAGCCACTCTTCTTCCTCTTATTAAGATGGCTAGTTTTTTCATTGTATCAAGTTAGAAGAATTGTTGTTACACTTTGGATCTTGTTCTGGTTGATGCTGAGAGTTGATCGATTAATGACTTGTTTGTTTAAATCACATATTTACTACACATTTACTTTTAGGTAAAGGGTCTTACAAGAAAATGGTGTAGTGCTCAAATTTCTTCCTAATCATCATGTTTCTTGTAGCATAATCTTCTTTTGATCAATTTTCAGATAAGGAACTTGATATAATTGAGATGGCAGTTTATGGCGATGTGATGCGGCCAGGAAACCAGTGTCGTTGCAGAACTATTGCTGAAAAGCTTGGCAAATTTAAACCAAAGGATGACACAGATGCATGTAAGTTGCCATAGAAGGATGAATCTTAGCTGTAGCAAGCAACTCTGCAACATACATGTATTGAAAAAGAAGCTCCTGTCCACTCCCTTAATTTTTAGACAAAAAAATTGTTTCACTTTCTACATTTAATCTCGTGTGATCATTGACATCTGGACGAGTTGTTAAACACAATTCGAGGCTTTTGATTTCTTTAAAGTGAACTTTAAAGCAAGAGGAAAAAGGAAAAATCTCTATCTATCAACGACTAATAAATCAACATACTTGGTTGAACATTATGATAGTTGTTTTTTTTTCTTTTAATTAGTGAAGGAATTCGAACTTGCAACCTCTCTCCCCTCCCTTCTTCCTTTATTACGCCAATCTTATAATTCTGGGTGTGAGTTATAAACCCTCTAACATCTGTCTTTGATTCTTACTGTTATAAAAAAACAAGACACTTGCATATATGTATAACTATAGATTTGTCAGATTTTTTTTTAATTTCTTGATAAATTATTGAGATCGTTTGCTTAATTAATATAACGTTCTACAAACACTAACAACAGTTCTCTAAGTAGTATTTTACTTTCTAATTACAATTGTATTTTCAACATTAGTCTTTGGGTTTTTAAGTTGGCTAATGTTGCATTTTTTTATAAAAAAATTAATAAGAAGGATATTTTGATATGTAAAATTAATTATTATATTGTCGATTAAGAGTTTAGATAAATAGAAAAGTGCCAATAGGCATGTAATTTAGTTCAACTACTTAAAAGCAACATTTTAAGATGACAAAAGGTTAAGGAATGGTGATAGATACTCCCATTAAATACTAAAAGGTTTATTAAGACAACATTTAAGTGCATAAAACTTTCATATTAGAGGTCCCTCGTATTTCATAAGACATGAGTTTGAATTAAGTTGGTCTCTTCAAATTGCAATATTTTGCTATACTATATGTGAATATATATGTCCAAATGTCTATCGTTCTTTCGCAAGAATTAAACAAATGCTCTTGCTGTCTCTGGGTGAGCTATCTGGATGTTTCTTCTTTGTAATTGATCACATGTCGGAAGTCTGTTTAGTATGAGTCTCCAAGAAAAAATCAGAACCTTTGAGGAAACCATATTGCAGTCTTTTCATTAAGCAACCTCCATTGCCATTTGGTGAGCAGACTAATATTGAAAAGCTCCACAAGAACTTCCTCTCTATAGATAGAAAGAGAAGAAGTATAGTGGTATACTTGATAGTACTGCTTTCGCCCTTTCCATCATGCCAATTACTTGTTCAATGTTTTTATTACCAGTTCCCAAGTTTTGATCAACCTTGGATTAGATCCAATCGGCAATCCCTGGAACTTAAAAGGAACAGATCCAACCCTACAGTGTAAAAAGTTCCCGACCTCAAAAAAAAATTACGTACCTTATTGTTCGGAAGCTATGCAAGTAAGAAAAAAAGATATTATACGCAGTCTTATTCTTGCATATACAAAAATATTATTTCTGAATTCGAACTTATGACCAAAAACCTTCACATTAATCCCCATTATGGAACTCTTGTAGAAATTTACAGGCCCGAACATCATTCGAATCCTCTAAATACTGCCTTCAGTGCCCAAAGGTTGTCCTCTGACTTTAAATACATTATATTTTAGCAATTTTATTTTACTAGAGAATCTAATAACGATTATGTAAATGCTAAATGCTAAATATTAATGATGATGACTGAAACAACTTTTTTTTTTTTAGATTTCCAGATCATACAACTTAAAATTAGACAATGCAAAAAATTTATATAAGAACGAAGATAATTAATACCCTACTAGCTTCATTGAGTTCACTTTATACCCAAACCTCAGTTTTATGACCACATGGTTTGGATTAATTAGTGTCTCATTGAGCGATATGATTTGGATGAATTTGAGGTATCTTTTAGTTGGAAAAAATTCCTTGAGAAATTGAGATTTATTTAGGATGTATATTTTTTATATGGACGGAACTTGAAATTAAAATTCCTAACTGTATACTTAAAGAATAAGATTATTTGTTAATCATATATACCAAACTCTGCTTGGGTAATAATTAAGGGGGAAAACATAAACATGTTGCATGGCTAGGATGTGAGCAGGAAAAGAAATAAAACACACTAACCAAGGAAATGTTGGTGTGTTATGGTTTCCTTGTAGTCTATTCTTTGTGGTTTCATTAAGCATATGTAGGTTCTCTAGTCAATATTTGCACCAACTAAACCATAGTTATAAAGCAAATCCTGACATGGATCCCCACTTGTGACCAACCTTTGTCCTAACACAACCACCTCCTTGTGTTCTTCATTTGATCACTCCTTATTCTTTTTAATCACTACTGTTGGCTTTTATGTTCCGTTGACATCTGTCCCAGTGGGAGAAGAGGGTGATGCTTTCTCCACCATGTATAAAAAAATGAATTGAAAAATTAATCACAACAGTTCCACTCACATGCTTTGTTCAATATCACATTTACTCACTCGTTTCTTTTGGTGTACATTTACTCACTTTTGTTCGAGTTGCTTCCTTGTTTAGAAATTATTTTTATCAGTTTAATCTTGTTTAGGTGCAAACGCTTTGCCTTCCTGTTTCTTGTCATTTTTCTCAAGTTGCAATGTGAAACACTTCTATATTAAAGATTGAGTCCACTTAAGGCAATAATAGCATTTGTCATTATTCTCAAGCCAACTTTGTCAAAATGTCTGAAGTATTTAATAAATGCATTGAATGAAAAAATTAGTTTATCTGATCAGCTAAGCATTAAAAATTTTGTAGACTGTTGCTGCTGTGTTACCCCTGCAGTAAATACTAGGCAGTAGCTCTTCATATTTTTTCTTATAACTGGGTTGAAACTTTTTTAGGGAAAAAGGTGGGTGCCAGGTTGTAAAACACCCAAAACTTATGCCTGTTTTAGCTTTGGATTTACTGTATCCTTCTCAAAATAATTATTATTTTAAGTTATTTTATACATACTAAAATAAATAAATAAATAATAATTATATAAAATTAACTTTTTATTATTATTAATTCATTTACAAATTTTATTATTCATCAATCATTAATATTATAAAGATATAAGTTAAAAAAATAATTAATATTATATTAAAAAGTTAAAATAAAAATTATTTTAGAATAACTTTTTTTCTTTTATTCGATAATTATAATAATATAGTGGGAGTAACACTTTTCTTATAAATTTGAATAATGCTTTGTCTACATTAAATTTTCATTGATTAATGTAAGGGTGTGTTTCATTAATGTAAGGGTGTGTTTCATAGTTTCGTCTATAGATGTATTTATTAGTTATCACTTTCGTATTGTTTATTTGTATCATTGCTTCTGAGTGGCTCCTCATGCTTTGAGGGAGATCTTGATTAGATCACGGGAGGCACGAGGCAGCAACTATGGCTTTTTCAGAGTCATCTTTTTTTTTCTGCTTTTTTCAAATGTATATTTTCAGCACCATTTCTTTTCTTGGGGAGGAGGGATTGTTGAAGATAGTTAACTATGATCAGAGCACATCAGTGATGACAAAGACACCACATGTAGAACTAGTAAAACGAAGCCCTTTTTTTTTATTTTTTTTATCAAAGACTTTGTTAAAAAAATAGATATTGGTTAACTCTTGAATTTCAAGTTTACAATTTTCTTCCCTTTGGATACTTACTTATTTTCCTTTCATTTTTTATTTTTTTTTCTTTTCCCCTCCTTTTATGGTTTAATTAATTTGTGAAATTTCCTCTTCGGGAAGTAAGATGAGTAAAGGTGGGATTTAAGCAATGGTCATTGCAATCAACTACAAATAAATCTTTATTAGCTGAATTAGAAGGCACCTTCCACTTTTATTACCACACACTTCTGTTGCTAATTCTAAAGCTTAGCCCAAAAGGCCAAAACTGTTAATCTCAGTTATGGTCTTTCCCTGTGGCTAAATAGACAAAATTATTAAAAAGCTTTAATTTGCATAACAGCACAAACCATTATTTAGGTGAATATAACAATATTACAAGACTTGCAAAATCAGAAAAAATTATTCACTTATTTAACTTTACCCTACTCATAACTATTACTCTAGGATTCCAGAAACTACACACAATTGCAATCATAATGGTGAAAATAGTTGTTGGAGGCTCGATGCTCCCTTTCCTTTTATCACCGAGAAAAAGAAAAAGATAGTGGGGCCTACACACTACAAACTTTTCCCTCGCTAATTAATACTGAAAAAACAACATATACTGAAAATAAGGCGAGCACATTAATAATGCAGGCAAGGTTTTGGTCATCAAATCATCATGCTATCCTTCTTTCACTCAAGTCAGCTATGGATACACCATACCTAATCATTGTACTAAATTCCTAAACGCATTAGCAGAAGGAATCATTTATTAAAACACCACTTTTAATTTCTTTTTGTATTAATTGAACCAAATGTTGGTTTCCCTCTTCTTATCTTGTGCACATAGAAAGAAATATTGAAATATAGGAAATTAAAAGCTAAATTGTCAATTGTAGCATAACCTTGACCCTTTTAGAAGTTTCTACCTTAATCAAATTTTCGCAAAATATAGAAATGGTCCCAAGTCTCTCAATTCCCTAAGCCCTATCCTGAGAAGCACGATTTATACCCACTCAGAAATATCCAACATTTCAAAGCGTTATCTCTAAGAAAGTGAGAACTGTGGTCAATATCTATCTACACCAAGGATAGAAAGATAGATAGACTGCTATATTTGCATAACCTAGTGTCAAACCACGAAGAAAATTTTGTGGGATAGAGGTGCCTGCCCCATTATTATTTCAATCTTTCAAAATCAAACCCAACTATGCGTGGACTTTAAGTCAGTAACTGACGGAAGTAAGCATGAAAATGTCAGCGATGGGAGAACTGTAAACACAGTTAATAGTAAGCAAATTTTATGCGGATTAAGATCTTTCCTTCTATTAGTAACTAATATGACAATGATATGTTACAAGAAAGAAAGACATGAAAACAATTACTGCGTATAAAATATTCACCATTAGGACCATTAATTTAATTTTTATATCTTCCTCTCTAACATGAGATTATCATGTTAATTATCAAGATTCAAATACATTTTTCTTACTTGGCAAGGGTTCCAATTCTTTGAATGTGCCTTTAAAAAAATTATAAGAAACTTCACTTCTATAATTTTTATCGTTTTGAGTGTTAGGCTCGTATCTTTCGTCTATATAAATATCTTGTTTTTAATATAAAAAAAACACACTTTTTTATGTCACGTATATATAAATTGATTGATATAAATTGAGTTATTTTAGCTTAATAAGTAATTTTGACTCTCAAAGTCTGAGTTCTAAATATACAATTATATGTAGTCACTAAAGGGGGAAAAAGTAAATTTTATACAATTTTATACAGACGATTATTATTGTTACAAATTTTATTATTTAAAAATAGAGTAATTAATTACCCTAGAGCGTATAGATTAAAAACTCCCTTTTATTGTGGTGACCCCAAGTAAGTAAAGTGGTGCATGAATTATGAACAAAAAAACATTCAAATCTTAAATTCAAAGAAAGTGGAAATCTACAAGCAAGTAGAGATTACGAAGACGCATTAATCAACACAACAACGACGAGCCAATACCATTTATCAGTGTGGAAGCAACATTAATTGATGATTGGCATGACAAGACCGAAATCAATTTAAACGGAATATATCTCTCATACACACAATATAACCTCCCGTTTTCACACGCGCTCTTTTAATCCAACTCCCATGCAAAATTTCCACACTTTCTAGTAGTTTACCTTTCACTAACTCAACTCAACTTCCACGCAAAAACAAACCTACGACAAATTGACAATACAAAGTGGCAAACTAGTACTAACAAATACAACAAAACCAGTATTTCGAATTTTCGTTTTCGTTCGTTATCATTCGAGGCAAATACGCACAAAAAGACTTTCATCCTTCTTCCGTTGATTTCGGCGCAATGTTTCAGTGAGCCTCATTAAGAAGAATCCAACATCCACCCTCTCTCCGCAATTACCGGAGAAACCAAAAAGTGAATGAAACAAAGTTTTGTGTTCGTTTCTGCGTCTGAATTCGTGTCATGCGAGTTTAAAAGACCAGACCCATTTTCCATTGTGTTGTCAAACAGTTGCTGATGCTCACCCACGTTCTCTACGGTTCCAAAAGAACCTAACTTGACCCGAGGAACCGGAGGGATTTAACCGGTTGCGTAGTGGGTCGGAACTCGGAAGGCGAAGAAGGTGTTGGGGAGTGATATGTTGTGGTGAGGCATAGCGTAATGGGGTGTGTGGTTGCGAAGCAGGCGGTGTCAGTGACGCCTGCAATTGAGCACTCGGTTGAGTCGGAGAAGAACAGGAAGAAGAAGACTGAGTCAGTGGGGGCGAGTAGGAGCGAGCTGGGTGAGTCGGGGAGAGCGAGTTCCAATGGTGGAAGTGAGTCTCTGAGCTTCAGGTTGGGAAACCTGAGCAAGTACGTGGAGGGAGAGCAGGCGGCGGCGGGATGGCCGGCGTGGCTCAGCGCCGTCGCGTGTGAGGCCATTCACGGTTGGGTGCCTCTCCGAGCTGACGCATTTGAGAAACTTGATAAGGTTTGTATTAATAACAACAACCATTTCATCATGTCAAATTACAATGCTTAGTTTTTTTTTTTCTGAAGTTTTTTTTGGGGGGAAGGGGCGTTAATTTTATGATTTGATTAACTAGGTGGCATTTCAAAGTGAGAATTTTAAGAGTCAAGGAGGTTTCTCAAACTTGTTGGAATGCTATAAATAAAATTTTAAATTACAGTTGCAGTGGAAATTTTGTCGCAATTCTTCATATTACAGGAAATTGCAGACGAATATGGCCGTAATTGTATTGCGAGGCAATGCCATCACAATTTTGTTGCAGTCTTTGATATCATAAGAAATTGTAGACAAATGCGGCCGTAATTACGGTTGCAATGTTGTCACAGAGATTCCAAAAGCCTTGTCCTTGTAACTAAAATTGCAGTTGCAGACTCTTCTTTAAAACCTTGGATATGAATGTATGTCGAATGATTGATGTTTCTTGAGTTGTATATATGATGCTGCTTTTTCTACTAATGTTTATTATTGAGTTTTGACAATTGGCTTATATGTATTTTTGGAAAATGGATGAATAGATTGGGCAGGGTACATATAGCAGTGTTTTCCGAGCAAAGGAGATTGAGACCGGGAAGATAGTGGCTTTGAAGAAGGTGAGGTTCGACAATTTTGAGCCAGAGAGTGTGAGGTTTATGGCACGAGAAATAATGATTCTTAGAAGGCTTGATCATCCAAACATCATTAAATTGGAGGGCTTGATTACTTCTAGATTGTCTTGTAGCATATACCTTGTGTTTGAGTACATGGAACACGACATCACAGGGCTCTTGGCTAGACCAGAAATCAAGTTTAGTGAATCACAGGTATGAATGTTGCATGTTTGTTTTTTTGTTTCTCATACAGCATTAAGTAGAGGGCGAGCCCTGATACAGTAGTAAAGTTGTACCTTGGCGATTTATTGGTTATGATTTCCGAATCTGGAAACAGTATTTTTGCATATGTAAGAGTAAGGCTATATATAATATCCCTCCTCCTTTCCTTCACATAGTGAAAAGTCTCTCGACAATGGAATACGTAGTTTTTTTTTTTTAGTTTTTTTATACAGCATTAAGTACAAAGAGATCGTTTTGTAAAACTGACACAGAAAGTGCCAACTGACTGTTGTGATGCTTAGTTAGAATGAAGAAATAATTTTGTTGTGCAGATCAAATGCTACATGAAACAGTTGTTATCAGGCATTGAGCATTGTCACTCGCGCGGTGTGATGCACCGGGACATCAAAGGATCAAATCTTTTGGTGAATAATGAAGGGATATTGAAGGTGGCAGATTTTGGATTGGCAAATTTCTCCAATTCTGGGAACAAGCAGCCCCTCACTAGTCGTGTTGTCACCTTATGGTACCGTCCTCCGGAACTTCTGCTCGGTTCAACAGCTTACGGTCCATCTGTGGATCTCTGGAGTGTTGGCTGTGTATTTGCAGAATTACTAATTGGGAAGCCTATACTTCAGGGGAGAACTGAGGTAGTAAAGTAAACTTTTCAAAATGTATGGACTTTTTTCCTTCCCCATTTGATATTTTGTGTTCAGATTTCCTTCTGAGGATGCTTGTTAGTGAAAATTTGAAAATTGGATTACATCTTATTACAGAAATAGTAAACCACTATTCTATTTAAAAGGTGTCATTTTATCTCTTCAATCTTGGTGGAGTGGAGAGTGGAATCAATCTTGCATAGATTGATTGTTAACCAGCTAATTGAAAATAAACTGATAAAGTGGAAATGACAACTTCGATATTTTGTTTTTTCACGGTTCTTTTGAATCTCTTATGAATTCAACTGTTACACATACAGGTTGAGCAATTGCACAAAATTTTCAAGCTTTGTGGCTCCCCACCCGAAGAATACTGGAAAAAGACCAGACTTCCTCATGCAACATTGTTCAAGCCACAACAACCATATGATAGTTGCCTCCGAGAGACATTTAAAGATTTTCATGCATCCAATGTAAATCTTCTACTAACTCTTCTTTCTGTCGAACCAAGCAAACGTGGGACTGCCTCCTCTGCTCTCTCATTGGAGGTACATGGCAGTGTTGAACCGAGCAAACTCTTCTTTTTTCAGTGATTAATCTCTATAGCAGAGCCTTTGTCCATTTTAATTTTGCTAATCTTTTTATTTGAGATTTATTTAATGCATATACATCTGTTTGGTTTTATGATATTAGTCCTAGCCTCCTGGGTAAAAATCTGTTCATCATCCATCTGCAAACTTTATGACTATGTGAAGCATTAATGTATGGTTTTGA
>CM023947.1:28059094-28124652 GCA_013407115.1 Glycine latifolia | reverse complement strand
ACCCTTCTAGTCTTCTGATACAATAATTTTACCACTTTCAGTATTTCAAAACAAAACCTTATGCATGTGACCCCTGAGGACTAATTTTATGATATTAGTCCTACCCTCCTGGGTACAAATCTGTTTATCGTCCATCTGCAAACTTTATGACAATGTGAAGCATTAATGTATGGTTTTGGACCCTTCTAGTCTTCTGATACAATAATTTTACCACTTTCAGTATTTCAAAACAAAACCTTATGCATGTGACCCATCAAGTTTACCAATATACCCGCCTAGCAAGGAGATTGATGCGAAACATGAGGAGGAATCGAGAAGGTGAAAATCAATCATCTAAGCTGTCTATTTTATGCAATTTTATTGGCTAAGAAAAATTTAGATTGTCACATATCAGCCAGTGTCACTAGCAATGTATTACATTCAGTCTGGCTGGTATGGTCAAACCAAGAGAATATCTGCATGTGCCATTCACTTGGTCAAGTCCATCACCGTAGTTTGATTTCATAAGTTGATCCATTAAAGAAATGTTTGTTTGAATATTTTATCAGTGTCTAGGTTTGGTGTTAGAATGCCGGGGAGGTTAGACTGGTTCTTTTATCATTCAAATGTCATTAGAATTAGCATGCTTGAGCAGTAAATTAAGAAGGAAAGCTAATTGATAGTGAACGAATCAACAGGAATATTCCATTCTGTTTTATATTCACCAACTCTCCGTCTCTCTGGGAGTTGGAAGTGGATTGTTTTACTGAGATATAGCTTCAATTAAAAATCAGTTTGATGTCCCAAAATACCAAACAGACTCTCAAGATTGTAATACTGAAAAGATGATGTGAAGCTTTCATTAGTATAGAGCATAATAAACAAAATTTAATATTTAAATTTCCATTTTTGCAATGATTACTTGTCATCTTTTCATGAAATTATACGGTGATGAACTTTCAGGAAAAAGATTGGTGGGCGAGCTTGCGGAGCAGAATCAAGAAAACCATCAAGAAATCCACTAGCACTCAGTAAATTAGCCCCAGCAGAGGTCTAGCTTGCTTTTTCTGTTCTTGCATAATTGTGATTCTTCTTATGTACATGGTTGCATGCACTGATTTACAGCAGTGATCTAATTACCAAAAATGTATTCTTATATCACCTAGCATCTCATTCTTCTCCTACAGGATTTGACAAGTCTAACTCAAACTTCCCAAAAGATGGATGATAGATCTGTCCACATCATTGAAGAAGAGAACACTAACACATGTGAGGAGGCACCAAAGCAGTCTAGTGGTAAACCAGAAGATGCTTCTTCTTATATGAAGAATGCATCTCAAGTAGATATTCCCTTTCCTGGACCATTGCAAGTTTCAAAATCAAGTGGCTTCGCATGGGCAAAAAGGCGTAGAGATGACACTTCAGTTAGATCCCACAGTCGGTCTATTTCTAGAGGATATATCTTTAATTCATCAGAAACTTCTATACTAAATTCAAGGAATAATTCTGAATCCAGAAATCATGAAAATAAGGAATTTTTCGGGGCACACGCCAACTCTAGGGGCCATGACCTACTTGAAATTTCTAAGCTTGCCATGCAAAATCAATGGAGTAAGTTTGATCGTCCAGATTCGTTTGATACTTGTGACGAATACCATTCACAAGAACTGTCCGTGGCACTTTATAACAGGCAAGATTCACTATCCAAGAGAAGTAACCTGGTAAGTTCATTAAGTTGTTACTTTTTTTAATATGGCATTAAGCATTACTCATCATCTACTGACGCATGACACTTAACTGTCACTTTCTACATCTTGTTCTGTTTGTGTTTCCATATGTGGAGATTAATGTAGGATTCTATTTGCAAGATGGAATTTAGGACTTTTGATGATACAGAGAATTATTTAAACTTTCAAAGGCCAAAAAGATATTCATTTTTTGTTGAATATTGATATTGACATATTTTGTCTTGCTTAGATGATGATTAACTGTCTGTTAAAAACCAAAAAAACTTTAGTCTAACAATAATTACTTAAAAATTTGACAAAGTTTACTCTTTACTTTCTGGCCGTAGTTATTAATTTTGTTAGATTAGATGCCAGAATATGCAATTTATGCGTCCTTGCATGGAGATGGTTATTAAGTTCTTAACTTATTCATTTCCCTCCTAACAGAGTTACCAGGATCAAGCAGAAAAGGTAGAGTTTTCAGGGCCACTACTATCTCAAATGCACACAGTTGACGAGCTCTTAGAAAGACAAGAGCGTCATATGCGGCGCACGGTCAGAAGATCATGGTTTCAGAGAGGTATATGACAGTAATATCAAAAAGATTGTTACCATAAGACGCAGCAGTTGCTTTTGTCACTTACTGTTCTATCTTTTCACCTTCATCTTTGTGCATAAATTTCTTGAAATCATTATTAGGGAACTATGCTACTCCAAACTTTTAACATGTGATCCCTGGATTGCAGGTAAGAAGCAAGGGAAGTAACTGCAAATGTAATATTTATTCTTGAAAGGATATAGATCCCCGTATATCAAATCAAATGTCCTTCTGAAAGAGCCTTCTCCATTCACCAAGTACACTCGCTGCTGTGACTTTGAGCAACAATGAACATTATCATGTACACATAGACACAGTAACCAGCATCATGAGCTGTTACCTAGAAGCTTGGAAACTAACCAATTTGAGGAGTGTAATTCAATTTATAGAAATCAGAAGGCCGTGGAGAAGAGAAGAGAGGCTTTTTTTTCTTCTTCTTTTTCACCATGGATTCTCTATTTTTGGCCAATTATAATATAGAAGTTAGTTCAATTTTGTGAAATCAATTTTGTCAAGAAGTTAGTTCAATTTTGTCAAATCAATTTATGACAACCTTCAATTTTGCTTCTACTACACATCCTTTTCTGCTTTCAACCTTCAAAAGTATATAAGTGAAGTAGTGGAGACTCGTTGAATAATTATTTGAAGAATTTCATTAGTAATTTACAAAAACAGTAGTCTCAATGAATACTTATTTAAAAGAAATTTTCAATCAGTTTTGGGAGACTTCCTCTATCTATTTCTTCCCTTCTAGATACACGTCATCAAATATCAGTCACCTTTTGATATACATAGGCAATTGTTTTCAACCATCGTTGGAAATCTTTATTATACAAATAATGAAGTAAAATTTTAATTCTAATTGAAAAAAAATACCGAAAGTACTTGTGAAAATTGTCCTAAGAATATTATGGAAAATTTGAAATTACCCAGAAGAAAAGAGAGGTATAGTGAAAGAAAAAAGGGATGCAGAAAAAATAAAGTCGGAAGGAATTTTTTTGGGAAAAACTTTATATACCCAGCAAAAGACTAATACACCATTCCGGTATAGTGCATTCACTTTTTTATTACAGGCTTCATACATACGGATTCGCTAATCCGTAATTTTTTTTGAGTTATACGGATTACCCAATTCGTATGGGCCATACAGACTACCCAATCCGTAAGTAAGTTTTTTTTTTATTTTAAGTTAAAATATATTTTTCCAAATAATTTAAAATAATTACACATGTAGGTCTCGAACCTACGACCTTCATGTTATTAACGCAACATTCCAATCAACTGAGTTAATAGGTCAATTATACTAAAAAATAATTAATATTGATACATATAACACTAAATTTTTTAATGTATATTTAATACACATATAATTTTATATAATAAATTTTGTAATAATTAATTTTGATCTAATAATTAAAGTATTTTTTTACATATAAAAATCATAGTTTTAAATTAAAATCATAAGTTTAATAAAAATTTGCATGTCTAATAAAAATTATATTTGTATTTACATGTTAAATTAAAAATCATATATGTATTTATAGTTTATTAAACCTGTAAATTTTTATTAAATTTATGATTTTAATTTAAATCTATGACTCTTATATGTAAAAAATACTTTAATTATTAGATCAAAATTAATTGTTAAAAAATTTATCATATAAAATTATATATGTATTAAATATACATTAAAAAATTTAATGTTATATGTATCAATATTAATTATTTTTTAGCATAATTGACCTATTAGCTCAATTGGTTAGAGCGTTGTGTTAATAACGTGAAAGTCGCAAGATTGAGACCTGCATATCTCATTATTTTAAATTATTTAAAAATATATATTTTAACTTAAAAAACTTACTTACGGATTTGTAAATCCGTGCTTGTATAATGTGAGGGTAATTTGGCTATTTAAAAAAGTTAGAATGGTGTATTAATCTTTGGGTGTATAAAGTTTTTCCCAATTTGTTTTTTAAAGTTTCGTTTCCTTTTCCATATTGGGCTGTTGCCCCGTAGACGCACCCGAAAAATATAAGATGGGATCTTGTTGGCTTGCATTTCTTTAGATTTTTGCTTTGTAGAGCATTTATTTTATTTATCTCAACTAGGAAAACTACGTGAGGCTTTAAATTTGTATCATAATTAATGCAAATGCCTGGTTGAATTGGTCTTGATGAGTTGAATCTCGTCGGAATTCGTGGAACACATTTGCCATAATGTAGTAAGAAATTAGGATATTATAGGCAAGCAATATTGCACTAGTATTTTCTAATTTAGATTAAAATTTAAAATATAAATTATACATACATATATAATTCAAATAAATAAGTAAAAAATATAAGCATTTAATTTAGAATAAAAACAATAAATTTATTAAGAAAAATAAAATGATTTAAATATATAAATGAAATTTAAGACTTGAAAATTTTGGGGAAAATAAACTATTTAGAAAAATATTATATTTGAAGAAATTTTGTAATATAAAAGCATTTAAAATAATTGATAATTTAATATTTAAATATATAATTTATATAATGATGAAGCCATTTGTCAAGAAAGAGTGATATATGTACCAAAATAAAGAATGTGAGAGTGTAACATGCATTAATTTAATTTAGAATAAATTAAATATACTAAAACTTCAAGAATGAATACGATTTCAAATTATTCGCTTTGATTGATGCAATCAACGCTGTCAAGCGCGTCGCAAATAACCGCCACTGTGTCGTTTAATTGTAAGTCAAATTAACGTGTGGTTGTGAATTCTGATGGATAAAATTGTGTTAGAAAAATAGTCAAAGTCTTATAATTTCGCTATTAACATAGAAGACCATAATCTAGACCTGGAAGCCTTTGTTTTAGGTTGTTGTCTTGGTGTTCTTAACAAAGAGTCACCCTCATTCTTGGAGGAGACGCATGCATGCATGCAATCTAGTTGAATAAGCTGAAATATCTACAAGAAGCTGCTATTCCAAACTTCGTCACTGTCAATCAAAACAACATATATAGATTTATTTATATGCAGTTTTCTATGAGCTAGGTTAGTGATTTTTTAACAAAGCTATTTAGAGCCTAGAGGATTAAGGCCAAATGGTATATGCTTACTATCATAGAATGATTGTGTTTTCTTTTAGTTGTCAGTTTTAAAGCGAATGTGATGATAAAAATGAAAGAATTACCAGTGCACTTATAATCATATCACTACCCCCGAAATAAATAAATAAATAACACCGGATGCCATTGTATGAATTGAGTTGGTATTAGATGAATTGAAACACTTTTCAGCCTTATTAATAAAAATGGTCCAGCCCCAGCCCCAGCCCGCGTTTGGCCCGCAGTTTTGCGGGGCGGGCTGGCCCGCCCCGTTTTTTAAAAGCGGGCTAGAATTGTCAACCCAGCCCGCGTTTTTTTGCGGGCTAAGCGGGCCGACCCGGCGGGCCAGGCCCGTTTTGCCATCCCTAACTGAAGTGAGCTTGGCAGGGAAAAGATCTTCATTTCTGGACCCAATCATTCTATTCTAGACTTTTCGGGATTGCCAAACCTAAACGACAAACACCACTCCCCCCTTTACACAACCCTCTCATGCACAAATACTAGAAGGATTCTTTTATTAGTAAGACTAAAGATTAATTTAATTTAAATATTTTATACTTAATTTATTTTAAATTCATGATGAAATATTTCTTATTACTATACACACTTTTTTCTTTAGAAATAGATAAATAATTTAATGGTTATGCACAATTTATTTCGTGAGGATTCTTTTCTTTCATTAATTAGATAAACACTAGCTGGCTAATCGGATAAATTTTAGAGTGTAAAATGATGCTTTAATATGTGATATTAAGTATGATTTGAGATTGCCTGACTTGCCTAAGTTATTGTCTTCTACTCTTCTATTTGCAATACTCTATTCACAATTAGTGGCCCAAAAAAATTATAGTAGTTCAAGTTCTTTAGCGAGTTATTTTCATATGTTTTAAGCACATAATTAATCAAGATTCTGTCTACCTGGGCCACCAAATAATTTGACTACCGCTGATCCATTGAACCATTGATATATAATATCTAAAAAAAATGAATGGTTCAAACTGTCTCTAAAATGATTCTTTTAATAAAATTACTACATTGTAGTCTTTATATAAAGCATTAATTCATTTGCAAAAATACGAGCAGAATAAATTAATCCTCTCCGGTTTGTATTCAAACTTGCAAAGAAAGAAAACGCAAGAATATCTCCTGACTCCTGCTCACCAATAATAACCATCATGCATTCTTAAATCTAATTAGATCCTCCATATATATATATATATATATATATATATATATATATATATATTCTCTCTCTTACAGATCCGTTTGTGTTGACGGTGAGGAAGATCACAATTTTTTATTTTTCTTTCTAAATGTATCATTATTCAAAAGTAATTATGTTTGGGACACTATTAAATATTAAATGTGAATATTTTTTTAATGAATATTTACTACGTTATGAAAAACTAATTTATTCTATTAAACTTAATGTATACTTGTTGAGTACTAGGTTACATGAAGAGAAGTGAGACCTGTTGGGGAGAGTGAAGGGATAGAAATGGATGAGTTATGGGATGTTGAATAATATCTTTTTCACTATTTGTTTTTTTTTTCTCCTCCAAATATTATGTTTTGCTTATTTAATTTTAGATATGCTCGGCAATTATAATGAAAATTCCAAAAAATAATATTATTCCTAAACCTCTACTGTTAGGTAATTGAAATAATTTGCCCACATTAAAAATCATTATAACTAAATTTTTATTAAATATTAGTTTGACTTTGGAAATCAAGTAAATGAAGTAATTAATCATGAGAAATATCATTCCTTATTTTTTTATATATGTGAAAATAAAAATAACATCAACAGATTTACAATAAATCACATTTTTATGTAACTAATTGAACTAAACACTAAACCTCTTGACTTAACTTTTTCCTTATAAGTATACACTATAAGGAAAAAAGTGTGTTGTCCTCAATCTTAAACAAATTCGCTGTTAGTTTGACAATTGAATAATATGAAGTGAGATGAAAATTCTGTGATAATTACATTCAAATTTATTTGTTCAATTAAACTTTAGTTATTCGCATTAAAAAATATTTTCTTAATTTTAGACATCATATTTTTGTACAAAATGAGTTACCTACACTCTCAATTTTTATTTTCATTTTATTTTTTATGTCATTTCTTTCTCTCTCTTAAATATTAGTTGTTTCACTTCTACATATAAAATTTTTGTACATCATTTCGATAATGACTTAATTATTGAATAATCCCAAATTTTCTTATAATATTTTTAGTTGCTGAATAAATGAGATTTCATATGCTTTTGTTTATCTGTTTTTAAACTTTTTTTATTAAATATTTTTATTAGAAATGTGTTATTCATATTCCACACAGTAATTTACACATCACAAATTTGTTAAATTTTTTTTATAAAGATGACAAGTTATTAGAAACAATCATGCTAAGTTGAGTATAACTACAATGGACAACGAGTTGGAAAATAACTCCAAATTGATAATTTGTTATTTGCTATGCAAATAAAATTTCTCCTTTTATTAAATATCTTGTGTCTTAATGATACTACATGAAAATAATTTAATATAGGTATTTTTAAATACTTTATAGAAATAAGAGAAATTTTAACTATTAAATCATTCCACATGTTTTAATATGTTAAAAAAAGTATCGAATGTTTTACATCTATGATTTAGTTAACACTTTTTTCAACTATTTTTTATTTTTATTTTATTTATTAATATTCTCATAATGATTTTTTAGGGTTTTTTTTTAATAATATTAATATATTTTTTATTAAAATTACAACAGTTGACACGGACAATTTCTTTATTTTAAAACGAAAATATGATAAAACCATCAAATTAAAAATAATAACTATCAAAATAATTTATTTTGCAAAAGAATTGTTAATTTAATTTCTTAAAACACCGTTGGCATTTTCCTAGTATTAGAAGGATATTATAATACGTAAGAACACGACAAAGTGCATCAATCATTAGGTATACTCTTCTTTGAAAAATAATATCTAGTGATTTTTATTTTAAGAATAATTTTTAAATATATTATACATGTTATATATATATATATATATATATATATATTAAAACTATTTTAAATATAATTTCAAAAAGTTGCATAAACTAATTACACAAATATATATTTACAATTTATATATTGATATTAATTTATATAAATTTAAAATTTTCCTAAACTTAAATATAATATAACAAATAATAAGTAATTGATTGAGGTGATTATAATGTTTATGATAATTCACTAGGGTGAGATACATGGAGGGAGGCTTTAGGTAATTAACATTAAATCATAAGTTTCAACCTTATTAGTACCATTATAAATATAAGAAATTATTTATGATCAGTTCTGTTTCACTAACTTGAGCCTGTACTAACTTGAGGGTGTTTTTAAAGTTATTGTTTAATTGCACTTTTTATTCTTATATTTTTTTAAGAATTTTATCTCTAATAAATTAAATTGGTATATGTTATTTTTTATTTTTAAAAAAACTTAGAGATTTTACTTTTTGTCGTTTATTCGTTAATTGTATAATGAAGATTTTATGTGACATCATGATATAATTATACTTTTTATCTTCATTTTTGTGAAAACTTTTTGGTGAATTTTATCTTAATTTTTTTTCTACTTTATGATGAATTTTATCTTCTTTTTTTTTATACTTTTTGTCAAATTATACTTCCAAAATTTGCTAAAAAAATAAAAAGTTAAGGAGTAAAAAGTAAAATTAAGGATGTGTTTTTACAATTGGAAAGGTTAGATTATTTCAATAATAGAATATATGTATAATTAATTATTTTTATAATTGATTATAATTATAATAAAATTTTGATTAGGTAAGTTTGTTGCAAAATGATTTGAAGTTAATTAATTTTGTTTGGATGCAACAAAGAATCAAATTTTATACAATAAAATAGTATAAAATAGTTGAAAGACAAATAAGGTTCTAAAAATAATCATAAAGTATAAATTTTCAGATTCATAAGAACAACTAATTTAAAAAAAAAGTTATACCAAATTTGAGTTGATGTCTCAAACATTCGACTTATTTTATAAACAACTTTTTTTTTCAATTAAAAACAGTTGAAATTAGAGATTATTATATTTCCTAAACAAGCTCTAAATCTAAAGTTAATTTTGATTAGTTGCAATTTTAAAAATTAGATAAGTACTATTATCGAATCATTTTAATTTTTTTAATACATATGTAACACTAAATAATGACAATAAGTATCATTAGTCCCTATTTTCTCTAGGCATCCATAAAAATAAAACATATATAATAAAATTTATAATAATTCATACACTTTATTAATCACCTAAGTTAAATCTCCTCGATTCTTTTAAACATTATTATCCCTTAACAAAACTAAGATCACTCTCTCGATGTCATAACTAATATTGTCATCCTATTTTTTTATTTATCTTATATTCTTTCTCTTTTATTTTTAAAATTATTCTAGTGGGTACAAAGTCCTGTATCACTTAGGAATTAAGAGTAATAATTATTTATAAACACCTTTTTTCTCAATCTATAAAAACACTTTTTACAAGGATAAATTATGATGATCCATTGAGGTGGTGAGTCTATTTCCATACTCAAAATATGAAAAATCCTAACAATACCCGTAGACTAGAGATTGGAACACAAAAATATAAAAATCTTTATTTTTCCTGCTTAGTTGATAAAGAATTTAAAATGTTAACTAAAAAAAATCACACCAAATGCATTATTTAAAATAATTATTACAAAATAATATATACATATATATATATATATATCATTATATAATTAATAATATAAAATTATTTTACAACTTTTAACCTAAAGAAAAGGAGGATTAATTAAAATTTTATTCCCTCAACTTTTTCACATTATAATTTTTTATTCCTCAAAATATTTTTTACGATTTTTAGTTTTTCATTAATTTTCTGTTATAACTTTGAGTTTTTTTATAATTTTTTATCCATTTTTAGTTTCTCATTTATTTTTATTGATTAAAAGTATTTTCAAATATAAAATAAACAAAAGACAAAATTGGTAAAATAATAATTAATTTTGAGTAATAAAAATAAACAAGAGACTAAAAATAAATAATTTTTTTAAGAAGAAGAAAATTGCTGGATTGTAATAAAAAATTAATAATGGACTATTGTAATAAAAAAATTGAGGGAATAAAAAATTAATTTCAAAAAAGAAACTTTATTTAAGAAGTGAACAGTTATTATATTTTGAATGCTTTTGTAGTTAAACGTGTTGAAGCAAGATGTGGAATGTATATGCCACGTCGCCAACCACGTAGACAAGGCTGCCATCAACCCCAACTTGCCCAAAAATATGTAGTCTGTATGCAGTTGCAGAGAGACACAACACAACAACACATTAACACAACACAGGCATAGAAGCAGAGAGAGAGAGAGACGGGTCTAACTTCCAACGAGTATTCATATTCTCCTTTTCAGTCCACTACGCTTCCTTCTTCCCTTTCTCTCTTCTCCGTTACCCATTCACATTCTAATCACATTTTCTCCAAAATTCACCTCCCTTTACCTCCCCCCCCCACAAAAGGTTTATTACCTTTTTTGCATTCCATTTCATACACGTACTTCTATTTCACTTCAATTTTTCTTCCTACCCCTCTGCTCCCTTCATATTTTTAATTTCAGTTTTTAATTTTTAGAATTCAATTCTTTGACTATTATTGTATTTCTGCAATTCAGCTTTTCATTGGATCACGTCACCCCCTTTGCTTTTGCTCTCTCCTGCCTTTGAATTGAGCATTTCCGGGTTCCATTGGGCTCTGATTGAATTGGGTATTTGCAAGATCTGCGGCATCGTTTGTTGGTGGCAAAAAGCTTTGATCTTGGTGGTGGACCAACCCAATTACCGGTTTGGATCCGATCGGGGTAGAAACAGCGCCATCAGATGGCGCTGTTCAGAAGGTTCTTCTACCGGAAGCCGCCGGATCGGCTTCTGGAGATTTCCGAGAGAGTTTATGGTTTGCTTCCTTTCCATTTTCCTCTCTTTTTTTCACTTTCCCTAAATTTTTCTATTTGTTCATTGATTATTGGTCTGTTTCCTCTGCATAATTCAGCTCATGAATGCACCCGAAGCATTTCATGCGTTAATTTTTTTTCCAACCCTGTGCAAGTTGAGGGGCAGCTGCTTTTGTAGCTTTTAGGACTCCTTTTTAATATTTAGAAGCTAATATAATAAGCTTTAATTAATGCCGTTTCAAAACAATGTCTATGGTAATGTGCTACAACAATGTAGACCTCTTTTTTTTAACTGGAAGCTTTTAGTTTCCTTTCTTGCTTTCTTGTAGGAAATTAGTCACTCTTGAGAAGAAAAAATAAAGCAGTATCTAAGTCATGGTGCTCCTGTTGTCAAATTAGGGTTGGTAGTTGATGAGCTCTGGAAGATTCTTAAACTGAGAGACTATTGAGTGTTGTCCTTTAAGGCATTATTTTTAATGGCTTGCAACAGTTGCTTTTTTACGCTGTTGCAAAGATGGATATACGAAACAGTTTCCTCTGTTAATTCTTAAATGTCCAGCCTTTGGATCTTCTTGAGCTTCTGTATAAGAATTTCATTTCTTCTTTGCTTGCCGTCTTTGGTTTTTCTAACTTCTTATTGAAATGAAAACCTGGGTTTTGAAGAAGTGAATAAGTTCTCTAGTTCTCTTCCCATGCATTGCCGAATTGGTAGTATTTGACTATTCCTTACCTGTTTTTGCAGTTTTTGATTGCTGCTTCTCCACGGATGTCTTGGAAGAAGATGAATACAGAGTTTATATGGGGGGGATTGTGGCTCAGCTACAGGATCACTTTCCAGATGCTTCTTTCATGGTATTCAACTTCCGAGAAGGGGAGAGACGCAGCCAAATCTCAGACATATTTTCTCAGTATGACATGACAGTTATGGAGTACCCTCGGCAATATGAGGGTTGTCCCCTTCTGCCTTTAGAGATGATCCATCACTTCCTTCGATCAAGTGAAAGCTGGTTGTCTTTGGAGGGGCAGCAGAATGTGCTTTTGGTGCACTGTGAAAGGGGTGGTTGGCCTGTGCTGGCATTTATGCTAGCAGGTCTTCTGTTATACCGGAAACAGTACAGTGGGGATCAGAAGACTCTTGAAATGGTCTACAAGCAAGCTCCAAGAGAACTACTACACATTTTATCTCCTTTGAATCCACAGCCTTCTCATTTAAGATATCTTCAGTATATTTCCAGGAGACATTTGGGTTCTGAGTGGCCACCATCGGAAACACCCTTATATTTGGATTGTCTGATTCTTAGAGTCCTTCCATTATTTGATGATGGAAAAGGTTGCAGGCCTGTTGTACGTGTTTATGGTCAGGACCCTTCAATCCCTGCCAATAGAAGTTCAAAGCTACTTTTTTCAACTTCAATATCCAAAAAGCATGTTAGCCACTACCTACAGGTGCCATATAAATTTCCACTATTGATACTAAATTTTGAATTGATTAGATAGTGTCCCTCTTATTAAATTTTAATCACAGGCAGAGTGTATGCTCGTGAAAATTGACATCCGTTGTCGTGTTCAAGGGGATGTGGTTCTTGAGTGCATACATTTAAATGAAGATTTTGTTCATGAGGAGATGATGTTTAGAGTTATGTTTCATACTGCATTTGTGCGGTCAAATATTTTGATGCTGAACCGTGATGAAATTGATATTTTGTGGGAGGCAAAGGACCTATTTCCCAAGGACTTCAAAGCAGAGGTAAGTTATTGTTTTTCTTCTGCAAAAGCCATTTTCTGGAGCAGTAGGAGTTGAACGCATACTCATATCTGTATCAGGTGCTTTTTTTGGACGCTGATGCTGCTATACCTGATCTAACCACAGTCACGGTGAGTGAAGATGCAAATGAGACTGAGAGTGCCGAGACAGAAAGTGCTACACCTGAGGAATTCTATGAAGTAGAAGAGATTTTCAGCAATGTAATTGATGCACAGGAAGGTAAGACAGGATATGATTCACTAGCTTTTCATGAAAACGCAGTGGATGTTGAAACTCATAAAGAGGTTTGGAGGCAAGAGTCGGATCCTCATACTTTTGAGGATTGTACACCCGATGACAGGATTCCCAAGCAGGTTGACAATATGGATTCTGGTATTAATGCAGTGAAAGATATCTCCATTGATGATGTGCACTATAAATTTGATGGGAGCATGGATTCAGATCCTCATGCAGTGAAGGACATTGCTGTGGATGATGGAGAAATTAAGTCAACTTCCACTGCATTTATTTCTGATATGATGAAACCTTCTCTGGAAACAAAGGAAGTCACCATGGATGTGCACCAAGAATTAGCATTTATGCAAAATGAATATGATGAAGATAAGGAGGCAACAGAAAAGGAATTAGACTCCAAGGCGGGCCACCAGATGCCTGATTTGTCTGAACAAAAATCTGGTAAACTACTTTCATCTACTGCCAAGAAACAACCTCCATCTAGCTCGAAGCCAGTTGGAGATACAATTGCAGCAAAGCCAAAGATTAAACAGCAAGATACCCATGGTTTTCAGGCAAAACAAGCTAAGCCAAAAGCAGTAACTAGGTGGATTCCTTCTAACAAGGGTTCTTATACAAATTCAATGCATGTCTATTATCCACCATCAAGGAATAATAGTGCACCAGCTGCGCTGACAAATTTCTCCTCCTCAA
This sequence comes from Glycine latifolia, assembly GCA_013407115.1. Taxonomy (NCBI): domain Eukaryota; kingdom Viridiplantae; phylum Streptophyta; class Magnoliopsida; order Fabales; family Fabaceae; genus Glycine; species Glycine latifolia. The sequence goes on along the minus strand of CM023947.1, from coordinate 28,110,565 downwards.
AGGAGAAAATGGAAGATGCCAAAACAAGATCTTTATCTGCTCCTGTTGTCTCTGCAGTCGTTTCTATTGACAAGACAAATGACCTAAAAAGTCGGAAGGTGGCCACTTCAAAATCTTCTGGCTATATAGCAGCAGAAATAGATGAAAATTGTCCACCATCATCATTGCTGCCAATTAAAGAGACATCTTTTCAGTCAGATACTCAAGCCCAACAACGGAGCTCAGAGCAAGAGCTACAGCCTCCCCCACCACCTCCCCTTCCATCTCAAAGTAGAATCTCTTCATATGTTTTTGAATCCTTATCATTAAAGGATGATGTATCAGCTCAAGATTCTCCATCTCAACTGGTATCACCATATTCTTTGGGTGGAAAGGGGTCCACCATGGTGCCGCCGCCGCCACCACCACCACCACCACCACCTCCTTCAACTTCAATGTCATTTACGAGACAACCTGCAACTTTTCATCCTTCCCCTCCACCCCCCCCCCCACCCCCCCCCCCTCCCCCACCTCCACCCCCATTTTTTGGGCTAAATAAAGGGAGCTTAGCTCCTTCCCCATCCCCTCCTGATCATAATCCTTTTGTAGTGGGTACTGCTGTGGCACTTTCACAGCCTCCTCCACCACCACCTCCAATGCTGCCTCCAAGGTATGAAGGTTCATCCATTCCTCCTCTAACACCATTAGCATCACCTCTTCCAACGCATGGAATTCCATCAATTCCTCCTCCTCCTTTGCCTACCATGTTTCCTACAGCTTCAATACAAAGAGCTCCACCCCCTCCTCCCCCACTACCTCCATCACATAAAGCTTCACCTCCACCTCCCCCTCCCCCTCCGCCTCCCCCTCTACCACGCTTAGCTAATTCACATATATATTCAGCTCCACCACCTGTACCTCCACTGCCACCTCCCCCTCCTTTTGGTAAAGCTTCACTACTTCCATCTCCACCACTGCCTCCTCCATTGCATAGAGCTCCACCTACACATCCCCCCCCCACCACCTCTTCCTCCGTCAAGTGGAGCTCCAGCCCCACCTCCACCTCCACCTCCTCCATTGTCTAGAGTCCCCCCTCCCCCACCACCACCTCTTCGTCCATCTAGTGGAGCCCCACCTCCACCACCCCTTCCTCCTTCAAGTGGAGCCCCACCTCCCCCACCTCCTCCAATTCGTGAAGCACCACCACCACCACCACCACCACCTCCTCCTCCAATGCCTGGAGCACCACCTCCACCACCACCTTGTAGTGGACGAGGACCGCCTCCTCCACCACTACCTCCTGGTGGGCGAGGACCGCCTCCTCCACCACCACCTCCTGGAGGGCGAGGACCACCTCCTCCGCCTCCTCCAATGTATGGAGCACCACCTCCACCACCACCTCCTGGTGGTCGAGGACCACCTCCTCCACCTACTCCCGGTGGTCAAGGTCCTCCTCCTCCACCTCCCCCTGGTGTTCCTGGGGCTCCTAGACCTCCTGGGGGTGGACCTCCACCACCTCCGCCCTTAGGTGCAAAAGGTGCAAATGTTGGAGCTGATCCAAGAGGGAGAGGACGTGGGTATGCACGCCCTGCAGGAGCTGGTGCAATGGCACCCAAACGGTCCTCCTTAAAGCCTTTGCATTGGAGCAAGGTTACAAGGGCACTACAAGGAAGTTTATGGGAAGAATTACAAAGACATGGAGAACCGCAAATGTAATTTTGTCTTGTCTACTGTTGCACTTAATCATTTCAATCATGTATAATTGTATGTTCTCCATCTTATCTATATATCGTTTTATTTTGTAATGACTGGTTTTATGTTCTCTCTTAGTGCACCAGAGTTTGATGTTTCAGAGCTAGAGAAGCTTTTCTCTGCAAATGTTCCAAAACCTACCGATTCTGGCAAATCTGGAGGGCGGCGCAAGTCTGTTGGAGCTAAAACTGACAAAATCACCTTGGTATTATTGTATATGAATATTTTAAATTTTGATTTTTGATATATGCCTTATGTGAGAGATGATTTAATGGTTCTCATTTAGTCATTCCATCACCATGATTTGTAGTTTTACTTCACAAAGGCTGCTAAATATCATCACTGCATTTATATTTAAATTGGAATTTAATGCCATTGATTTGAAACTTCATGATTGTTTCATTAAACAAAGTCTTCTTTTTTAACTAGCCAGATCAGATACTTCTTGTTAACTTGTGGAGGAAACATATGTACTTTTCTTTAATTTTATTATGTCAATAAAAATATCCAGCACACCTTGATAGTTGATTCATAAAGCATTAAGTATTATTGACTGTGCTAATTACATCAATAATAAATATTGTTCTGTTATTGTCCTTTCAGTTCACTGTCTCATCATGTTCCATAAATTAAAATTCTGATACTGTAAATCAATGAATTGTAAGGTGATATTGATGCAGTTTTTTGTATGTTAGTGCTTAAAGACACTATTTATTAGAAACTCATTGACTTGATGTTTATTTGATACCTTGTTAATAACTGATCAATAACTCGGGTGTTTGTATTATTAATTGTAGGTTGATCTAAGGAGGGCTTATAATACTGAAATTATGCTCACCAAGGTTAAGATGCCACTTCCTGATATGATGGTAGGCTGATACTTTGATGTGGGCATTTTTATAATCATGCAAGAGTAGTTATTTAAGTTAAAGGCTGCTGATAGTAGATAAACAATCTTTTGGCACCATATCTGCTACAAACTTTTTCTAACTTCTGAAATCTCAACACATAACTATCAATGGTAAGTATTATCTTTCCTAACACGTTGAAATGGATATTCTCAGGCTGCAGTACTGGCTTTGGATGAGTCGGTATTGGATGTTGATCAAGTGGAAAATCTCATTAAGTTTTGTCCTACCAAAGAGGAAATGGATCTTTTGAAGGTGAAGTTTAACAAATTTATCCATACCTCTTACATCTTGTTTTAACAATTAAGGTTTCTAGTTTGTGGCATCTTCTGTTACACTAAAATATATCCTTTTACTCTGATTTGTTTATTTTCTAATTTTGATTCCTCTTGTGTATGGTTGTTTAGGGATACACTGGTGATAAGGAGCTTTTGGGGAAGTGTGAACAGGTGTGCAATGATTTATTTTAGTCATAACATTATATATGATGGTTATTAACATAAAGTGTTGGTCATAGAATTATATGTGTCATGAGGTTTACATGAAGGATGATTGAGCTGTTTCAAAAGTAAAATTTCCTTTAGTATATAAGTGATGGGATAAAATTCTCACATATTAAGTTGAGAGGAAATTAAACGTATAATAATGATAAAACTATCTAGTACTAGATGATTTGTTTGGCCACCATTGTTTGCAACAAAATCTGAAAGGGAGGTGGGAGGAATGATGGAAAAATGATGTAGCCAGCTACCAGAAAGAGGTGAATTTTCTTTAAGAAAAAAATTGATGTAATGTCTTTTGAATTTTAATTATTGCAAAACTCTGGGTATAAATAGTTAGCTCCAGAGATTAAAGCACCACACAGTAATGAAATGAGGTTTTAATTTTGGAACTGAATCTGACATTTGATTATAATGATAGGTCAAATTGCTGGTAAGTGATCTGGAGTTTGATGTTGATTTCTTTAATAATTCTCTTTCGATTCTTATATGTTTTAAATTTATTTTTGGGATTAAGGATGATCCTTTCTAAAACTGCTTTAGTGTGGTTTACTGTAGATTATTAGATTTTTACCATTTTTTTTCTTTGTTGGGTTGTCAAAACAGTTCTTATGACTAGCATTTAAAGTCTTGGAGGTTACATGATTGTTCAGATTCATCAGTTTTGTATTTATTGCCCTTAATTGTAGATTTATTTAACTCTTGAATCAATATGTATAGTAATCATATTCTTATATATTTTGTGATGTTTCAGTTTTTTTTTGGAGTTGATGAAGGTGCCAAGGGTGGAGTCAAAATTAAGAGTATTTGCATTCAAGATTCAGTTTAATTCTCAGGTCTGGTGATGCCTGTAATATTTTTCTGACTTCTGAATGTTCAGTGGATTTGGCTTTTTCCTTCAGATATCATACTTTGCTTGTTATGCAGGTTATAGAATTTAGGAAGAGTTTAAACACTGTGAACTCTGCCTGTGAAGAGGTACTTTACATATCCAATTGATGAATGTTGTATTGCTTGAATTTCTTTGACCTTGTGCACTTTTTTCTTGGTAACAGGTCCGGAATTCTGTTAAACTGAAGGAGATATTGAAGAAAATTCTTTATTTGGGTAATACATTGAATCAAGGAACGGCAAGAGGTAAGTCCATAAGTCTGTTATAGTTATGTCATTTTCATTCTCATTATTTGTTGCTAGATGTAGTAGACACTTGACACATGGTGCCAACTCTATTTGTTAGCAGTCAATCTTTTATATGATTCTGTTAGATCTTAGTATCAAATATTTTCATTTTTGCAGGATCTGCAATTGGATTCAAGTTGGATAGTCTTTTAAAGCTCGCTGACACTCGTGCTTCTAACAGTAAAATGACACTGATGCATTATCTTTGCAAGGTATAAGTGTCAATTGCATCAAATGAAGATACTGTTTCGTTGCTAACCTTTTTTTCCCTCCCCTATTTGGCTCTAGGTCCTAGCTGATAAGTCGCCAGGGCTCCTTGATTTCCACCTAGACCTTGTTAGCCTGGAAGCTTCCACTAAGGTGATGATTTATTTTTGGTTCTTTATAGCCAAGAAAAGGTCAAATGCGCTTTACATCCTTGATTTGTTTGTCTAATTTCACTTTTCCCCATTATTTGTAAAAGTGAGCATATTCCTTCCAGTTTTTATAACTAAGACTCTAAGAAGACTTGGTTTTAGATGCTGGTGAGCAGGGGAGTGATTCCAAATAAAAACAATTTACCTGAGTCATTGTTGAAGCTCACCATTGGAGACAAAAGCTCATCCCTTTGGCATAGTCATAAAGTCCTTTTGAGTCCGTTACGTGCTAAAAAATCACACAGGACTTTACAAAAATCTGTGTTAAATAAAGTGGGGACTTAGTGTAATGTAATTTATAGCAAAGTGCAAATGAACTTAATTTAAGGTAGAGATGGCAAAATGGGTTCAATCCATTTGGTTGGCCCATTTAACCCTGCTAAACGAGTTGGATTGGTTTGGAATTTACAAACCACGTTCAAAATGAGTTCAACCCAACCCGTCCGTTGTCCAAGTGGGTTGAGTTGGGTCAATCCATTTTTTTTTTTATTCTTGTATTTTTTTTATGAGAAAATTCTTGTTTTTATTGTTATCCACCAAGATTTATAGTTGTACATTTATTGGTGTTAGTCAAATAAAATATTTATGTTTCTAGTATTTACCTTTTAAGGTCCATTGGTTATGGTGGATGTATTTGATGTTCCAAACATTTGGTTGTTTTAATGGTCTAAGTAGTAGTCATTATGATCATGTTTGGAGGTGTCACCCTTTTATAACCCATTTTCTCTTTATTTTATTTTTTAAAATTATGGCGGGTCAAGCCAACCCAACCAAACTGCAAACCACCTAGGGTTGGATTGGGTTGAGATTTTCAACCCAGTCTCAAAATAGCTTTACCTCAACCCAACCCATTTTGTCATTCCTAATTTGGGGTGGCAAGCTGCAGTTGACCGAACAGAAAAAGACCACAATGCAAGTAACTTCCTTCACTTTGGCTTTTTGGCAAATTTTCCTGCTGGTTTCATGTTTGGAATTAATTCACTTAAAATTTATCAGCAAAATATACCCTTCCAGTTGCCAAGTACGCATATTTAGAAACCATAATGAAATATGCAATTATCAATAATCACCAAATCAAGTGATATTTCACCTAGAAGCACACATGTTGAATCAAGTTCCAGCAAAATCCCCATTATTTGAACCACATTTCTTGCTTTCTTTCATTTCTTAATAGGTACAAGCAGCTATTTGCTTGTTAAAAAAGTGGGTTGATTACACCCCTCATTTACTCAAGGGTCAAAGTTAGAGTGATATTTACATTTTTAGCTGAAAGAAACAGCTGTTGAGATGGGACTGTTTAAATTCCAGCATTAGGTAATAATATTACAATGGTTATTGACTGGACACGCCATTTCTTTCAGATACAATTGAAGTCATTAGCAGAAGAGATGCAGGCAATCATCAAGGGATTAGAAAAGGTTAAACAAGAATTTGCTGCATCTGCAAATGATGGACCTGTCTCTGAAGTTTTCCATAAGGTGTTAATCATTTTTATGTCAGTCACTCGATTCTTCATTATATCAGGAAAATATAAACCACAATAATATAAAATGACAAAGTTCAATTTCTGAAACGAATTCAGAGTATTGGTTTTTCCTGCTTCATGAATGTAGTTGATTGTGTAGTTATGATGATTATCATCATCAATTATTAAAGTTTATGGGTAGTTCATGTTAGATATGTCGATTTGCAGACTCTTGTAGATTTTTTCTCAACTTGTTTTCTTCATTGTATGCTGTTAGTTTCCTATTACAATCTTCTATTTGTAGCATGAGATATCAATTTACATTTAATCTAAAATTACCGAATACAAGTTTTGTGTTGGCAGTTTAGAATGTGCTTATTGGCTACTTGTTATAGAGAAGTAAAATACCTTTTGATAGAAAATGTAAGGGAATTTATTGTGGGTGGATTTAAACAAAAGTTTTCAGAAGCTGACAATTTTTTTCCCCTTTAATTTGTCTAGGAAATGGATAAAGGTGGAACTGACATAGTTTTAAATATTTAGGGTACTATCATTCTAGATTTGGCTCTCCTAAAGCGAGGAGGTGTACTTTAGAGAATAAAGTGCACTTACAATCGTTTAACATTTGTTAGAAAATCAATGGCTGAGAATTGTGATAAAATCAAATGCATATATAATAAAATCTACAGTTAATTATCATCTCAACCGTTAATTTTCTAATTGATGGTCATTATTTGCACTTTATCTTCTAAAGTGCACTCCCCTTACTTTAGAGGAGCCAAATCCCTAGCCTGTTGGGGTTATTTATTGAATTGAGCTTGAGTATTTGTACTTTTTCTTCAGCTTCCAGTTTCAATCCATTGAAAGGGATCATGACAATGATTTTGGCACTAGTTATTGCAAATTACAAATGGTGAAATATTATGAGGGGGGTTTTGGAGGAAAATATTTTAGGGTTACCACCTGGGGTTAAAATTGAACTACAGAATCCCAGAAGAAGCTCAAAATCCCAAACTTGCATTGAAAAGGAAATGATAGATGTCTTCTTTAAATGAGTGCCAAAACAGTTTTCTGTTCTTCCAAGTTTTGGGGTGCAGTTGTTAGGTGCTTATATGTTATTTGGTTCATTCAGTTAGAACTTTATAATCATATGTTTAGGAGTGTCTCATTCCCTATCATGGATAGGATTGTGTTCTTTGCTTCTCGTTGGTGCTCTGCTCATGGCTATTTAAAACAAGTTACTATTTCTAATATGGAGAGAAACTGGAAAGCCTTGGTGAATTCTTGATTTTCTGCATGCTTGTTGTATCTTGACTTTAATGTTTTGAAGAATATGTAAAGTTGACTCAGATAACATGCTCTTTATTTTGAGTTCACTGACTTAGTCAACTATATACTTGAACCCTATGATGAATTATATTTCTCAACAATTCCAAATGTTTTTTCTTTACCTATTTTCACATTGTTCTGTGTGTAATTTTTTTTGCTTGTCAGCATTGTTACTTATCAGATTCTCCTAAATTCTCAGTCCCTTGTTATTGATCGATGGTGACGTTGAAGAAAATATAAATCTCCACGTGTTTATTTAGTCTTGCATAACATTTGCGTCAAACTGAAATTAAGTAGATATTTAATTTTCTTTTTATCAGTGACCAAGTTTTCCTTCATATTACATGGATGAATATAATTCTACTTTGTATGTTTGTGCTAGTGCGTAAAAAATGAGTTGTGCCATTTGGGGTGTTACCTGGCAACGTCATTGTAAGGGACGAAGTGCATTTGGTGTGGGATAATGTTTTGGTGGTAAATGTGTCATTATTGGCTACAAGATGGAATAGAGATAAAACGGTGCTGTGGTTTGAGTTTATTGCTGTTGTGGTCAGCTGTAGGGGAAGGGAATATATGTAATAAGGTACATGAGTAATAGTAAAGGGTGTGCTATGTGCACCTGTTAGGTACCTACTGGTGTCTGCATTTTTCTAGTGATCGTGTTCCCCTTTTGTAACCGGGTTTTGGATACCCCTTGTATCCTCTTTAATTTATTTTCTGTCTTGGCTGACAAAAAAAAATTTCTACATTGTATGGTTTATTATCTGGTTTGAATTTTCAGCACATTTGACTCTTTTCTTTAATGTTCTATTCAGACATTGAAAGAATTTATAGCTGTATCTGAGTCAGAGGTAGCATCTCTAACAAACCTATATTCTGTAGTGGTAATATGCTTAACTATCTTTGTTGTACATTATGCAACAATATGAAGAGATATAAAGATTGTAGAATTTGTCTGACAGGGTAGAAGTGCTGATGCACTTGCACTATATTTTGGTGAGGATCCTGCTCGTTGCCCAATGGAGCAAGGTAGGTTGATGATTTACATGTTTATGTTGTTGGTACTCGGTATGATATCAGTCATTGGTCTTTGTCACTGTTGACTTAGGGTGTGTTTGGATAAACAACTCAATTAAGCGCTTATTAAATAAGTGTTTATATCATGTAAACACTTATGAATAAGTTATTTCTGTAATCAAAGAGAAAATAAGTTGAAACTTGTAGAAAATCTGAGTATTATTGCTTACTTTTGGAATACAATCATGAGTCCGCCAATATAGGCCACTGATAATAAAGAATAACATGAAGGAAATAAAATCTCCCTAATTATTACTGTTAATCAATCTGTCCTAAATTAATTATGTAATCTATTGGAAAAAATCAAGTCTCACATCGGCTAGAGATAGTGCCAAGATAAAGTATATAATTGGAGGCAACCCTCACCGTATGAGCTAACTTCTGGGGTTGAATTATGCCCAAACCCACATTCTAAGATAATATATTTCCAACAAAACTGTTTTCATATAAGTTGTAAGCTATTTTCATGAGTTATTCTGAAGATCTTATTTTTTTTTGGTCTGCAAAAGTGAATATTATATATATCATCAAAAGAGTATAAGAAATACTCATCACAAGTTACAAAGAAATTCTATTCATCCCCACCCCTCCATCAAAAGGTTATGGCATATATAAGCATAGTTGATGTAAATATTAGATGTCCTTTTGCTCTCAAACCCACAAGGACTAAAGTTACGACACACCAAACGTGACCAGAGATCAACTTATCACAGATTCAACCCGTCACAAAAACTTATAAAATACCCATGCATGTTAGCCCAGACCAAAAGCACCCCCACTCACTTGGCATAGCACTACACGAGAATGTGTTACCATGTAACTTTCACATATGATAAACCAAACTGTCCCACCTTTCCAGCTTTATATACGTGAGTTGAAAAAGTGACAGCAGTCCAAGGCAAGCATATGCTGTATATACTGATCCTGTATCCTCCTACACACCCCACCTACATCACACACAGCAACCCAAAGTACACGCAGAGAAATTTGATGACCATTGAGAAAGGGATATGTTAAAATCTGTTAAATATCCTCTTAACCATGACCAGCTCTGAAACTGAATTTGATGCACACAGACAGTCATCTCTCTGAAAGCGTTTACCTAGAAAAATAGATTGGTTTCTACTATTCCATATCACCCAAACCATAGCGCACCAGATGTATCTCCACATAGATATAAGCTAAAAACAGTTTACGGATATATCATAAGCTATTTTCATAAGCTATCCCCATCACTTGTACATGTGCTTATATCATAAGATAAGCCCAAATAAGATGTAAACAAGCTCTTCCAAACACACCCTATCAGATTATAGTTTATTAACTTGATTTAACTAATGTTTAACTAGTGTTTCTTGTGAAAGTACACTTTCATGACCTGTTGCATTTTTTAGTTGGGCCAAAGTGTGTATGTTGTAGAAATTAGGCTGATTTGGAAGTGGGATTTTCTTGTCTAAGGTTAAGGAAGCATGCTTGTACCTATTTATTTATTAATATTGCTATTGAGATCCTACATCAACTAGAAATATGACCAATGTAGTCCTCATAACTTGTAAGGCTTTGGCAGTGTCTCATCTTTCAAGTTGGTTTTGTGGGTGGAGTTAGGCCCAAGTCCAAGGTTCTAAGATAGTATGAGAGCCTATCGTAGATCTGTTATTGTGTCACCCTACACTCTAGATGTCTATTCCTAGGCGTGATGGGGTGTTTTTATTGGGCCATCTGCATTTGTCAACACTTCCAATGTTCAGTCTTGGGTGTGAGAGAGTGTGATGAGATTCCACATCAACTAGAGATATGGTCAATGTAATCCTTATAAGGTTTGGGCAGTTCTCACCCTATAAGCCAGTTTATTAGGGTTGACTTAGGTCCTAAGCCAACATTCTAAGAGTTTCTAATGGAATCTGTAACAAACTATTTCATATCTTTAAAATGATAGCTGTGCTAATCAGTTGCTGAATTGATAGAATTGCCTGTCCTCCTTGGATCCATGTGTAAGCACTGCAGCAAAAGAAAATTAGATATATAGAGGGAAAATCTCAATGGAATGAAGTTTCATCATCCATGTGTGTTTCTGTTATGTTTGTAAAGAGTGTTAATATATTCTCATCTTTTCTAATATGCTCAGGCTAACTTGTTATTGTTATTGGTTTAACAATTGCAGTTACCACAACCCTGCTAAATTTTATAAGATTGTTTCGGAAAGCACATGAAGAGAATATCAAACAAGCAGAGTTAGAGAAGAAGAAAGCTGAGAAAGAGGCTGAAATGGAGAAGGCCAAGGGCATTAACTTGACAAAGAAGGGTGCAAAAGATAGTTGACAGCTGCGTTTTATGCTCCTTTGCATCAACATCACGCTCTTGCCAAAGAGCAGGAATGTACCCGCGTAAGGGGAATGCTTCTGAGACCAGTTAAGAAGCCTCCCCTTCCATAATGATGATGACGATGATGATGATGTGGCAATTAGCCTTTCAAGCTGATATATTGGTGTGGAATAACGAATGCCTGCCTCCTGTGGAGTTTTGAACATACAACAGGCTTAGGAGATAGGAGTTCATTCTTTGATGGCATGGTGCTGAATCGGATTTATGCGGCCAACTGATCTTTTTTATCAGAATACTCTGGAAATTCCCTGATTTAGATGCAGAATGGATGCTTACTGTGATTGCATGCGTCCAGTGTATGCTATGAAAATGATGGATCCAGTCCCTTTTATGTTGGTTCAAGAAGAAATTTTGTAGCAGGGCATGCCTTCTATTATGGCAGTAGAAGTGGCATTGGCTTGCATCATTCATTTGGCATATTTAATGTGGCACCACAACCGATGCTTTTTTTGAATTTGTGAAGCACCAAAGTCCAACCCCAACCGTAGCACCATGACACCTTGTATAAAGCACTAGCCCTCCTCCTTTAGGATTCAATTCTTTCTCATGTAACATAGAAATTAGTTTCCTTTTTGATAGAGATTTTGGTAGGTACCCTCGAGAAAATGTTGTATAGCTGTCAGGTTCAGAGAAAATAGAAATCAGGTCATTGTATTGTAACCAATATTAATTTCAATTGTGAATCACGAGGATAATTTTTGAATTGTGAATTATAAATCATATTGAATCAGAAAGATTGAGACAAAATGAAATTAGCTTGAAATATATTATATAAATGATATATAATGCTCAATGCAATTATTTCATAAGTCATAATTGAGTATACGAAGCCTTTATTTTAAAGAATAAATAATGTATCTAATGAAACTGTAAAAGTGTTTTATATTAACTTCTAATTACAAATGGTTATGCACAATGATTTGTTATAATTAATCTTACAAATTAAATAAAATATGATATGATTTTTCATTAATTGACAGTATAAACTTTTAAATTGATAATACATGTGAATTAAACTCTATTGTAATAGACTAAAAAATGAAATAATTAACCAAAATACAATGCATAACATGGATGTGACAGTATGAAATCCTTATTTTAGAATAATAAAATAATGCAGTTGAATAACAATATGTTGAGCAATGCTCTTTGAATTCTTTTTTATTTAATGATTTGTGATTATCATACATTTCAATTTCTTTAATTAAAAATGGTTAAGTTAAAAACAATGAGTCGTTGAATTGTGTTATTCCTTGGGATCACTTTTATTCATCCATGTATCCTAAGATTCAAATTTATATATGAGCACACATGATTCATCGCATGATAGGAATCGTGGACTAGTAAAAGTATCAAATTTTATCATTCAAATTGTAAATCGTAAGATTTTAGAGAAGAGCAGACCAAATAGATATGCTAGTTTTGTTTTTCTAGTGTAAAATGTTTGTCACAGTCCATTCTTCTAGAAGCTCATGAAATTAACCACTTTGGATTTATATGAGCACATAGTTTAGGAGTATAAAAACAGTAAAAATTCAGAGATAGTGGAGCTGTACATGGTGCTACCCGGAGTTGTACCTGAGCAGCTATATCTTTGTTTGCATCTTGAGATGAACATTTCCCAACTGTAACACCATTTATCACACCTTGTGTGATTTCATTTGGGGTGGTCGTTCAGAATTGTTTTATTGAATTATAGAACAAGGTCTCCTCATGCTAGTTTGTCAAAGTACAATTGCTGAATTATGTTTATGGAATGGATGGTACTGGTGGTGGTGGAGGAATTACTTTGCCGTCTAACTTGCATCTTCACGTGTTACGAGGAAAGTACTAAATGCACACAGGGTCCGCGAAATCATAATTGATTTTTCATTCGGTGAAAAACACTAGAAAATTACAGTGACAATTGCACAGAGAAGAAGGCAATTAAAGGGAAGCATTTGTATTATCCACACTGTAAAATATTGCCATTTGCCAATCTACAAAGTAAAATAGACAAAAACAAAAGATGGAGTCTAAGAATATAGCAGAATTGCATTTATATTAAATGGTGTACTATCTCTAGCTTCTTTGGCTTTGCACATAGCTGAGCTGAGGTTGCTCAATTGAAAATCTTTTATGTCTTCAAAGTTGCTCGATTTCCTTCAAGCAACATGAATGAATTTTGTAAATTCCTTCTATATTCATATAAAATAACTGGTAGCTCCTTCTCCTTCATGAAATATGAGAAAAGCCTTGACCAAATTAATAATTTGCCTCCTCATGTTACTTAAGGTAGATCCTTGGTGCCCATGTAAGCGTACTTGTCTTCATCTGGGAATTCAATCCTAAACGAATGTTTGTCCTCTTGACCGATCCATGATCCTGTCTTAAGGCTTTTGTAGAAGATGCAGCTCAAAATTGTGTCAAGGATGATGAAGATTGAGTAGAGGTAAGCAATGAAAATCCCCTCCAAAGCCACACAAGGCCTTGCTATTCCAGCAATATGATAGGGCCTTACGACCCGGAATTGAAACAAGGCCTCAATGGCAGCCAAGGCCACATTGACAGGAAGTGCCAGGAGCAAAGCCATTGATGTCCTTCCCCTTAAGAGAAGACAAGCTTTCAGAATTGCCAAGTATCCACCATGTCCCTCCATGCCAGATAGAGCCAGTGCCATGCTGCATATGACAAGAGCATTGGCAAGAATCACAGAAAAGAGAATTGCCCCAGTTACTGACATGAAGAGGGTGAGGCCAGTAGGGGAAGAGTAGCCAAGTCTTTCAATGAAGCTGAAGGCCAAAAACATGAGACTAAAAGCAGTTGCATTTGCTGAGAGAATCAAGAAACAGTTGCAAAAATAGGTGTGGAGGAGAGGCTTGTAAAGGGATAGTATTGATTTGAAGGAAGGTGGAAAAGTTGGCTTGTGGTGATTGAGAGCCTGGATTATGGATGCTTTTGCAATGAGAAGAAAAGTGAGGGCGAAAGGAAGCGTGAGGATGGAAGAAGTGATTGTTTGAGAGACCTTGAGGTTTAGAATGGTAAACAAGTGTGAAGAAGGGAAGCCTGCAGCATCAAAGAGAGTCCTTAGGCGGCTATAGATTTGGGGCAAGAGGGATGAAGGTGAAGGGACTAATGCTTGAGACAGGAGTATTGAAGCTGAGAAAGGAAAAGCTAGAAAAGCTGCTGTTGAGGTGAAGTAATGATAGTTTTGGAGAAAAGTGTGAGTTGATCTTCTGAGAATCTTGCATGAAACTTCCATTGGAATTGATCTTTTGGAAGATTGCCACAAGAGGGAGAGGGAATGTGGAATGAGTTGTGTGGCTTCTCAGTTCTCACCAATATGGACTCTATAATACTCATCAAAAGTGTAAAAGAGTCAGGTGTTGGTGTTTCTTTTTCTGTCCTAGTTTTTCTTAAATGAGTTATCCTTTCTTTTGGAAATGGTAGGTTAGAGAGTTTAAGGGTTGGTGTTTTGAATGAATAGATAGGCCAACAAGAACAAACCAACGACTGCTATAAGGTGGAAGTGTTTGGACTTTGTTTTTACCAGAGGCTTTGGAAGCATTGTGGATTTTGCTTTGTGTTCTACGAATCTCACCAGATTAGCTGGTTTAAGAGGGCATTAGCATAGCACCTTTTCCTTGGTGTCACGATTTAATTTATTAGCATTTATCAACTGGCTAATGTGGAAGTTGGTATGACAGGTCTTTTGTTTTTGTCTTGATGATGAGAGGAGCTTCTTCTCTTTCTAGATTGCTTGAAATGCACATTATTTGGTATATTATCATTCGGGCCACAATACTTTTTCAAGTCCTAGAAATATAATAGAAATGATCCTAGAAATATAATAGAAATGATGACAGTGAATTATGAAGCACTCGATGTTGGCCCCATTAACCTTGTAATTAAAGCGTCATTTAAAATTTTTAAGAGCAATTTATGATATGAGTGGAAAATATAAAGTAAAATTTATACTTGATGAAGAAGGAGCATAGAATTTAATCCAAGTTGCCGTAATATACAATGAAATTTGTTATAATTAAACTACTAGTAACTTGAGATGCATGCTGCTTAAGGTAGGACCACGACCCCAGTTTTGGACTTTTGACACTTTTCACATTGTATAATAAGTGAGTAATACGTAGCTTGTAAGCTATACTAATATTATTAATAATAACAAAACCAATATCAATAATAAGATATATCAAAATGGTTCCACTTCCATCAACAATTATTAGAGAAAAGGGACCCCTTAGCAACATGATGTATCTATAAATCTAGACGATCAATTTAACGTTAAATCACATGCATATAACACAACTAATGATTCATGTCAAATTAAAACGCCACACAAATTGGATGTGAGATGAAGGCTATGGAATTAGGATATCATAGACGTGGGGCAGGGGTGGGTTGAGTTCTTTATCATAGCTGATGCCATTGGTGAAAATGAACGGAGGACAAAACATGATGAATAGTGAATAGGGAATGCGTATTTTTTATTTATTTATCAGCAAATAGGGTATGCGTATGATTTAGTTGGTGAGCTAAGGTAGTTGTTTGACCTTGTAATTTTGGTGCAAGTTCGATGGGGTAATATCTTAAATGATTTTGTTATTATAAGAAGGGAATATTATGTCATTAAATAATATTAAGTGTTTTAGTTATACTTTTTTTTTCCTTGTTGAGATGTCAACATATATTTGTTGACATTCAAACTGAAATTTAATTGCAATTAGGTGATTGAATATAAAGTAATAGACATTTGGATTGGGGACCTCAGGTTCCTTTCTTCTTCTGTAAAGGAAAAAGAACAAGGAAACCTTAAGAAGACAAAAAACGATTTCCAACTTAGTATTATAAAAATAAGACTAGATATACACAAAACAAAAGTGTCGGTTCCTTTTATTTATGGTTAAAATTAATTAAACTAGTTTATTTTAAATATCATGTTTGTCTAAAAACCAATCTAAACGATACTGACCCACCCAAAAAAGGTGGAAGTTGCTTAATTAGTAAAACTTTTCGTACTTGATGCAATTTTTTTAAGGATTTTTTTCTCTAAAATGTAACATATAGTAATCTACGCTTATATGTTTAAACAAAAATAAAAGCTTATGTATATTCCTACATTGGTCCCTGGCTTCAATTTTTCTATGTTCATCTTTTCAATTTTATACCTACTAATTACACTAAATAATACCTGAAATGTATATTCTAGCTAGATTTCGTGTTGTTGAAGAAAAATATGTAACCAGTTTTTTGGGTATGAATATGGTGGGATGCTCTAACAAGTAACATTATCCCTTTTAACATTACAACTTTAACATGGGGATATTTCCTCGTGTTTGGGACATTTTGACATACATTTCAGTGGTATTAGTATGTGATAAACAATTTAATTAAAAATGTAAGAGTAAGGGGAATAACAATACAACTGCGTAACGGCACTGGAATGTACCATTTAATGAAGATTAACTCGACTGGTAACGAAAAAAGTGTTACATGCAATTCTTGCTAAATATTTAATTGATAGGTCATTGAAAAACTGCTGGTAAGCTATTCCTGACTTGAGCACAAATATTAACGTAGAATTTATATTAAATTACAGTTTCATATTTTTATTAATTATTATTGTTTTAGACATTTTTCATTAATTATCACATTTAACAAAAAATTAATATAAACATATTACATTTAATAATGTCCCATTTTTTATTCATTTAGTATATTTACCATTTACTTATGTTATTTCAAATATATAAGTGTGTGGTTGGGGGGGTGGTTTGCTAACATAAACACTAACTTATTTTTAGTTTTAGTTGAAGTAAGTTGGCAAACTAAATCGTCAATGCACTTTAAAATACTTTTAGTTATACCTTGTTATTATACTTCAACTAACAAATAAGTATGTGTATAATAGCAAAATGTTAGTAAATCCATATAAGTTAAAAGAATTATGATTTTCATTATTATATAAAATGAGAAATTTACAAATTACATTGAATATATAATTAACAATAAAGTATTTAATAAATATAGCATTGAATAAATTTACAATATTAAAAACAGTTTAATTTAAATATGTATTAAAATTTACTAACTATATTATATAATTATATTTAATGAATACAACATTTAAAAATATAGTATATAATAAAAAAATTTAAAGAGTATATAATTAACTTAAACAATATAATTAAGCACAGTATATATATGTATGCGTGTGGGTGTTTTTTATTACCTACCTATAATAAGTTTCTAAAAAAAACATAGCTATAATAATTGATCTCTTAATTTTCATCGTTTGACTATCTATTGTATTTAATAGATATAGTATTTAATGTTGTTAGGCAGTCAATAAAGTATTTATTAAATATAATATTCTTTAAATATAATAAATGCAATATTTTTTTAAGTATATGAATATATATATATATATATTAAAATTTAACATTAAATAAAAATTAATATATACATATATAATAAATTTTATATTAAAATTTATTAGTTTATTAAATTTTTAAAAGAATTATTTCATCAAGCGGTATTTTGAAATTAACTTAAATAATATAATTAAATATAAAAAAAATTAATCTCTTAATTCCTATCATTTTTATTATGAATGATATTTAATAATTTAGAAATATAGCATTCAGTGTTATTAGGCAGTTGTTAAATACAATATATTTATTGCTTCTGTTTTAGTTTTATTTATGTACCCAAAAATACAATATAATTATTAAATTATTTTAAATATATCTTTAGTTCCTAAAAGTGAACCAGTTGTGATTTTGGTTCTTATAGAAATTTCTCTTTGTTTTTCAGTTATAAAATGGTTAAAATCCAATCCAATACAATACAATACACCGATCCTCTCCAGTTGGAAGAAAAAATAGAGGTTGGCTAGTTAAAAAATCTTATCATTCATACATATATTTTCTATCTTTTACATATTAAAATTAAACAAAGGCTGAGATATCATCCAGTTTTTCAAAACGGAAGAGGATCTTCTTCCCATATTATTTCCTAGCACGTTGGCAGGAAATGTAATGGATTCATTTAACGGCCTACTCTAGATGGATTAAATCTATGGCCTCGTATTAGATTTGGAAATACTAGACTCTCCTATGGCCTTATGGGTCTGGGCTTTAGAAAATTTTGATGTTCCCTTTCTTTCAAAATTTTACCAAGAATTTTTTTGAAACAAAAAATAAATTTGTATACAAATTATGCATAGTATAACATTTCTTTCAGACCTAAAATTGCTGACAGCTAAAAATAATGACATGAAGCACTAAGAGCATCTTTAGTGCTAGATCTTGAGCAAAGATTTTGAGCTCAAGATCTGATCTTCACTAGATCTCCCAATAAAGGAGATGAAGAGATCTCCAACATGGAGGATGGGTTCTTGTAGAAGAACCCTCAAGATCTGCACATAATTCAAAAAAGGATAAATTTTTTACATATTTCTCTCTCCCTAAGATCTCAAAATAAGATCTACCACTAAAGAAAAATTAGAAAGATCTTAAGAGATCTTCAATCTTATGTGGTTCTATGGAAATTATCAAAAAGTGGTCTAAGATCTTAATTTAAGATCTACCACTAAAGATGCTCTAAGGAACCGTTTAGTTTGAATGTATACAAAAAGGGTTAGCATCAAACCTAGAGGGGGATGTCAGAGCTTCATTATACTTAGGAGTTTAATCCAAATATTTTATTAAAAAAATCCATTGATTTTAAACTTTTAATTCTTATTCTTCTAATGATATTTTCTGTAAGGTTTTATTCCAAGAAACTTTTCTATAAGAATAAAAAAATAAGAAAAAAAGGAATAAACTTCTCCGATAATCTAAAATTAATTTATGATTAAATTAATGTATAGAAATTCTCTTATATTAAATTTTTAAAATTTGATTTTAACTTGTAATATAAATTAATTTTAGCTTATGAAAAAATTTATTTTATTTGATTTTTTCTTCCTATAAATATTTATGAAAAAGTTTGTTCAAATATGACGTAACTAAATTATTTTGAAAGTTAATCCATTAACTCAAGTGGAAGGATGAAATAATTGTGTTAGAAACCAGTAAAAACTCACATTTTGAGATACCAGATAGGTATAATACTTTGTATATTCCTGCTAACTTTTTGCTATATAATGTGACAGCACAAAACACGCTTGAGATACAAATTTTTTCTTACCCTATTGATGTTTTTTTCCCACTATGATCAATTATGACAATAGGGAGAAAATAACAGAGTAGGCTCTTTTTATACTTGGAAACTAAAATCACTCACTCCAATTTGGGCGTGCATCATGTTGCATGACCATGCTTAGAGGTTGATCCATATCATAAACTTCTGAAGTGAATATTAGCAGCAAGGAAGAGTGGTATTACTAATCCAACTCCTTTTGAGGGGGAACAAGGGGCTATTATAGTTACTTTGCCTTTGAACCTCTTTGTAATTAATTCCTATCTAATCTAACTTTACCTTTCTTGAAAGTTGACTATCTGAAATAACAAAGCAGAATTAGCATTTGTGCTATCAGACACATCACTGGCTGGATCACCCGAGTGACCTGCTATATTATCATTATCAATTTATCATTACATTCATTTGTGAATATACTTGCACTTTTTTCTTCAAGTTGTTTAATCCTTGTGGCATCTTTTTGTAGGCGCAAAGCATATTCCAAATGCCACAACACATCCCCCATACTAGGCCTTTCAACACCACAATCAGCTAAACATCTCTCAGCAGTTTGCACAAAAACATTGAACGATTAAGAACTGATTCTTAATAATATGTGGATCAATTACTTCGCTGAGCACTCCTCTTTTATGTTGTTTCATTGCCCAACCAGCCAAATTAATCTCCTCTCTTGGCAGTGTAGGGTAAATAATAGTTCGCCTCGCACAAAGTACCTCAATTAGGACTACCCCAAAACTACCCTTCACAGCTGTGCTAACTTGAGCTTTCTCTGGGATAGCTTTTGACAAACCAAAGTCAGAAACCTTGGCAACATAATTCTCATCTAAGAGGATGTTTGTTGTCTTCACATCACGCTGTGTGATGCTTTGAGCTGCACCAGTGTGGAGATAGTGCAAGCCACGTGAAGCACCAATGCATATCCCAAGCCTCTTTTCCCATGACAAAGGAGGGAGGCTGGAGCCATAAAGGTGAGAACGAAAAGGGGCCATTGGCGATGTACTCATACACAAGAACCATCTCTGAATTTTCATCACAGAAACCCATCAGTGAGACTAGGTGGCGATGGCGAAGCTTTGAGAGCATTTCTAGTTCTATTCTGAATTCATTGATACCTTGTTCTGAGCTACCACTTCCTCGTTTTATAGCAACCTTTGTCCCATCTTCCAACGTTCCAAGATACACTTTCCCGAATCCTCCAATGCCTATCACATTCTTCTCATCGAAATTGTTGGTGGCTTGGAGCATGTCACTGAAGGGGTAGAACCTTTCAGGCCCTTTTGGGGATACACTATGGCCACGCTTATTGCTCTTGTGGGAACTGAATGCGGTTGAGCTTCGACAACTGCTTTTGCTTGATGAAAACATTCTAGCTGAAGGGATAGGGAGGAGCCATGATGAGAACCTGTTATGCTTTTCCCAATCTTGAGGCCTTTTTTTCCACCATATACAAATTAGTGCTAGCAAGAACATTGCTGTCACAGCCAATGCTATTCCAACGCATTTAAAAGCCTTCATTGCCTTGGTTGCTGAACTTGGCCCTTTGTATTTTCCATCAACAGAGAAAAAACCATCCAAGCTGTCTGCATCGTTGCTCGTCTTCATCACCTCAATTCCATTCACAATTGCATCGGTCATGCCTTGTTGTAGATTGGCTGGTCCCACCTGAACCAAGATTGAACCGTTTGTGATGGAAGATGCATTTAGCACAAAGTCCTTGTAAAAAGCAGTTGCTAGATATTTGGTTTGCGATGAAAGATCCAATCTTGACACACCCTCAATCCTGTTGATGTACACGTTGAAGTATAACTGGTTGAGACTCTTGCTCACAATGTCACAGAAATGCATTCTTATCAAATAAGAGTAGCTAATGTCCACGTTCACCATCCAACTTAGATTGATTTTGGTTCCATAACTCTAGGGTCTTTCATGTGTACAACACTTGCATAAACCGAGTTTGGAGCAATCAAAGGTGTAACACCAGTACGAGGATACTTTATGGTTTTGTTGGAGACAGAAACAGTTACATAACCCTGTGGGAAAATGTTGTAAGATCCATCAGTTTCCCAAATTCTAGACAAAGTGTCATTTATTCTGTAGGATACTTCAAGAGCAGAATCCAACAACCCTTTGAATTCTAAGTGGGGAAAGTGCAGTTGCTGAATCTGATATTAGAGTCCAAGGGGCTGAGACAACCTCAATGGCATTGATGAACGCAAATGAGTTTTTCTTAGGCTTGAATTTAAGGGAGATATTTGAGTCGAGTGATGTTTGTAAATCTTCAGTTGTGGATAGGAGAGAAGTGGTTTCACAATCAGATTTGAAGGTTCTACCATCTTTGAGCTGAGTGGGGTGGGAGGAGCCACAATCAATGAGATAGTTAACATTAGGTGAGAAAGAAGAGTCACACTTGGCAAGGGTGAAAAGGAAAAGGTGAAGAAATATTGAAAGGGATGACACAAAAGGAAGCTTCACTATGATTCCTTTGTTTTCTTCTTCCATTGTTGAGGCTCCACAGTGAGGGTGGAGATGATGATGGGGGTACATGAATGATGAATACGAGGAAGAATGGATTAATTAAATGAATCGATACATCGTATATTTTTTTAGCCATCATAAATATTCTTTAAGGAAACACTTTTAATTGAGTGGGGTAAAATCATTCTAGGTGACAAAGATATTCTTCTAAATATTTATATTTAATGTAATTACTAAGATTCAAATTTAAAATTACTTACTAAACTAGAATAACTAATGAGCCAGTTAATTTATGTACTCAACATTACTAACACGTCATACTTTTGAAATACAAAAATATTTTAAATATATATAAAAACAAAATTTTAAAGATTGATCAATTTTGAGCCTTTTAACTAACTGTTAGCAAATTAGTTTAGTCTAGGCATGACAGCGGAACCCGAACTCGTGGGTATCCATCTGAATCCGACCCAATTTTAATGGAAAAAAACTGAGTTTTTCGGATTCGGATTCGGGTTTTCCCTGATAGCCAAAAGCGGGGGCAGGGGCGGGTATGAGATTACTGCTACCCGCCCCGCCCCCACCCTGTAATAAATAATATTAAAAAAATAAAAATAAAATAAAAAAATATATTATTTTCTAATTTTTTTAAATTGAATTGATTGATTTTGTTTTGTAATTTTTAAATTATGATCCCATATTTTAAATGTGGGTTTGTTAATATTATTTTTTTGTTACGTAATTAGTTTTTTTGTCCGATTTTTCAATAAAAAAAGTTATTTTATTTTTTATTTTTTAATTTTAATTAAATAGCGGGGGCGAGACGGGGTGGGAAAAACCCGACCCCAACGGGAACGAAGATGGAAATAGATTTTAAAACCCGACAGAAATTGGAGACGGGGGCGGGGAGGGAGCGGGTTTGGGGGCGGGGGCTGGGACGGAGAATGCAATATCCGCCCCCACCCCCCGTTGCCATGCCTAGTTCAGTCAACGTCTTCAACAGTTTACAATGAACATATAATATGTGTATGCGTGCACACACATAATCACAGTTCTAGGGCTGCGCATTGATCTGGTTTGGTTGGAGTCAAGTTCAAAAAGTCTAATTTGAACCAAGTCGGTACCCAATTCAGACTCATTTCTAACAGGATGAACTATCAATTTGGATGGGTTATGACTTTTTAGGCTAATTTATGGGCCAATAATTTCTCTGGGCTTTATATAAAGATTCAAACCAGGTTTTTACACAATTTTAAAATTCTAAAAACTAAGGCCATTTTTTTACTGTAAAAAAAAAAAAAACTAAAAGCCATTTTTATACTACTTTATGTTATAATGGGTGCCAAAAGTTTGGACCAGGACAATAACTTTTCTTTAAATGATTTTTCTTAAATAAAATTAACCATTCAAAATACTTTAGCATGAGAGAATACAATATTTTCTCCGTCATCTTAAATACACGTGAGGATTCGACTGGCATTTTGCTATCTGTCCAGCCAAAAAATACAGAGAATTAAAATTGTAAAAAATAAAACAAAATATAAATAGGTATAGTTTAATTGATAATACAGATTAAATTTGAGAAAAATGATTTGAATTTAATTCTCACATAATACATATATTAGAGAAGGAGAGATAAATTTTAAGTATGACTAAACAGATAATTAGTTTTATAATTCGTTCAAAGAATCAAAATTTAAAAGAATTATCCCATTTAACATATTAAAAAAATAAAATCAAAATCAAAATCGTGATCCATAAATTAAACAGAACTAAAATTGTAATTCAGTCAATTAATTTAAATCAAAATAATACTTATCATAAGGATATTTTTAATTTTTTAATTTTTCATGTTAACATTCAAATTTTGACCAAGATTGGAGAAAGCCGGGAAGGTAACAGGCTAATAATACTAGGTCAGGTTAACCGAAGCAAAGCAACCCTGCCCTTCCGGTACAGTAGACAGGTAAATGAGGTAATCACTTATGAAACCAATTGAAGAAAAGGGCAAATTCAATAATTTCTGGCTTTGCCTGATGAAAGTGAAGTCAATTGTCCTGTCCATCACTCTTCTGTGTATGAGTTGAAATTGTATGAAGAAGGATGGTGGATCCTGAGCTTCCACCAAATCCAAATGATTTGGTATTTCCCCCAATCGACCACGAAAATCTCCAAATTGCGTCACCAGATTACCACACCCACACCCCTCGCTCACCTCCTTCACCCCAACCCTTCGATTCTCGTCTTCGCGGCTGGATTAGTATCTCCTTCCACATATTGCGTTCCAAGCTTTCATCTTTGCGGCAGAGAGGGCCAATTTGGTCAATTGGGCTGCCCGCTGCAGCACTTCTAATGTCGTGCTGGATCATCATCGCCATCAGGAAGAAGATAACCCTCACGCCCAATGAAGCGCGTCTCGTTAACATCATCAAGTTCAAAGATCGGGTTCGTAAATTTCTTCTCTTTCTTTCATTACAATTTCGGCCATGCCATCATCATCGTCATTCAAATGAAATCTGAAATTATTTAAGAATTAAAGTTAATGGTAAACTAAAAAAACTATGCACCCCAATATCAAGAGGCTCCAAGCTATGCGTGAGTAAGGGGGAGGGATATTGTCACGAGAATTAAAGCAAAGAATACTTGAGATGCGATGACTGATGAGCCTAACAATGTCAGCCTACTGACGGTAGAAATAATTTTCTACCCTAACAAGAAAGGTTCAGGGGTATATCTCATTGGAAGTGAATTGAATTGCATTGGGGGAAATTTATAACAAAGAATGTACTGACCTTGTTTGCCCAAAGGGGAAAAACTAATTATGGTTTTCTGAAGAAGGCATTGCCTACCATTATTTAAACATTGGATGTGTATGTTGGCATGAATGATCGAGTGTGTTCCGATTGAACTCACCATGATTTTTGGAAGCAACAAATAGATAAAATCATCGTGAGTTCACACCAAAAGCAAATATTTGTTGCTTCTATAAATCATGGTGAGTTGAACTCACCACTAATTCAAGCGCACACTGATTCTCTATGCACATGCAATCATCTCTCATTTCTATTGATTCATTCTCTTGAAGCTAAGCATTTTTTTCACCGCTTTCCTCTCTGTCCTCCTTTGCTATGACCTTCATTTCTAACTGCTAGCTACTTTTATTTACAGAAAATTGCCAAACTCTTGCACCAGATTGCACAAATGAATGAAATACTCATAGATCGTCACAAAGCTTTGGCTGCAAAAGCAGCGGCAGCGGAATGATTGCCTAAAGCTTGTGAATATGGCAGCTCACATTCACAAGGAACAGTGATCGGGGCTTCACTCTGCCTAGACTGATGATCATTGATGCTGCTGTTTTCTTCTTTCTATTTTTGAAATACCACTGCTTACGTGTGCATTTTGCAATTTGCTTGGATTCTGAATGTGAGAGTTAGGTTGTAAATTGACATAGCAACTAATAGTCATTCTTTGCACATGTTCCTGCTACAGCCAAGTGATTGAACAATCAGAACTGGCATGTCAAACCTAATCAAAGCAAATGGCTTACGAATGAGGCGCCTTTGGGGTTATATCATTAATCTGCATGACAACTTTGACGAATGAAGTTCTCTACTCTTCATGGGTAACCACAGCATATACGCAGTGAAGCTGGCAGAACACTCTTAACTGTACTAACGGTTAGTTAACTAGGTTTTTGGTGCTCAATGTTGCATTTGTTCAATTCCTTATGTTAACTTAATGACTTCCAGCATATTTGGTTAGCTTTTGGAAAATCAAAAATCCCATTCTTTTATTTATTGTATTTGAGATGCATGTCACAGAACATCCAAGAACGTATCATTCTAAAGTGTTATGGAGTGAATTTTGACAATTAGTATTTAGTAAACAGGCCCTTGATTAATTATTATTTGAAGAATTTGTTTAATGTTTTCAAGTAATTATTTGTTTCATGCAGAATTACAGGTTTTCATTTCATTTTCTACTTTTATTCGTAAAAAAGTATGCATTACAAAATTTTACTTTGAAGAAAGACTCATTTATGGATATAAATTCCTATTTCAAATAAAAAAAAAAAGTGATTTCTTCTGAATACAACACGTATAAAAAAGAATTATTTGATATTAATTGCATGCAAGAGGATTTACGGTGCAACCTCTTCAAAAGCTTAGTCAACAATGACAAGTCTGGACCCGAAAAACAAATGATGACGAAATTATACAATTTAACTAGGAAAAGAGCCATGGCCACTTAGTTTTAACCAATTAACTATGCAATTACTTGTTGGTACAATGAACGCGACACCTTGCACGTCATTAAAGTCTCATTTTGCAATTATAAGTTATAAGAGACATGATAATGACGGGGATATCTACGAAAGATAACAATTCATGTGATGTTAGGAATCTCTTTAAAGCTTCCAACTAAATTAAGAGTGACTGAGTTACCACCACCGGCAGCGCAGCAAGACACAAGCGATAAACATTAACCTGCCCCAAATATATATATTTTCTTAAGCTCTGAAATAGTCGTAAATGGGCAGGGAAAGTGAAAACAACTTTTCAAGAAAATACAAGATTTGTTTTATTTATATTTCCATTCACAAATTGTAGAGTGCGTAGGAATGTATGCACGGAACGAGAGCTGTAACTGAAAAGAAATATGCTAATGTTAACATGTAAGAAAGCAGGGCCTCGTGAGACATGATATTCAAATATCATGCCACTGTATTTGTCACTATGAATAACACCTTTTTGGTTCCAGGACAAAACAGTGTTGCGGTTAAAAGATGTTGGTGTCTGGTATAGATATTTATCCTATCGGTAGATGTCAAAAGCCACTCCCAATATTTTGGATTCACTGTTATCACGGGGATAAACATGAATCCATTGTAAAATATATAATAAAAAAAAATATATCACTTCAAATCTTAATTGGGCAAACTATCACACACTTCCTTTGTTAAACACATTTGAGATATGCAGATCAAATATAACAGAAACAGAAAACAGTAGTTACCTCATGCTACAACAGATCACAACGATATCAAGAGGACACAGAAGTATATTAATTTAAGTTCGTGAATTCATTTCATGTTACAAAAGCCCAAATACAAAGGAAGCTCAGTATACAGCAGATGAGTAAATAAAATTTGTTTGCTGATTGCTCAAACCTGGAAGAAAGAAGATAACTTACGAAAGAATTCTATCCTACATTCTCAAAGAAGTACCAAGACAACAGAAGAAGCAGAAGTTACATGTGAACTCTCCCCAAATGAAACTCCACTTCTAAATAATTACTCTCTATAATACTACCATTGAATAACAGCTTTCTCGCTAGCTCTTTGATTCCGTTTTTTCCATAGAATGTCTTCGAATATCAAACTGGTCTACAAACTCCAAAGGACTAACTGTCTCATTTCTGATCCTCTTGATCTTAGGACTCAAGAGACCACGGTGCCTGAACCCATAGAGCTTGAGCACCTGATTATCTGCAAAATTGAAAGCCCTCTCCATGCTACTGAGACACCTCTCCACAGGATAATCTCCATAGCTCCCACACGGCTTACACCCGACGAAATGTGTCACAAACGGCCACCTTTCATCCCCCAACCCGGGGTGATACTTCTCAATCATCTCCTCATACCGATCAACCAACCCAGCCCAGTAACCGTGCAAGTAGAACGAGTTCTCAAGAAACACCTTGTCCATCCACTTCTCCTTCTTGGACAGCAGCAAGTATATCAATGCAGACTGATCGTCAGCCTCAAACGCCGGCCTCCCCTTGAGATTGGCCGTCAAGATCTTCCCGGCCTCCTCACGAACCAGCCCCTTGGGGCCCATGGGAGCCCAATCATCAAGCAAATCCAAAGACCACTGACAGTTCCTAAACAGAAAACTCCCGGTATTCACCGCAATCCAAGACTTCTGCTCAAACAACAAATCAGGGTAACCATGAAGCACCAAATTGTACTCATCATACTTAGACATAGGAAGCTCAAACACCATATCAGTAAAAAAAGCATCACTATCCATCCACCAAATCCACTCCACCTCAGGATGCGACAGCATCAACCTCCGAATCATAGGCAACTTAGCCCAATACCCAGCAAGTTCCACATCCAAATGAGCCAAATTATACACAATTTCAATCCCGTGTAATCTACAGTAATCAATCTTATTCTTAATCGACTTCAAAAGGTAATGATCTCCAATAGGGTTATCACAGGGCTTGGGAGGGGAACCGGTAAGGAGCAAGATGCGAGGTTTACCTCTGACGAAATTAGGGTACTCAGGGTTTTGGTGAAGCCAATTTTTCCGCTCCGTGTCCCAATTAGCGATCTTGGGGCCGAGGGTGAAGGTGTCGTTAGGGTTGAAGAATTGCTGGTCGTCGGGATCGGAGGGGTCGGCGTCAGATCGGATCTCGGCGAGGATGCGGTTGGTCTCCTCGATGAGATTTTGGTTGACGGCGTCGTTGTCGGAGGAGCCGAGGTTGACGCCGATGGTGCCGCGGAGGACGAGGATGGTGACGAAGCCGCAGAGGATGGTGATCTTAATGTTGTTGAAGGTCTTCTGGATCTGGCGGCCGCGGGGAAGCGCGTTGCCGCCGCGACTTCGCGCGTTGGAGGTCGGCAAGCCCGCGCTGGTGCTGCGCTTGTGGTGGTGGTTCTCTTGCCCCATGTCGCGAGATTTGGGAGGAACTGAATATACCTAACACGAATCAGTGGACACAGCGAAGGGTGTGGTGCGGTTTGGGAAAGGAAGGAAGAAGTTGCGACCGCGAGAGAAGACCATGGAAATGGATTTCTAAAAAACTAGAAATCAAACAATACCATTTTTGCATATTTTTAAAATTTAGACCGAGCCGTGGACCGGGTCGAGTTAGTTAATGGATCGGATATGTTATCAATTTGGAGTGACCCGGCCGAGTCGGTGGTCGAACCTCTGATCCGCTGACTCAGATTGGGTCATCTTTTTCTGTGCTACAGGAGTGCAAAAATGGCGTCGTTTGACTTCTAGGTTTTTTAGAAATCCATATCCATCGTTTTTTCTCATTGTCACAACTTCTTCCTTCCTCTCAGCGTTGTTCGTCTTCTCCTCGTTCTTGCTTCATCCCAGCTTCTATTGCGACTAGGTACCTTCCTCTCGCAGCGCTGTCGTCCAGCTCCGTCGTATGGTGTCCGTCATCCGAAGTCCCAAAGGTATGCACCAATGCTTCTTTTTACTGATTGCATGATGAATGGATGCTAGATTTTCAATTCAACATAATTACTACAAGAAATCAAAAAGGAAAAGAAGAACCAAGTTGTCACCTCTATTTCATAATTCCTTAACTTACAAAAGAATCGATTAATTTGTGATGACGCATTTTTCCTGGAACCAGTTCTGAAGGATACAAGAGAAATCAATTTTCACGCAAGAGCGAAACCACGTATCACTCGCTTTTGTACTTCCTTAACCTCAAGCAGCAAAAATCTCCTAAAAGTCTCAAATAGTTTTGGTAATTTTTTTTAACATTTTCCTCACTCTTTTTTTGTTTAATAATTTTATTTCCATTTTTTAAAATGAAATGGTAAAATTATATCATCAACCAATGTATTAATTTATAAGAAATTCAACGCAAAATAAAAATTTATTTAGGAGCAAGCATATTTATTAGAGATAAAAACATATTTAATAAAAAATATAATTTAAATAATAATCAAATTTTACTAAATATTTTCTGATATATTTAAACTTTTTGTTTTACATTAAAAAATATTTTAATTTTCTTCTAAACTCGTGTTGACGAGTTATTCGCAATGCTTCATCTTCTTTTCTTGAAAGAGGGAGTAACACATCAACACGAGTTTAGAATAATATTAAAATATTTTTTGGAATGTAAAAAAAAAGTTCAAATATACCAAATTATTTTAGTATAATTTAATTATTATTTAAATTATAATGCATCGTAGACTTTAGTTATATATGTTTTTATCTCTAGTAAATATACTTGCTCTTAATAAATTTTTATTTTGCATTTAATTTCTAATAAAACAATACGTTTGTTTTTGTTTGTGATCTTTGATATTTTATTTTAATCTCTAATAAATTATTAAATTTTGTGTTTATTTTTTAATAAATTAAAAAAATTTGTTTTAGTCTTAACTAATAATAATAAAAAATTATAAGGAAGTATCAAATTCTCTAATTTATCATAGACTACAAATAAGTGTCAAGAAACAAAAATAAAATTATTATTTTATTAGAAACTCAACAAAAAGTAAAAATTTATTAGAAAAAAACACAAAAATCGAATATTTATTATGGATAAAAATATATTTAAGTTTTAAATATGAATTTAATTTTGTTATACTTACATTGTTAATTAATTAAAAATTACTTTAAATGTTATCTTAATGTAATTATTATAAAAGTAAAAATAAAATAAGTAATTATATAAAATAATAATATAATATGTTTTATTTATTTTCTACTTCATATTAAATTCCACAAATATTATGCTCATGTATGAATTGTTTTTTCAAGGTGGGTGAAAAATAAGAAAGTATTACCTGGATGTGAGAGATCTCTTTTTTTTTTTTTTTTGGATATAGGTATTCTCTTTTAGAAGTAATCATATTTAAGATGCGGTAGAACATTAAATATGATTGGTTGGGCGAAGAGTACTCAGGTATTCCTTTATATTGGGCTAATCATTATTGTGAAAAGAATCCAAAGAAACATGAAAGTGGGAAGGAATTCAATAAAAGGGGTGAAGGAGAAAAGACAATTAATTAGCTAACACGCTAGGCAATTCTCTTTTCCACCTTTACTCATATCGTGATAGTAATAGGCATCAATGTTACAAAACCTAAGGATAGGGATATATGAGATCAGAAATTTGACTGGTAATTTCAATTGCTATAAATGGCCTCTTTGTAGTGAATAGTCTTCAATGTAACATTGTCCAGAGGTTTCGGTTGATCATTCCACTCAACAGTTGGTAAATAGCTCAACCTATATTAGATGACTACAAGTAACCAATATCAGAAATAATCACCCAGCTACTTTCAACCTTGGGTTTGACCACTCTAAATTAGTTTAATAACACAACACTTTGTACAGAGTAAAATTATGAAGAGAGATATCAGGATATACTTGAGCAGGTTGTAAAATTTGTTTGACAGTAAATCTCATATAATAGTTCAATAAGTTACAATTAAACAAAAGTGTCATACTTTCAACCGTTTTGGACATGACCTGAAGGAGGTATACCTTCTGGAAGAGTGACGGATCATTCTTTTGGGAAAGTGAATACCCAGCAAGAGTTTGTTTGAACTCCAACTGATGAGGAGGTACCCAGGGGACTTGGATCAGCATCCCCGACAGATCGACAGCACGTGCTCATCGATTAATGCTGTCGCATGAAATTTCCATCAAACTTAGGAACAGTGTCAAGTCCTCAACACGACAGTTTTATTGCAGGAAGGAATTCATTGGCCATTCACCCTTTGGTCAAAGGAACAATTTAAGATTCTCAAGCATCCTCAGGAGAGGAATCTCTTGCTCCATGATTGTCCTCCTCTTCTTCATCATCTTCATCATAATCAGTGGAAGCAGGTTGTCCATTAAGATCCACATTAATACCATTCAACTTTCTGACAAACTGTCCCCTCACACGAGGCCGCCTTTCAGCAAGCCGTTTTCTGTTGACATACCTAATTTTCTTATCAAAGCAGCGCTCTTTCCTTTTCTGTCTAAACTTCATCAATGCTGCTTCTCTCCTATCAACTTTACTTATTTTTACTTCACATGAACTTGAACTTCCTAATGATGGCCAAGAATTAGTAGAAATCTGACCAGGTTGTAAGCAAATGCTCATCGGATAATATGGGAAGGATGTCATCCCATTTGCATGAGGAGGACATTGGGGAAGATGATTGTACTGTGCAATCATAGAAGAACCAGTATGACTCTGCAGGTCCTGGATATTCTTTTGATACAGTTGTGCTGATGATGGCATCATAACGTGATTAACAACTCCTGAAATATAATATGGATAAGCATGTTGAGCAGGCTCAGAACCATGACTACCATTTCTTGGATGCACCACTCCCTGAGAATGTTCTTCCTTGTAATACTTTTGCTGTGAAACTTCCATCGATGCAGGTGGAGTACAAGATCTCTCAATAGAGAAAGAATCAGGGATACTATTGCTGCTGGGTAAGTCATCTTGTGAATGTTTTTCAAACATTTCTCCATTTTCATGTGTTTTGATGTCATTACCCCCCTGTTCAGTACATGCTTGATTCATATCTTCCACCCTAACTTCTGTAGTAGCAGTATTGTCAATATGAGCACTATCTTCAATGTTTCTCGTAAGTGTTGTTGCTTTGACATAGGTGAAAAATGCTGATGACTCTCCAATCTTCAGTTCACTCTTCTTTGGACCAGATGAAAAATGTCCTGCAAAATTATGGACAATCAGAGAGAAATCAGTAAAAATGACACGGGGTACTCACTTCAGCCAAACTTTATTCAACTTTAGGACTCATCCCTTTTAAACTGAGGCCAATTTTGAAATTATAACTGTAGAGCTATAAAAGGAAAAATATGATGTGCAAACTACCCTCATTAGTTCTGCTGCTTGATGGAGGCTGCCTTGGAGTACCTGCAACTGTAATAATAAATAACACTTAAGCATGAACAAATGTATTTACTTGATTTTCATGAGAAATCAGACTGCAGATATACAAAACAAAATTGGCTAAAAGAATATGCACAAAGATAGGAAAAACTGAAGTTTACAATAATCTATCATTTTATGGCATTCAAATATTTGTCCTATACAACCATAGGAAGTAACTAGCAGAGCATTGCATTGTATAACTTCAAAATGCATAATGCAAAAAATTACTACATTTTTTTTATTTTGAAAAATAGTAGTCAAAGGAAAAGGAGCAGCAGACCTGTTCGACGATCACTTATTCCAGGCACATCAGGCTGATATTCTGATAGAAGAGCATTGGGAAGCTCCATCATCACAGCAGCAATGGTGGCAATACTAGCCTGAAAAGATAAATGGTATACATATATTATATAATGTATCATGTAACTAAATCTCTGATCTGCAGTCATTAGCAGTAAATTAGATGGATCATATCTTAAACACCAGTAGCTTGCCCAAAAAGCATTACAGCAATGCTATATACACCCTTTTAAAAATACAAAACTCTCACCTACTTTTCTGCGTTACTGGATCTATACAAAAAAAGTGTCACATCAACACTTCTCTACATGCATCAATAGATAATCAAATGGCTCTATACATAGTTATGGGTTTTCTAGTCTTCAGTTTATATTTAAAAAAAGTGTTTCAAAATTGCTATTAGTAACTTCCTTATAGTTCTATTTTGGTTTTCACCAATGCTGTTCAGAATTCATTTAGGATACTAATTATGACTAGCATATGAAATGTAGTTTAAGATTTCATTTAAAAATGCACTATGATTCATTTACATTTAATCAATTTTTAACCATACCATTGACTTTTAAGGATTTATATTACAATTTAATCTCTATACTACCATCAGAATTAATATCTCATTTTCATGTGGAAGACAGTGTGAAACTAAGAAGCACACCATTTATATATATGTGTATATATATAGAGACACACACACACACACAACACATTGAAAGGTTGAATAATTTGCAAAGTAAGCTCAAAGTTGATTAGAAAAAAGAAAAATAAAACACCATTTCTTATATAACCAATTTAATTTCAAGGTTTACCATGATGCACAAGCTCATCAATTTCTGATACTGTAGAATCCATTAGCTACATTCTTTCTTTACTTAAATACTGATTTTAAACATTTACCTCTTGTTCCTGTTGGATTGATACTCCTGTCTCTGGATTAGTGCTTCTTTTGGACTTGTCATCTGTGTCATCAGAGAACAAGGTGGTACTGTTTGTATTGGCATCACTTGGATCTGATGCTACCAGATCAAAGTCATAAGTCAAGATGTTGTTCTCTACAAGTCCAAGCTGCCAGAATAAAAACACTCATTTCAATTTGAGAAGATCTAAGTTGAACATTGGAAAATTTAGTGAAAAATGTCAGATGCAATGGAGATTCACAAATGCACATAAACAGTGAGGAAGCAAGCTAGAGAAAAGGGGAGAGGCTACACCAACATTCGATATTCCATTATGGTTATTCCATGTAAAGTTGTGTTTATTTATGACTTTTAAATCAAAGTTTTCCACATTATTCACAGATGATGAAGCCATGTAACATATTTTCATGATAAATAAAACTACTAATCAATGTTTGATGCAGTGATCATAAACTACTTTGCTGAACACATTGATTCAATTTTAACTTAAATAACAATGTAGTCAACAAGTAATTTACTAATATAGTTGGCAGGCAACATTTAGTATTACCTATTTTATAAGTTAATAAAAATGCTTTTAATAGTAACCCCCCCCCCCCCCTCTTCCCCCCAAAAAAAAACACTTTTGGAGTTTTGGCCATAACTTTGCACCATCAAGCTGATTGGCTTAGCTCTGGTACAGCACACAGGTGGAGAAAATGGCTGGTGGGTTGATCAGATTAATCTCAAAGCTTTCCAAGAAAAAGTGGACAGCATGGAATAGAGATGCTTAAAGTCCATGGGAAAGTTGGTCATCAGTATTCATTTCATATCATCATGGAATAGAGATGTTTAAGGACAAGTGGAAAACCAATAATCATATGAATAAACAAAATATAAATTAGAAGTTGGGAAATACATACCATGCGCCTCCTTCTCCACATGTGTGTCCACAGATTTAGTAGTTCATTTGTGCGTAAAGGCTTTACTAGGTAATCTGCTGCTCCAAGCCTCAAGCACTTTACAACAATGGACACCTCGTCTTGTGCAGACATCACTTAACACCCCACCCAAAAAATAAAAAATAAAAAATCATTGATGAGGAACAGGATATTATTTGCCTAACATAAAGAGCCATACAAAGTTCATTATGAAAATAAAGAATCAAGGCTTACTTATAACAGGGATTCGGCACAATTCTTTATCCCTTGCTATGTACTTCAACAACTTCATGCCTTTCTTTATTGGAAGGTCAACTTCAGCTAGTATGATATCTATATATTGCCCCTCCGCATTCAGTGCATCAATTACTTGCCTAGCTGACCTTACTGAAGTCACTGTGAAACATAAAAAATCCAGTGGTCATATTTTCAAAAGTTGCAGCAAGCAACTCCCTTGCACAGGCTCAATTAAGGCTAGCTTAGGGAAGCTAAACATTCCTATAAGAATCATCTTTCGTGTAACACCATGAACAAATGGGTAAGGTCCTCAAAAGTTGAAAAGCAAAAATGATAATTTGCATCAGCCAAAGAACACAAATATTTGGGCAGAGAACACAAATCGAGTTTAAAAACAAATGGAAGTAACTCAATAACACAAATAAAATTGTCCTTCCATATTTTTGCTAACTTCCAAATCAGAATTATCCTCAAATGAACCCAGAATCTCACATCACTAACCATTCTAGCAAAGCAAATTTCAATTTAATATTTTTGACAAGACACAAGCAAAACATAATTCATCTTTCTAATTGATATTATATCATCCTGAATCAGAACAATAATTGACACCAAAAGAAGAAAGTTCAATTCATACCCTGGTAAGAGCATCCCAAAAGAAGAGTAAAAACCTCTTCAGAACTCTTGGAATCGTTATCACACAACAAAATCCTCACTTTGCTTCTGTCAATGAATCCATCGCCACTCTTACTATTATTCCCACCAAAGTTACTTGATTTATTGTTCAAATTAATAAGTTCCTCAGTCTCAGTTTCAGCATCCATCGTGACCACTCTTCCCTGTACTAAACAAACAAACAACAACAACAACAACAACAACAACAACAACCCAATACTAAAGCTCCATACAAAATCAAATCTTGCAACCACACCCCCAATCAAGACACATAAAACTCAAAACCCTATCCGCTGATCGTTGTAGCATCAGCAAAATCCAGGTCTGGGAGAGAGGTGCACGTTAGCAGCTCAGACAAAAAAAAATCAAACTTTTCTTTGGCCCAGTAGTGAGATTGTGAGAACAAACATGAGAGTTTTATGTGCTTGGGATTGATTGGGATTTCAATCTGAGGAAGAAAAAAAAAACCAACTAGATGGTGGTGGGAGCTAAGGTGCGCCGGAAGAAGGGGAAGAGAAGGGGGGGCGTAGGATAGCAAAAAGGGTAGAGGATGACGTGGAAAGAAGGGAGAGAAGAGAATAGAAGTAGAAATAGGTATGCGTGGGTTAAGTCTGGATAGTTAGTTAGAGATAGAGAGCAGGCCACGTCACTCCCCAAATCTCCCTTATTTTAAGGAAGCACAATCTCACCAAAATATCCCAAATCTCCTTTTCAGTCCCTTCATGTATTTCTCTTTCTTTTTTATTATTATTATATTCCATCTAAACTCATATATAAATATAAATAATTAATTTTATATTAATTTAAATATTATTTAATTTTTTTAATCTCAAATAAAAATAAGATTATTTTTAAAATGTGTTGTTTAGAATTTATCATCATGAATAAAAAAGTTACAAATAGGAATAATAATATCAAATAAAAAAAATTAGTTAAATTTATTTATATTTAAATCTAATATATAAGATCATTTTTTTCTTATATATACAATTTGAGGAATTATATAACAAGTTTTCAGATTGAAAGTCATGCATTTTCATCGTGGTTTTAAAATTATAGTTATTTTGGCCGCAATGTGATTATAATGAGTCAAAATATCTTGACCGTGTGACCCCAAATACAATTGCGGAATGATATTTAAAATCATGATTCTTACAAATACTTATGTAAAAATAATAACTTAGAATTTAATGTGCAAGTAAAGAATTTCAGAGTTAACTAATCAAATATCAGCTAAATAATATTATAAATTATTTTAAATTATTAAAATTTGTTTTTCTTCAACTCATGTTGCTCTTTTCTCTTTCTTTTTTTTTTTCTTTTCTGGAAACCACTAAGTATGCTCTTGACTTCTTATTAAATGAAACATAGTACTTGATTTTATTAAGAAATAAGAATAGATATGGTTTTGCCAGTGGCATTCGTACATTACTTATATAGGATTTATGTTCTTTTTTCATTGAGGTTAACATTATTTGTCTGCGAAAAAACAAGCGAAAATATATTTTAGGATTAATTAAACTTTTAGTCACTCAATTTTTTAAAATTTTAATTTTTAGTCCTTCAAAATTTATTAATCAATTTTTAGTCGTATATTAATTTTTTCAGTATTTTTAGTTTTTTTATTACTCAAATTATTTCAAAATATATAAAAATGAGAGATTAAAAATAAACAAAACAACAATTAACTTTAAGCAATAAAAATAAATAAGAGACTAAAAATAGGTAAAAAAAATTTGAAAGACTAAAAATTAATGAAAAAGTAACAAATGACTAAAAATTGTAAAAAAAAAAAACTCTTAAAAGACTAATTTTTTTAATTAAACCTGCATTTTAAATGTCAAATCTTGTTTTAATTTAATAAATTTTGTTTCTCTGTAAAAAAAAAATAGTACCGTTAAAAATTATATGTCAGAGACGGGTACGGTACCTGTTCAGTCGCACCAAAATCCAAATGCCAATTGATGTAATTATTGTCTTTTTTATTAGTGAAAACTTTTTAAGTTATCTGAAGGAAGGAATGGCATCCACATCAACAGCCAACAGGAATTACATATTCTTCATAGTTTGAACAGATGATCAACTGAGAATAGTAGATGCAACATCCTAGGTTGATCCAACTAAATAAAACTGAAGAATAAATAAGAATTTTATAAAAAAGATGTCCTTAATAAAAAAAATAATAGAAAAGACAGTATCATGCGGTTTAAGAAACAGTAAACACATGACATTGGTCATGGAATAAGTGTACACCTTTGGATTAGAGCTTGTGAACATGAATTTAAACAAAAGCATGACGTAAATTTAAGTTCGGTGGTATAACATAGTCTATTGTAATGTAATTTATGTTTGAATTTTTTTTCTCTCAAAAATATGATTGATAAAATAAAATTTGTTTAAATAATATTAATTGAAAGTACTTTTGAATACGTTAACTATCGAAAAGGATAGAGTTTATAACATAGCATAACACAGTGTGGCTAAAATAAAATCAAGTAGTTGTTGGCATTTATTTTTTCCATTAAATGTACCTGACAGAAAAATGCTCTTTTGAAAACAACCTTGATGCTGCTTGCAATTGAAGATAGGTTCCAAGCCTAAGATAGGTGTGTGTAATCATACTATGGGGGAAACCAACTATGGATATGTTGGATTTTTGGTGGTAGAATTGCAAAAGTATGATTGGAGTAAAATAAGTTTGTGATCATATTTAGTTATTCTCAATAGTATATTTAAGAATAACATTTTGCTTAGAAAATTAATTTTGGAGATATTTTTAAAAATTCAGTTTATAAACTTAAATTTGAAAATTTTAATTCAAACATGCATTATAGAGTTTATTGAGACAAACGCAAGATGATGTGATTCAAGTCTAATAACTCATTCTCCAATCTTGCATTTGGGCCTCTAAGATTCCTAACCATGTAGTATATTAATGACCTCTAAAAACATAACATGTTTGAACTTAATGTGGGTTAATGTACAATATGTTATATGTGGTTGTTTCAACCTTAAACTCATCAATGTTTATTACCCTTAATACCATCATGTAAATCATTGCTCTGGAATATTCTATGCCACAATAAAGACTGAATGGACTGTCCATACTGAGACTCGGACATCAAGACAATAAGGCTATAAAAATCCTAACTCTAGCCCCCTTAAATCATGCATATACTATATACTTAACCTCTAGATTCTGATAATATTGACTTGAATATCGGAGTCTTTGCATATACATTCCTCTCATGTGGAGCACAGGAAATCACTATTAAATGACCAACTTATTCCCTTCAATCGCAAGGTACATGATCATTTCTTTCTACACTTTATGCTGAACAATCAGTCACATGGTGTTTCTGAGAAGAGAAAAGAGAAAAATAGGAAGTTTCTCCTAGATGCACTTCTACTATACTATTAGTTGGATTTCCCACTCAATAGATTAATACATTTCAGGAGGGCCAACGACAATGTTTGGTCTTATAATAGCATTAAAACAATCTAGTATTTTAATAATCTGATATCACAATAGGTGTCAATTATTTAGTTTAGGCGATTGTGGTCCTTAGCATTCCTGATTTCTTCTTTTGCCTAGGTTGGGAAATTCAAAGATGAAGCCACTTAATAATCGCAGGTTGGTCTAATGCTTTGCCAAATATGAGTTTAATAGAATCTTTTTTTTCAATTTTGCATTCCGTTTAGGCAACATTTTATTGAGGATATATGTTAAGTCGACATCATAGTCATAGAATTAATGGAGAAGAAACACACCTCTGAAAGAAATAATTAAAATTCAATGTCGCCATTTGTTATGAAGGGATTTGCGCAGATTTAATACATGAGGATGTGATCTTTAGGAAGAAATCACAATTATCAATCATTATAAAGGGATCCTAACGTGGAAATCCCACGATTCTTCTCTTTTGCACATGATTTTATGAGAAGATGAAATAGTATTTCCAATTAAAACTTGGACATGTCAATCGAGTAATGGGTTGGTGCATGTTGCACATCCGGCAAGTATACCGATCGTTTCAAGTAATAAGTGATAAATAGAGTATCGTTCTCACAAGGATTGAGGCACCAATTTTACCGTAACTATTATCTAGAAGTTGGACGAATAAATGTTTGATGGAAATGTCTATTGTGTTTCGAATTAAAGAAAACTAAAGACAATATTCAAAATGCAATAAGAATGCAAGAACAAATATAGTTGATTTTAGTAAAGTATGAGCGAAATAGTAGCCAGGGCACACGCATCATCTGATCCCCACCTTCTTGACTTGGATTGAATACTACCTTCGATTATCCTAGTTACTCAGATAATGTATATTCACATGAAAAG
The DNA here is from genome assembly GCA_013407115.1 of Glycine latifolia. NCBI lineage: Eukaryota > Viridiplantae > Streptophyta > Magnoliopsida > Fabales > Fabaceae > Glycine > Glycine latifolia. The sequence continues at coordinate 28,070,842 of CM023947.1, read as the reverse complement.
TAGTTAAATCCTAAGTCCTTAGTGACTTTAACCCTTTTAACCCACTTAAAGACCCTAATTCCTTAGTAGCCTTCCTTGGATTAAGCATTAAGTTTGATAGACCGATCATCTGCAATCATACATTTCTATTCCTAGATAATGTAAAGATTGTTACTTTACCAAAGTCAAAAAATAGAACCTCAATATTCCTATTGTGAACCCTAAATCTCAGCATATTATCAGAGTGATCAAATCTAATAAAGAGATATACTCCATTCAAATCAAGATAAGGTAAAATAACTTAGCATAAAAGAATAATAGAACCTAATTCAATCAAAAAGGAGTTTACATCAAGTGTGTGGCCCTAACTACAATAATGAACTAGCAAAACCTATTCATGTTTGACCTCAATAGCACAAAATGAAGCATGTTCAGCTGAAGAGCATGCAAGAAGAAGAATCTCTCCCCTTGGTCCTCAAGTTCCTAGCCCTAGCCAAGCACTCCCAAGCTTTCCAAGCTCCTTCTTTTTCCTTTTCTCAAGTGTGTGGACGTGTGTAAGTGTCTTTCTCAGCAGTGGGTCTTGCAATTTATACTTGGGAAGTAAATCTCCCAAAATACCCTCAGCAGAGTGCACAACACAACTAAATCCGTATTTTCGCGCTACTCGCACCCATATCCACGCCATTAGCGCCACTTCATTACAAGCCTGGCGCTGATCGCGCTAAGTGCCATGCTGATCGCGCCAGGTGGCAATGAGTTTTGTACTTGAATTCCTTCTGTGGCGCTATTGGCGCCAGACACCACGCTATTAGCGCCAGATGACAGTAAGTTTTGCACTGCAATTTCTTTCTGTGGCGCTATTGGCGCCAGTTCTAGCGCTGTTAGCGCGGGACCTTGAATTGACTTGATTTCTCTTGCTCTCTTCACTTGGTCTTCAAGCTCCTTTCAACTATAAAACTACATAAAGTGAGTGAAGGTGTGATTGAGTAGGAATGATCAATATTTCCATCAATTATAAACAACTATCACTTATTTGTGATCAATTTAAGACTTCTTTTAGCTTGGAAATACTATATGCTAGGCGCATATCAACGCAATTTATTTTCCTTCCTCTTGTGGAAGGGGAGGGGGTCTTTTACACTTAATGAATTATTCTTGGACATACCCCTTGTCTGTTTGGTCCGAATAAATCAACTTTTAAAGGTTGAGCTAGAATTGGAGCATCTAGGGCATGTTGTGAGATAAAGGATAATTCTTTCGCCACAGGGGCCGGGCTAAAGCTATTTGTAGTTCATACACTAATGCTATATAGGAGCTAAACAAACTAGCAATTGTAGAATATGATTGAAAAGCCTTTTCAACAAGACAAACACTCAAGAAGGCTTGTCCTCAATCCAGTCGTTAATGCTATTACTTGACCCAATATTTCCTGTTAGCGAGGTAAAAGTGCCATGTTACTAGTTCAACCAACTAATTGTCTTTTTTTTTCTGGGTAAAAAAAAAAATCCAACTAATTGTCTTATATAAAGGGACAAATAAATTTGTTGGTTAATTTAGTAACATTAATTTGTTGGTTAAGAAAGTTGGTTGATTTAGTTAGTAACATTAAAGTGGTTTAGTAATTTGAATCATTTTTTCAAAATTACTCTTTAAAATTATTGGGACTCATAATCTCTCTTTTTACTCAATTACTTTGTGCCTAATTAATGTGTTAGTCTTCTTCAATCCTTATAAGAGAGAATGCATGTATATTTTTAATTCATAATATTTATTGTAAAGTAATTAAGAGTGTTTTGGTTAAAAAATAATTAATGCCTAAGATAACTTGGAAATGGACATTAGTACCCATCCAAACTCTCCTGTTTGTCCCTTAACATGAAGAATCAAATAAAGTAACCATGCCGAATGGTCATTGTTGTTTAAGGAAATAATTATTAGTCATTCACTTTGCATAAGATATCAGTTTTTGAATCAATAATCCCATGTTCTTTTCTTAATTCTTATTTATTCATTTTTGCCACAGGAGAGGAAATTCATCCTGTAGTTCTAGATGAAGTTGAGGAAATCAGTGAGTACTGAGTAACCAGAAAATTTAAAGGTATGAACATCAATTGAACTACATGAAATGGAACCAACTTTACAGCATAATCAATATTTAATCTATCAAGCTTAGCATGTCATAACTAACCTATACTTAATCATCAATTTCCTTCTATTTGCTATGAATGATCAATTTTTTGGCAACTAATTTAATCCCTGCATTCTGCTGATAATCATACGGATCTAAGGAGAAGACGGCATCAACAAATGTCCCAGGCATGAACAAGGAACCAAGTTCTGCAGCATCAAATTTACTGAAGAGAAGTCTTTGCACTGTTCCACATGATTCTCTTTGATATATTTCCGTGGCATAAATAGCAATGTCTGCCACTACTGCTGTAGGTATGCTGTAAAATGAATGTTTCACAAATCAGAGAAATTCTCATTGAGAAATCCTAATTGTTTGCCAATTAGGATCACCAAAGCAGAAATTTTGGATTAATTTTGCTATTCCATTAATGGTATTGTTGAACTTATCCCTACTTGTGATTCTAACCAGTTAATGTCATCCCTTGTTTATCTATATAAAGCACAAAAACAAGGATACCCCACTACTACCAAGTGGGATCTAGGGGAAGTTGATGTACACAGTCTTTCCCCTGCAAGCAAAGAAGTTGTTTCCAAGATTTGAACCCATGACGCTAGGTCACAAGGCAGTGACCTTACCAGTGCGCCAAGGTTCACCCTCATAAAGCACAAAAACAATAAAAGCATTAATTGATGCAGTGATTTCTAATAATTTAATAAAACCAAGAAAATAGACACCATATTGGAGAAAGCTTTCTAGGATGCTTCAAACCCCCTCGGCATGTTGGTCATGTAAAACTGAATGCCTAGTTTTGGGAATAATGTTAAACACCTTTATACATGTGAAGTGAAACAGTTATTTCTATTGACAAAATAAAATAACAGGTCAAGAACTTACTGCAATCTGACAGTAGGATAGTTGAAGAAGCCTTCTTTCCTAATAACAACGGGCCTCCAATCAGAGCTGCTACCAGAATCCACGGTTAACTTCTGTGCTACACGGTCACACGCATCAAGAACATTACATAGACTTGGTGATGGATCAACCACAAAACTCAATCGTGGCCGGCCAGCACTATCAAAAAACTTTGAGTTTATTCCAAACCGCACTTTCAAATCAGTACAATGAAGCTGAAACAGGAAACCTTCATGCAGTAACTCTATCCTTTGACTGCCACGAAAAGATGGAACAAGAGATGCATCGATAGAAGGTATACATATTCCATCAGGTTCTAAAACAGTAATAGAGCTGCTGAAAGGCTGAGATACAGAAGATGAGGAAGCCAAATCAGGTGACTCTTGCATGGGTTTTTCCTCCATGGCGACATCTGACTTAATGGATTCTCTCTTTATTTCAGCCTCAAGAATGCTCAAGTTAAAAGGATCTGATTGATCCATATTAGGATCTGCAATATTCGAGACATTCACTTTTGGGCTGCTCAATGCAAAAGAAATTATTGGATGATTTTTGTCTTTGGCTTCAGTTGCAGGAGATGATAATACAGAATCCTTATTAATATTTAATAAGCCCAACTGTGATGGAGATTTCCCATTACTGCGGCTTCTTGTAGTAGCATTTGGTGAAACCCAGCTATTTGCAGTGAATATATCTGGGAGACTTGACTCCTGTAGAACAGATATAATCAATATTTTATGACAAGTTCTTAAATAATGCTGCAAAATACATAACAATATCAGGAAGGAAAGCTTTGAAATTCGTATATACAAAAGATTACATGGAATAAGAAAAACATATGATTGTTTCTTAAAATGCCTTTTTGATTATTCAGAAGGAAGCGCAGGTATTAAGGTTCCTCCATCAATCATTTTCTTAGTAACAGTAAAACCTGATTCCAGCCAAAAGTAGGGTAGTCCTGTCTGTGTAAATTGTAGACTGAATACAGATTCTAAACCAACCCCCGCCCCCAAAAGATATGGCATAGGAATTTTGATGAATGTGAGTATTCTGCTGTGTATGAATTTTATGTGGAGACCATATAGTGACCCAAACTTAAAAAGCACAACTGGGAGATAGATACATGCACTGTTGATGTCAAAAGGTAGTACGTTAAATAATTTACTTAAAGTCAAAAAATGCATCCAGGTATTTAAGAATTATAATACAAGTACTCGATGAGAATAAACCAAGGAAAAGAATCATCAAGGAAAAGAAGAAGAAGAAGAAGATTGGTCAAAGTGTGCAATGCTATTGCTAGCCAAGTCCGGTTAGCATCTATCACTAACTGCAAACAAGATGCCATCATATGACTGAAATGAGAAAAACACAACAACTAAATTCTAGCAAGATGATACATTGTGCTGAGAGACTCAACTTAACCACAATTTTTTTCTTCTTGATAACATTAATCAGAATTAACAAATAGTAATTTGGTTCTTTCTTCTCACTTATGATTTGAAAAAAAATACCCTTAACTGTAACAAAAAAGAAAAAAGGAAAATGAAGTCTTCGAATTAGAAATTACCAAGAATAGAACTGTTGCACAGTATTTGAGAACTTCAAGATTCATCCGAACATCATCCAAGCTCCTGAATATCCGTAGCGGCAAATATCAGCAGAGAGAAATTCAACATAAGATAAATTTGCTTGCATATTAGCAAATAAATAGTACCTATGTGTCTGGCGTCCAAGCCCAAAATAAGTAGCAAGAGTAGCCATCTGCAACGAACATGAATTAATTAAATACATCACAAACTTACATACATACATATATACATACATACATAAACTAACTGAAAGGTAAACGGTAGAGAAGAGACAGTGTTATGAATATTGACGATAGCTAGGTACCTTCATGTCACCGGCTCTTCTACCAAACTTTTGAGTCAACAAAACCAGCGAGTCAATGATCCCCTTAGGTTCAGGCGGTGGCTGATTAATCTCAGCAAACGCATCTCTAATCCGAACACAGTCGAATCTTATGATGTTATGCCCCGCCCAAATCCTCCCTACACAGTCAAAATTCGGAACAATTGATTAATTTTAGGGGAGAGAGAGAGAGAGAGGTGAAGAAATGAAAGAAAGAAACCGTGGAGGAGGTCGTAAATGAGGTGAGCAATGTCGGCGAAGGTAGGGGCGGCGGAGACGGCGGCGGCGTTAATGCCGTTGCAGCGCTCGGACAAGGGGGAGATGACGGAGAGGTTGGCTGGGCGGATGAGAGTGGAGTAATCGCGGAGCTCCGTGAGCGTCCTGGGGCAAACCAAAATGGCGCCAAATTCCAGAAGCGCAAAACCCTGCCCCTGCCGGGTGGGAACGCTCGTCTCCACATCGAAGAACACTATTTCGGATCGCTCTTCACCCATTGGAACAGTTATTTGTAACCACAATTCACGATTCAGAATTCAGAATTCAGATATCAGAAATGAAATGAAAATTGAAGATTTGTTGATTGGAGCTGAGTGGAGCAGAGCAGAACATATATATATGAAGGAAGGACAGAGTCATGATTGGGCTGGCTGGCTGGCACAGGTAACAGGCCCATTGCTTAAGTTATCACTAACCCGCCCATGAGGTATATGTCTTGGTATCTCTTTTCGTTTCGTGCAATGCAAGCAATCGTTGGGAGTTATGTTAGTTATTAGTTACTTAGTTATACTTTGCTTCTTCAAACACCATAGCATATAGCAGACTTCTCAAGCATCAAAAAGATACTATTTGCATATACTACCTTTCGGTCTTCATTAGTCTTAAAATGTGTTTTACCAAACACATCTCTCCGTAAATCAGCGTTGCTCATACGAATAAAATAACGTCTGTTGGAATACACATTGATTTCATAATGATGGATATCATAGCCAGTTCCAGTTCCGTGTTTGTTTGTAAATAAAACACTCAGAGATGGCACAATTGTACAAGTACATAAGCTTAATTAACTTCTCAAACCACTGTTCAGAAATCAGAATGATGGATATCATAAGCAGTTTTATTTCCGTGTTTGTTTGTAAATTAAACACTGATGCGTGGCATAATTGAGGGGATACTATTGCATATACCTTTTGAGTCTTCATTATTAGTCTTAACAAGTGTTTTACAAAATCAAAATACTATTTTATTTTTTAAGATTTAATTTTATTTAAATCTAAAATATTATGATAATATACTATTAGTTTTTCTTACCAATAATTAATTTTTAAACAACAATATATTTATTCTTTATTATTTCACCGTAGAAGTAACCATATTTTATTTTAAATAATAATTAAGGATTTATAAAATTAAGAAGTAAACCATTATGCATATATGTAAAAGTATTTTTTTTTAAATGATTTTGGTTCTAACTTCAATTATTAATTCTCCATTTGTTAAAGTGTCACATCACTACATATTGGGGCATTTTTTAGGGACATGGTCCCAAAGTATTTTGTAGACTATATTTGAAACCAAGCATGTACTAAGTAGAAATGAGAAATAAATGCTACAATCACCGCTCTACATTTCCCGCTTTAGTCAACACTGCATGCCAAAAACAAAACTGTTTACTGGTAAATACAGGAGAATTCTAATCCAAAATGAAAAAAGGCACAAATGCTGAAAGATTGAACCTACAGATCAGCGAAAACAAGACCAACGACAATAATAATCTATCATCATGCACTAGCAAAAATCAACATAAAGTGGAAGCAAATAGGAAAAAATTTCTGCTATAAAGCTATACACCTCGTCGATACTCAAGTTGCTTTGTGTTCTCTAGTCAAATCTGACAATCAACAAAGAAATTGTGAATTAAGCTATGAAATGAATGTAAACCATGTTTTGACTCCTCTTAGTATAGTCACAAAAGTGACGAGAGGTTCTTACTTCTCGAATATAGTTTGCTATTGCTTTGCAGCGTTCAATTGCCTGTTGCATAACATTTTCCAAAATGTCAATTGGTAGTTTATAATTCATCTACGGCCAGCAACAAAAGGAATTTGTGCAAATAAAATTAAAGTAGGAGCTTTTCGTTTCCAAATTACGAAAAATGGCAGTCAGTGAATACTAGAGAAAATTTGAAAGAAATAAACTGGAGTACAAAAGAAAAGCTTTGCAACTTTTCATGATTATGATACAGTGGTAAATTTCTTGTTAAAATTTTCAAGCTTCTCAATCTCAATCAGCATTTATAATCACGCAGTTTGAAACAAATACAGCTTCGCAATATTAATCTAAGAGGAATGCTAGTAATAAACTCACTTATACACTTTATTATTAGATAAAATTCACATGAGCCCCACTAAATGATGTGGATGTGCCTCTCAATTTTTGTAGATCATATATGATTATACCCTTTATAATAGTGTATCAGAAAAAAAATATCAATTGCTCTGCTAGTATTTTTCATCCGTCTAAAATCAAAGAATGAAGTGTTAACAAGTATATTAAGTAGGGGTGTGCAAAAAAATCGGTTCAGATTGGATTCGATTGTAATCGAATCTAAACCAAATTGGTTATTTCCAGAATTAGTTAAAAAAAAAGGAATGTACTGTTTTAAAAAACTAATTCCATTAACCGAATTGTTTATACAAAACCAGTTTGGTTATCTGTTATCGGTTATCACTTGAATATTTTTTTATTTGAAAAAAATAGTTTGAAAACCAGTTTGGAAGTGGTCTAACTCTTAGAACAAATTTAAAACTAGTTAAAAATTAGTTTGAGTCAGAACCATTTTTTTAAAACCAATTCGATTTTCAACAGGTTTCCAGTTTGACTATTTAAATATAAATTTAAATAGGTTAAAACAGTTTAAAACAAATTTGATTCGGGTTTTTTTATCGAATTAGTTTTTGCACACCCCTTATATTAAGGATGTTGATAAAAAAAAGTATATACTATGATACAATGAGGGAAAATAAAGTTAGACTTGTGACAAGGCATGAACTGATACTAAACAAAAGATTTGTCAAACACCCACCAAAAAGTACAGGCACAAATCACTATATCAAGAACCTTTGCCAAAAGTAAAATGCTCCTCTAACACGAGGGATGCATTATAGAAGGGTAAATGCAGTTATTTGTTGATTGAGAAACCGAGATCATGACAAAATAGATGCATGTGTATTACAAATTATCGAGTTGTTAAATCTGCATAGATAAGCTTATTTTGGGGGTTTCCAAACATGCACACCTACTCGGCTACTCCCTTGACTAATCAAGATTATAACTATGAAATATTCCCTCTAAGGTACAGACATCAATTGGAGCCAAATCCAGAATCATGCAAGTCTAATAATGAGAACAATTTTGGAAGAAGGGAGGAGGATTACAGCTTCAAAACCAACAGGCTCTATGTGAGTACGATGACAGAGAGAGCAATAGTTGAAAAAAGATGGATATCATGGGCTCAATGACCTCTACAAAAAAGACTAAGACCCACAGTCACGACGGTAGAAACTTTCACAATAATTTAGGCCCAAGAGCCCGAGAGGGAGCTAAAAAAATTTCCTTTTCCCTGAATTAATATACTTTGTTGACTATAAAAGAAATACAGAGAAAACAATAAGACACGAACATTAACCTGAAGCAGTGTCACTTTATCAAGCTTCGGCAGTATTCCCAGAGTTACATCAGGACCTCCAGCACTGTCTTCTACATAGTTCAAATTTGTCCATATTCAATCAGCAACTTTTAATAACTATGATAGCCCATGCATCAGAAGTTAACTGAAATAAAAGAAGACACACCAACCTTGTATATAACAAGTTAAAATTTGAAGTAAAAACAGATATATACCAAGCAGAGGGGTTCTATTAAGGTATCCAGCACTACAGGAAGTTACAGGGTCACACATAGGGATCCCAGCATCGGCAAGGGCCAAAGTTGCAGCATTTATACAAGCAGATCTAGTTCCTGTCAAGGGCATGTCAAGAACAAAAGTTATATTTAAGTACAAGGACATGTTTTAACATTGCCAAAAAATAATGGAGATGTATTAAAAGAGTAGAAGAGAGAGAAAATAAAATGACAATAAGAGGAGAGAATCACAGGATCCCATTATCAGGTCTTACTTACCTTCATCAGCTTGAAGAACTTGGACATAAATATCTATCTGCAAATTTAATAACTAAATCATTAGAAATTAAAATAAATAAATAAATTTACATTTTATACAGAAATTCTGAATGTGTAATAAAACCTGGGAGCGGGGTAATAAATGTGTCAATATACATGCTTCCATGGTTTGTCTAATAACCAGAGAAATTTCAGTTGATCTCCTGTAGCGTGAGAAAACTTCAATCAACTAAAGTAAAACAAGAGGTCATCCCATTATCCTTGTGTAAGAGAACCTTACAGTGAGAAACAAATTAAAACTCTGAAGAAGCAAAACAAGATAAAATTTATGTCTACAAACATTGGTGGCTAAGCCATTCAAAACTACATGCAAATTTTGGCCAAAAATGACTCATGAAAGTTAATGCTTGAAGAAAAGATTAAAAAAGAGGGGAGGGCAGTAATGGTGTTTATGATTTTACTTTTCACTGCTCTATGAACATAGCCAATGGATGAGCATGTAGTCATCAATCTCAGAGGTGAGGAGCGGCCAATCCCAAAAATACTATAGTAGGTAGGGGTGTTCGTGGTCTGGATTAGATCGGTTTTGAAGCAAAAAACCATTCGATCCAATCTCTTCGGTTTGGTTATTTGATCATCCATTCGGTTTGAAATTTTTTTCAAATCCGATCCAATTTTTTTCGATTTGGATTGGATCGATTTTCGGTTTTTAAAAAAGTCTAAAAATAAAACTCATGAGACTTATTTTTATCAAAATAAAGAGTATCTAGTAGAAACAACACATTCATTGGACAAAAACAAACATCATTTTCTAATTTTCATTAGACAAACATGTTCATTGGACAAAATAAGGAGCAAGTAGTTATTAATTGGACAAAAAATAACCACCATTTTCTAATTTTCATTGGACAAAATATAATGGAGAATAGGCCCAAGTAGGTAAAGGGTAAGGTAAGGTTTATAATTGGATCGGTTTTCACCAGTCAATCCGAAAACCGATCCAATCCAATGAAAATTTTCGGGTTTTTTTCGGTTTTCGATTTTTCGGTTTTCGGTTATTTCGGTTATCGGTTTTTCGAGTCGGTCACCGCGGTTTGCATCGGTTTGGATCGGTTGATGAACACCCCTAATAGTAGGTTAGTAGATAGCAATTAGCAAGGTTATACCGACAATTATGTACAGGATAAATAATTGATACTGTATAGTGTATACTCATAAATGCTAAGAAAACATTCCCCACTTTTGGAGCTAAATTCCTACTTCAGTAAAAAGATGAAAAAGTCCAATTCACAATTACAAGATATTCTTAAGATATTGATTCTATTAATGCAACATTCACTCTCATCCTATTAGTCCATACTCCAATACCATTTCAATAAGTACAAATATATCAAAAATAAGCAAAAAACTTAGAAATTAAAACAAGTAAATGAGCAAAACCTGTCACCCTTAGGTTTCCTAATGCGATCTCCATTGCTAAAATTAGCGGAATAGTGGTCATTGTGTTATTGTTAAAAAAAATTCCCAAATGCCACGCGCACAGTAATATTTACCAAAGTGCCATGTGGCATATTTCGCCCCTCACCATAGCGAATTAGGCAAGCTGATGTGGCGTCATCCTGTTGGCCGGGTAGAAACGGGCAATACACGTGACAATGACAACGTATTTTGCTAGGGGCCAAGAGAAATACGTGTCAATGGGCAAAAAAAATCATTGGGACATGTGTCACGCTGCAGGAATTGATGGTGTGATGTTATTAAACTTCAAATGGTCATAACTTTTGATAGGAATGTCCGATTGAGGTGTAGTTTGTGTCAAAACGCTTGAAATTGAGAGAGAAAGGCCTAGGAAAATCCCAAAAGGTATTTGGTCAACTATTTTTTTCAAAACACGCATCTAAGTAGCTCAAAATTAGGATTTAGGATTCGATCATCCAAAAATTTCCTTTTTTCTCCTTTTTTAATTATTTAATTAGTTAATTTTAATGTTATATTTTATTTTTTAATTACTTTTAATTTCGAGCGTTTTGACATATCGTACGCCTCGATCGGACATTTTTATCAAAAGTTATAACTATTTGAAGTTTAATATTGCCACAAATTTCTGCATCATTACACGTGTCCCAACGATTTGTTTTTCTTCCCATTATCACGTAATTCGCTTGGTTGCCCAGCGAAATATCTTCTGTCTGCCATGTGTCTTGCCCATTATTAACAACGTATTTCATTGACACCTATAACGAATTACGTATTTCGCTAGAGTGTGAGACAAATTAGGCTACGTACCAATCTGAAAATTTTTACTGCACGTGACATTTAGACAATTTATTATTTGAACAGTGACAGAATGGCTACTGTCCCAAAATTAGCATGTTGTACTCACATCGAACCTACAGACAAAACAAAGCAGATAAACAGCAATTAAGTTATTATTACAATGCATATAAATACACTAAAAATACACTCAATTTATTATAAGTTAAAAGAAAAAAGCTACCAGAGCATGGTTACTTATTTGTTGGCTCCTATTTTGCACCTGAAATGCATAGAAGTTACCAAAGAAAAATAGCAAATTATATAAAGCGGCAGATTTAAATAAATAATACAAATTAAATAAATAATTTAAAAAATGGTGC